>JAODAL010002510.1:0-194415 GCA_025379985.1 Phyllomedusa bahiana | reverse complement strand
TAAAATAGAACGTTTGTTCTTCCGGGGGATTCCCATACGAAATGTACTAGGCCGGGGGGAAATACAAAAACGACCACATTTTACGCGCAAACCGCACCAAAAACACCCCCCGCGATGTTAAAAGCTTTGGTTTTTTGGACGGCATTTTAACTTTTGCTGTGTAACGTACCTAACCAGGACAAGCAGCATGCTGAATAAACCTGTTTTTGGTCCTGAAACAGCATGGTGAGACAATGCCTTTAAGTTTTATTCAAAAGAGTTGTCAGGGTCAGGATGTTGCAGCTGTAATGTGGACCCTAAATGAAATGGGCCTAACCTTATGAAAATATAAATCAGACTAGTGGCAGAAACTCTCACACTGGTCAAAAATTAAGGAAAAAAGGTAATTTTGGGACAGTTAACTAAAATAATAACACAACAGGGATTATTTCTTTCATTTCAAACCTACTTTGGAAAAGAGTGACAACTATGACCTGATTGGTTGCTGAGGGGGCACATCCAGCATTAAAACAATAGAAGTTTTGGGGCCCCTCCCCCCCCCCCCCCCCATCCTTAACCAGGGTCAAACGTACCTGAATTTGACTTGTTTTCTGGACAATTTATGTTCAAATAAACAGACGATGAAAATTTTTTATTAACTTTTTTAAAAACCCTCTTAACAATACCAAAATTTTTAAAACACTTGGCAATGCTGCCAGTAACAGTCATGTTATGCATGGCTGAGTTATGATGGCCATACATATTAGATCCAGGGGAGTAACTAGAATGTATAGGGCTCCATAACAAAGTGAGATTGGACCCCACCACCTAGTGACAAAAAAAAAAAAAGCAACAGCATTCAAAGCAGTAATTAGGCTAGGTTCACACGGCTTATTTTCGGGCGTAAACGCCCCGCAAATTTCGCCGTGTCGGGGGGGGGTGCGGGGGGGGAGCGGGGGCCGGGATCTCGCGGCCCATAGACATTTATTCCAGCGGGGGTATACGCTTCGGAAAAATTTACAGCACTTACTCCCCCCCGCGGCGTATTCGCCCAGCGGGGGAGGAGACAATCCATATTCCTATGAAACGTGGAATACCGAAGACTGGAAAATATTCCCCCGTAATTTGCGCACTTTGGCACGTAATTACGGACTGAAATACGTCCCATTTTAAGCCGTGTGAACATTGCCTTAAAGGTATAAATAACACCACCATATATCAGGGAACCTAAATAGTAACATTATATAGCAAGAAGATCCCCAACTACTTGTCGCTTACAAAAAAGGAACCTAATTGGGCCCACTCAACCTTTTGGCCCCATATGACTGCTATGGCTAAAGGTACGACCATAATTAGATCATTGCCAGTAGATGCTACCAACATTGACACTATCTAATGCAGGCCTGCACAACACATGGGCATTGGCCCACTCGTGGTCCACCAAACAATTTCTAATGGCTCGCAAACCAGACCACAAAGAGTGGAGTTTGTGCACAGACCATCTAAAAGTGAACAGTACAGTCAGATCCAGCAGCGTTCATGGGTGGTTTTAGCCCTTATGTCCTGCTAGGTTAGCAGGTCTGATCTAAAGTGTCTAAAGAATGCCCATTGTCTCCCAGTGCAAACTAGAATCAAACATTTGGCTAAGAGGTCAATGCTCGCATATATATGGCATGCTCACATCTAAGCTAATGATCGGCTCATAGTGACATAACCCATGTACATGATATCACTGTTAAGTAACTGTCAGGAAACACCAAAGCTCTAGCAGCGCTAGAATGGTATCAGTGGGAGAGGTGAGTACTGTTACAGTAACGTTGGCAGTCCCAGCCAAGAGCGGGGTTTCTTAAAATCTCTGGAAAACCCCATTAACACATTTGATTATTTCTTCCCTAGAAAGTAAGCAGTTCAGGAGATGTCTGCCAGCTGCCTATAGTATACCCCTCATGGCGATATACATGAAGGCTTGGTCACTGGATTTATTTAAGTTAAAATGGGGGAGGTTAGACGGGTCTCCAAGCAAAGAGAAATAAGTTCCAATTTTTCTTGCTGTATAGAGTTTCCCGAAAAATATTAAAGGGGTGTTCCAAAAGCTTAAAATGGTCGTTCATGTCTCAGGGTATGATGAAAAATAGAAGAAAAGAATCATACTTACTTCCCGGATGCTCAATGTTCAGGTGTAGCCAATCACAGGCCACAAAGTCATGTGCATGTGACCACTGTGTGGCCTGCAATTGGCTACACCTGTCACCAGAACAATGAACGTTCACAGCTACAGCCAGGATTAACGGGATGGCCACTGCGATGGAACAAGAGTTACCAGGAGGTAAGTATGATTCTTTTCCTCGGAAAAAAACTTTAACTAAATAGGAAGGTGGTGCCCTCTTAATAATAACTGCTGATCAGTTTGGTTTGTAGCACAGCTCCTTGTGATGTTATACACACGTGGACAAACTTGCTGGTACCCTTCCGTCAAAGAAAGAAAAAGCCACAATGGCCTCTTTCCTAGGGTTACCATCCTTTTAGTCTAGGCCAGTTAGTTTGTTTTTTCAAATTTTTGGACTGAACCACAACTGAAATGTAAAGTCTGATTTTCGTTAGTTGATTTTCCATAAATTTAAATACATTATTACTTTTGTCATTTTCAAGTTCTTTCAGTGACCGTTGTGGGGTTTTCTTTCTTTGACAGAAGGGTAGCAACAATTTTTTCTATGCAGTAGGTGTTTGATACATAGGTACAAATATCAAGGTCTCAACTATATGACTTGTATAGACAGTCCATGTTCACTTTAATCCTGGGATAATCCTAAAGTACATAAGCATAGTCAACTACTGCAATGTGTATTCTTTAGACACTGAGGGAATCTATTTCTTGTTAGGCACAGAATAAAAGATTATATTGTTGGGAAACATGATCTCATTAGTCATTAAAAATGCAACATTTCCATCAAGTTTTCCAGATGAAGAACATAATATAATCGCCACACAAAGATCATTGGACAGTGGTCTCATCTGCTTCGTAATAGCTCAAGCACAGATTCCCCTCAATAATTGCTGCCGAAGAATGTGATTTATGGCCCAAACTAAATTAGGATTCGTTAATACTTCAGTATTTGATCAGAATCCTTCATTCTTTCAAGTCAAGATCAGGAGCTCAAAAAAGTGAAGAAGTAAAAAATTACATTATATTATAAAATACTTTCCTGGTTTTGGCTTAAAAAAACTGATGAATAATACTGATCAAATACTGACATGTGATTGCTGCCTTACATTTCTACATGGATAATGTGATGTACTTCTCCACCTCCCCGCTCCATTACAAACTGCAGCCCTGGCATCTGTGCCTTACTCACGTGATCACAACAGGGGCAATTTGCAATTTATAACTGTCACTGCCCAGCTATGGCATAAAGAGAACTCGGACATTTAAACCCTCAGTTTATGTGATCAATAGTGATCCCATCATTAACAAAGAGGGCACCTTTTGTCACCCCAAAGTCAGTCCTGCAATGTGATCACCCAGTTGACCATTTTATTATGATTTTTTATCTCAAGGTTGCACAACACTAGTTTACATTTTGCTATTTGGCTTTTTGATATATTTTGTGGCTATTGTTATGCATACAACATAGATGTTCTATACCATATTATGGATTACATATTGTAACATATTTCTATCGCTGGGTCCTTTTTATTGGTTTTCCTCTTTTGTATTTTTTTTTAAATTTTTCGTATTTTTGATTTTTTGTTTGTTTATATTTTTTTATCTAATAAAAAATTTTGTAATTTTTTCTATTGAGATAAGCCCCCTTTTCTTTTTTTTTTTAATATATACACTCCCGGGGCCCCTTTTTAACACCATGCTAGTAATGGGTTGGACCCCCTTTTGCCTTCAAACTGCCCAAATTTTTCGTGCATAATTCAACAAGGGGTTTTCAACGATGCTCAATTGGGACCAAGGGGCCCAAAGAGTGCCCCAAATATATATTCCCCAACCAGACAAACCCCCACCCCAGCCTGAACCGTTGATACAAGGGAGGATGGGTCCTGCTTTTATTTTGTTGACGCCAAAATTTTGCCCTACCAACCGAATGTCGCAGCAGAAATCAAAAACCAAACAACCAGGCAACTTTTTTTCAATCTTCTATTCCAATTTTGATGAGCTTGGCAAATTGGACCTCAGTTTTTTCCGTTCTACTGAAAAGGAGTGGGGACCCGGTGTGGTCTTCTGCTGGGAGCCCATCTGCCTCAAATTTTGCCGACTGTGGGGTTCAAGATTCTCTTTCTGCCTACCTTGGTTTTAACGGGTGGCTATTTTATCACTTTTTCCTTTCTATCAGCTCGAACCATCCCCGCCCATTCTCCTTTGACCTCTGCATCAACAAGGCATTTCCCCCACAGGCTGCCGCCACTGGATGTTTTTCTTTTTCGGACCATTCCTGTAAACCCAGAGATGGTTGTGCGTGAAAATCCCAGGAGATCGCATTTCTGAAATACTCAGACCAGCCCTTCGGGGCACCAAAACCATGCCACGTTCAAAGGCACTCAAATACCCTTTCCCCATTGATGGGGTTTTGAAAGGGATTGTCTTTAAAAACCATGCCCTACAGCCAAAAAGCACTGATTTGCCCGCCATGTGATTGGCTGATTAGAAATTAAGTTTTAACGAGCATTTGGACTTGTACCTAATAAAGGGGCCGGTGATTGTATGTGGAAAACTACTTGTAAAAAATAATAAAAAAGTGGACAACTTTATATTTTATTAACATAATGGCCCCAACGCAATCCGTAGGAAAACAAAATTTAAATTTTTAATTCAAAAGTCAAAGCACTGGAAACTCTGATAAAAAAACAAATTAAAAAGAAAACCAAAAATCATAATTAAAGAAAAAATAAACAAGATTAAATAACTTAAAAAAAATTTGAGCTAGGGTTCTACGCCCCTAAACAAATCACCATTCACACAATGCTCTGAACTCCAAGACTTTGACCGCTTAAAGCTATATTCCAGTTGAAAAATAATTGTCTACCAATGTTAGGTACTGAGAAATTCAATTTTAATCAATTTTTTTGATTTAAAGGGAAACTCAATGCCCTAAATTTTTGACACAAAAAAAAAAAAGCCTGTTTTGAGCCCAGGAGATCAGGTGACCAAAGAGATCTGGCATTTTTTCAGGGCACACTTTGAAGTCACACCTCTTTGGTCCTGCTTTCCCCCAAACCTTTCACAAATAAGGAATGAACGGATTCACGAACTGAGGGGAAGGCGGGGCAAAACGAGCAAAATTTTTATTTTATAGGCAAAACCCAAAAATCTTTCACAAGGAAATGTTTTCTTTTCGGTTTAATGGACAAACCCTTTAAAGGGGTTGTCTCACTACATTTATTCTTTACAGCCTTTTTTCTTAGTTTCACTTTTGAATTCAGGGGGGTGTTTTTTTGTCTTCAATGGCCTGCATGAGACGCGAGGCATCAGGTCGTAGCATAGCACCAGTGCGGCACCTACAAGAGATCTAACAGGTCTGAAAATAGCACCTGAGGAGCTGATGCAAGCCCCTACAAGAGGGGATATCTAGCAATAGGAAGGGGGATGTTAAGGACACATTTGGGAAAGTGACTTTTTTTTGCAAGATCTTAACAAAAAAAGCAAACCTTGTAGTGGAGACCACCCCATTAAGCCTTAATAAAAAACCTGTAAAATGATCCAACTTACCTTGTGTCATTTATAAAAGTAGTTGCTTTCACATATGGCAAGGGGACTTTGGACTCACTAAGGTACTAGGGCCCCGGGGGTTAACTAAGGCCCCTTTTCTAAAATTCTAAAAGTACCTATTCTTAAGTAACTTCTGGCATTTACCACATTTTGAGGGAAGGGAAAATTCCACGGCTTTTTTGGGGCCATTTAAACCACGTTTTCAAACTTAGGGGCGTAATTTGGCCCAAAACGTCCCATCATTACGGGATCCACAGTTTCTCATAGGAAATAGGATTGCCCTCCTCTCCCCGCCGGGACAATACAATCGTATTGCACACCGGGAATAATTTTCATTTTGGGAAGAAATCTATGGACGGGGGCTGCCGGCCCCCCCCGCACTCAGGAGTACGCACCGATCAGCGCAACTCCTGAATACCCGGCATGGGGGCGTACTGTACCCCCCGCAAATAAGCCGTGCGAACTTACCCTAATAGTGAACAGTATAGATTCACCCCTCCAACTGTGTCTGAATAAAACTACAAGTATCAAAAATGAGAAGGATTAATAGAGAGAAAAGAATTGACATATCACATTTTCAGAATAATCCCCTATTTGTCAAGAATGGACAAACTAGTTGGATTTTTAAGGACATTTAATTCCCACTGCATAAAAGCAAAAGGTGGGAAGAGCACCAAATATCCACAATAGACCATGATGCAACAGTAAAACCTATTGGTATGTAAGCCTTCTACTCACCTCCTTACAGTCCAGAAAAATATACAACGGACAAGAGCATCTTAAAAAAACAGGATCTTCCTTTATTCCATAGTGAGTGTAAAACACCAAAGTTACAGCGTTTCCTGTTGCATGAAAAAGGCCTTTGGTGTTTTACACTCACTATGGAATAAAGGAAGATGTTTTTTTTAAGATGCTATCATCCATTGTATATTTTTCTGGATTTAATTCCCACTGGTGACTTATTCCTTTGCTGACATATTCTATTTAAAGGGGTTTTCTCGCTACAAAGATCATGTCTCTAATGATGGGGACAGTAACAATAAGCACTTTTGTAATTGGTTTGCTTTACCTAAGTCACTTAGTATAGTAGATATGAGCTAATCTGTGCATCTACAGCTATTTCTGCAGCACTGACGGGAAAATCCCCCCTTTTACTGGGTTTGGCTGCTGATATGCATTCAGCCTTTTGGGAAAAAACCCCCCCGGGGGGGGAAACCCCCCTGCACTTTTGTTTGGCGGGCCTCACCCTGTGCTTACCCTTCCCCTTTCTGAGCTTGAGAAACCAGCCGTAAGAAATGGTTTGTGGGGTCTGTATAAAAAAGGTTTTGTCCAGCTCCTCCTATGTGATGGCTTTCCTTTTTATATTTCTTGTAAAGGATCTGGGCATTACAAAAGTATGTAATTTGCTAGTTTCCCATCTCCCCCCTCATATAACCTGCCCTTATACCCAATCCCCCCTAAACCTAACAGCCTTATACAGTCTGCTCTACCTCCTGCCTGATAACAGAGGGTGTAGAAGGGGGGCAGAGGGCATTTCTCACACTTGCTTCATCAGTTCAGGCTGTGTGTATAACTGCTTACACCAATGCAGTGGTACTGGTTACAAGAACTTGTTTCCCACCTGAGAGGATGCTGACAGCTCACAGCCAAAGCATAGCAGGAGGTCTGCAAAGCTGACATTCTCCTTTTTCCCCTCTAACAGAAAGATGATGTCCAACTCTTCAGTGAGAGGGGACACTCCTCCCCGGCAGGGGGAACAAGCCTACTAGAAGAGAGACTCGGGCCCCCGGATTTTAAACTGAAACAGATAGAATTAACTCAAGTCTATGAAAGCTTGTAGCCCATAAAAGCCATTTAAGAAAAACCTACAGTATACTTGGTTTGATGTCCATTTCTGAATTAAGCAATATTGAAGCTCACTTTATGGTGTGTAAGGTTTTCTGTGGAACAGTATATTTATTGTGGTATGTTTTGAAGTCGATTTTCACTAATGTGAAAAGTTTGGTTTTAGTTCTCTGCATATCACAGTGCTAGTTCAGTTCCCCATGAGCTGTAATCGTACAGTGACAAACTACAATATTCTTCGGGTAATATCTCGTCCCGGGGTATCAGCTGGAAGTTTAACATTTAAAACCCCCAAAACCCCTCTCTCTGTATTTTGGGTTTTTAAAAAACTCCCTTTAGTTCCCAGTACAGGAGTTTTCTTTGTCATTTAGAAAAATTTTTTATTTTCCCAAAAAATTTAAAGGAGAGGGAAGAAAAGGCTTAAAAGACTTTATTACACTTGTCTGCATCCTGAGATTCCGCCACACACAAAAGTTATCGACTATTCTTTCCATTTTTATTTGACCATAAATAGTTTTCTTCTTGTTTTTGTTGTAATGAAAAAATATGGAACAGTGGGAACTGTAACTATAGATAAGCAGGAAAGTGACCAACTTCAGGACTCTCACTACCTTCTATGTACAACTACCCTATTTTCAGTCATTATTTTGACATTTCTTGTATAAACGTGACTCGGGTGTCCTTCTAAAACACAATTGTTACTCAAAAATGACCTCATTCTTGGGATTGTTTTTTTGTCTGCTTTATGAATTAAATGAGGGGGGTTATTAACAAAAGAATTTGGATTTGTGCCTCTCATGTTCCCTAGGGTATGATGTGGCCATTTTTCCCTTTGGGAATTTTTTCCCATTGAATACAACCCAAATTGTCCCCAAATTTCCCATAAAGGGTGGGATTAGGGGAAAAAGTTATGCACAAGATCTGAGGGGAAATGGTTGAAAAAAGTAGAAGGAGTCATCTTTATTTTTGTGTTTGCTGAATGACCGATGACAGTGTTATAATTAAGCAGAGTTGAACTTTAAACCCCCCTTTCAACCATACTACCGACCTCAGGTGGCACTAAGGAAGTATGGACTGGGCTCAGGAGCTAAGCACACCCCAAATGCAGCAGGTGCCAGCTGTTAGTTACAACTGACACAAACCGCTAGTGGCCAGGATTGGAGACAATCCTGTACCAGCTATTTTAAACCAAGAGCCATACCAGGAGGGTGGTTTTTGTAAGCAGATAGGGAGGGGGCGCACCTTTTTTTCGCTGTCCCGGGGACCCTCCACCCCCTCCCCCACAAATTGACTAGGGTGCCGTCTGGGGTTTTGGCAGCCCAAGGCCCTTTTAGCCTCTAGGGTGCTATAGGGAGGGTGTGATAGGGGAAAAATTACGAATCAGAAGAAAAAGAAAAAAACAGGCAAAAAACTATCTATATATACAATAATCAAAAAAATACTGAGAATACAAAAGAAAAATTTTCCAATTAACAAAAAAAATAAAGAACACAAAGAATAGTATAATTGGTATCGCAAAGTCTGATCTACTACAATATCATCTTAATTTTCTTATTATAATCCAAATTGCACAGGGGCCCACCTGCGTAGCTAATTCTGGGGGTCTACCCTACAGCTACTGTAATTGCCTTTTATACTCTGGCTCTTGCTGTGTGCCTCTTTCTCTCTGCCTTTCTGCCTCTCCCAAGGATGTATGAGCAGTATAAATGAAATTCAAGGTCTGCCATGCTCGGGGACCCAAGGTGTCCCCTGTTACCATGTGGGCCAGTCTGAGCCTGATGGACACAACTGGATGCAACTAGGTTGGCTGGTGGGCATCATCGGTTCATACTGCCTTGGTCTTGGTATGTAGATACAGGGTTAGGGCATGAAACTGAATTTGTTCCTTGGTGAATGAAAGACCTATGTTAGTTGTTCTTTATCATTGTTTAGGCATTGTAACTCTGTCTCACTGTACAGTCTTAGTGTTCACACAATACAGTGGTCCCTCAAGTTACAATGGCCTAAGGATACAATATTTTAAACATACAATGGTCTTTCCTGGAACATGGTATGTTGAGTGTGATATCAGCAGACGATGTCACTGGGAATCTGCAGAACATGTGGTTGACTGGAAAGTCCAGCTAATTATCATGAGTATTTTACTTCTAAAACTTCTATATCAGTGAAGTGCAGGCACTGATTTAAGGTTTAATTTAATAGCGCTGCTCTACAGTTTTTTCTGGTTCACTGTGTATAAAGCCCATGGCCTAAAGAAGCTCCTATCCTTAAAAAAAATGTTATTTCCAGCTTCCAGCAGCTCATTCTAAAGTTATATCGAAGGAATTGCTTTATCAGGATTAGTTATCTGTTTCATTTTCTTTATTCTTCATTTTTCATTATACTGGGGAAATTTTTTGGCTTCGGGACAAATTACCAGTTTTCCATAGAGTTGTGATCTCAACATACAGTATCTCTCAAAAGTGAGTTCACCCCTCACATTTTTGTAGATATTGTATGACATCTTTTCATGGGAAAACACTGAAGATATGAAACTTTGAGACAATGTAAAGTAGTCAGTGTACAGCTCAAGTAACATTGTCAATTTGGCATGCCCCCAAAATATCTCAACACACAGCCATCAATGTCTAAACCGCTGCCAACAAAAGTGAGTACACTAAGTACCATGTAAAAATTGGCAAATTGTGCACTGCCTTAACTCTCTTCGGCATGGAGTTCACTAGAGCGTCAAAGGTTGGAGCCAATAGAATCCTCTTCCACTCCTCCATGACGACATCACAGAGCTGGTGGATGTTAGAGACCTTGCGCTCCTCCACCTTCCGTTTGAGGAGGCTCCACAGATGCTCAGTAGGGTTTAGGTCTGGAGACATCCTTGGCCAGTCCAGCACATTTACCCTCATATTCTTAAGCAAGACAGTGTTCATCTTGAAGGTGTGTTTGGAGTCCAGTTTCCAAAGGGAGGAGATCATGCTTTGCTTCACTATGTCACAGTACATGTTGGCATTCATGGTTCCCTCAATGCATTATAGCTCCCCACAGCTGGCAGCACTCATGCAGCCCCAAACCATGACACTCCCATCACCATGCTTGACTGTGGGCAAGATACACTTGTCTATGTACTCCTCAACTTGTTGCTGCCACATACTCTTGACACCATCTGAAGCAAACAAGTTTCTCTTGGTCTCATCAGAGCACAGGACATGATTCCAGTAATCCATGTCCTTAGTTTGCTTGTCTTCAGCAAAATGTTTACTGGGTTCATTGGGCATCATTTTTAGGAGGGGCTTTCCTCTGTGATAACAGCCATGTAGACCAATTTGATGCAGTGTGCGGTGCATGGTCTGAGCACTGACAGGCTGACCCTCCACCCTTTTAAAGAGAACCTGTCACATAGTTTTTGCCCCCCTTGCTAAGGACAGCACAAGCTAGTGTCAGACCTGCTGTTTCCAGCGCTGTGTCCCTTATTCTGTAATATGCTGTAGGTTTCGTGTATTTAATGCTCAAATCTGCAGTTTTCAGGCAGAAGAGTCATTCGAAGAGTCCTTCAGAGAGTCAGTTTTTTTCAAACCCCGCCCACCTGAGGCTAGCCCCACCCATCTCAACTGATAAACCTATTACTTTGAATAGGTAGAAACATGTGAATAACTGTCAGTGGGTGGAGCTAGCCTTTGGTGGGTGGGGCTAACACCTGCTCATGAATAAGATTTGAGGGGTAAATGCTCTAAAACCCAGCATCTTACAGAATTAGGGGCACAGCGCTGGGAACAGCAGGCCTGACACTAGCTGGTGCTGCCCTCAGCAAGGGGGGCACAACCTATGTGACAGATTCCCTTTAACCTCTGCAGCAATGCTGGCAGCACTCATCTCTGGATATGAGGCTGAGCACATACACTCAACTTCCTTGGTCGACCATGGCGAGGCCTGTTCTGAGTGGAACCAGTCTTGTTAAAGCACTGTATGGTCTTGGCCACCGTGCTGTAGTTTAGTTTCAGGTTTTGGCAATCTTCTTCTAGCCTAGGCAATCTCTATTTAGAACAACAATTCTTTATTTTTCAGATCCTCAGACAGTTTTTTGCCATGAGGCACCATGTTGAACTTCCAGTGATCAGTATGAGAGAATGTGAGAGTGATAATACCAAATTTTACACACCTGCTCCGTATTCACACCTGAGACCTTGTAACAATAATGTCACATGACGCCGGAAAATGAAAAGGAAAATTGGGAACAATTTGTCTATTTTCACTTGTCTTGCCAGTGATTTGGACATTGATGGCTGTGTGTAAAGTTACTTTGAGGGCACACCAAATTTACACTGTTATACAAGCTGTACACTGATTACTTTACATTGTATCAAAGTGTCATATCTTCAGTGTTGTAACATGAAAAGATGTAATAAAATATTGACAAAAATGTGAGGGGTGTACTCCTTTTTGTGAGATACTGTACAATGGTCATCCCTGAACCAATATTGTATGTTAAGAGACCACTGTATTAAAAATAAGGTGAACTGTAATAATATTAACCCCTTACCGACATTTGACGTACGGCTAATCGCAGCTAACACCCGGGGGTTTGCAATGCATTAGGCTGTATTAACGATCGCGCCCCCTAGTGGTCAAGCACCATAGGGGGACTAAATGTTAAAGTAAAAAAAAAAATAAAGTTTTAAAGTACAAAAAAAAAAAGTATTAAAAGTTCAAATCACACCCCTTTCCCCATTTTACAAATAAAAACAATAAAATATTAAAAAAAGTTACACATATTTGGTATTGCCACGTCTGAAAAAGTCCGATCTATAAAAATATAACATCATTTATCCCATACGCTGAACACTGTAGAAGAAAAAAAATTCCAAACGCCAAAATTGCGTTTTTTGGGTCATTTCATGTCACATAAAAATTGGAATAAAAGTATTCAAAAAAGTCGAATCCATTTCAAAGTGCTAGCATTAAAAAGTACACATCTGCCCGCAAAAAATTCCGCCTCACTAACGTCCGTAGGTGCTAGTAAAAAAAAGTTATTGGTCGCACAAAATGCCGCCGCAGCGTAAATTTCAAGAATAGAAAATGTTTGGAATTTTTTTACGGTACCAAAACATAACGGAAACCCTACATGTTTGGTATTGGGGGATGCGTATCAACCTGTAGAATACAGATAACACCTCATTTTTAATGAAAAATAAACTCCTTAAAAACAAACCTCCCGCAAACATGACGCAAGTACGTTTTTTTTTCACTTTTTGCCCACTTAGAATTTTTGCCTTTCCCCTAGTATATTCTATATTAATATGAATAACACTACTAGAAAGTAAAACTTGTCCCACAAAATAAAAGCCCTCATGTGTCTATGAAAGGTGGAAAAATAAAAAGTTTTTGGTTTTCCAGAAGGCAAAGAGCAAAAAAAGTAGACCCATATTATTATGACCGTCCGTCAGGAAGGGGTTAAACTTGTAACTAGAAAGGCAGAGTTTAAATGAGTGAAAATCCATTATAGTGATGTCTGAGTTGGGTTTCCTTATTATAATACTGTGCACAAACCTTTTAGCATCTTTGTCCAGCTGGGAGATGAGTTTGAAGGATGAAGCCACGTGTGCAAATCCATTTCATGTTGTCCTGTCTCTTAATAGCACATGATTCAATGATCCCAGACATTTTTTTCTCTTTCCAATCAAACTTGGTATACACAGAAACAGGTTTTATTCTTCAAATTCAATGTTTCCTTTTTTCACAAACACCATGGATGTTAAAATGGGATTGTCTTCTTCTTCTTTGTTCTCTGACCTACCAGAACCTCCTGTATTAACTAAAGTACAGAGACTGGTTCTCCATTCTGGAGAACCACACCGCAGGGCATCTAGGGGAAACAATGGGCGTAATGCTGTGCAGGGAAAACAAGCAGTTTCCCTAAAGATAATGGATGACAATGGTGGAGTCTGGCAGTGGATCACCTTCTCCTAGGGGGACTGGTAAACTAAAATAGAGTTGTTAAAATTGGATAACCACCTTGGTAATAAAAAGTCTTAAATTATTTTTCATATAATAATTAATTCATATAATTAAATATATTTATATTCTTATCCTACATTAAGAAATATAACATCAAACCTACAACTTACATCCCTTTGTAAATTTTTTGTACTTTGGGTGACATGGAGGAAAAGGACTGGGCCATTTTTTGGGTGTATTTTGTCTGAATATACTGTTGTTACCATGTTCTATATATATGTGCTGTATGGTAAAACTTTGCGCGGCCTGTAAGAAAAGAGGCGCCAGTAGGCCAGTTTTAAAATGCATTACATGAGTGTATAGTGCGCCTGTCGTATGTGGTTTCCTAAATCTGGCTTGTGGTTTATCTAGCATAGCATAGCATGTCTTAGGCGCATAACTAGCATATCTCTGCCGCATTAAAATGTGTCATGTTTGGCGCAAACTGCAGTTTTGGTGTACGACTGTTCACATATATTTTAAAATTGCGCTATGACAGCTTTTTTGGTGCAAAATACAGCAAAAAAAATTCTGCAGCCCAACTCCGACATGTCATCCTTAATTTTTAATTTTGTTCGATTGTGCCTACTGCCAAGACTAGGGGGACACATGTATGAAAACTATCCAGGTGTAAGACTTTCTTTGTTGCCCATAGAAACCAATCAGAACTCCCCTTTCATTTATTATAGTGCTTTGAAACAATGAAAGGGAGCCATGATTTGTTGCTGTGGACAACAAAGAAAGTCTTAGACCGAGACAGTTTTCATACATGTTCCCCTAGATTTTCATGTTATAAATGTCTTGTTGTCATTTTTGATCATACTTTTGTTAATTTCTACTCTATATGAAAAAAAAACTACATTGGCCACTGTGCTTTTACAATAATAGCCCCCAACACCCCTGAGGATGCCAGTTCTTTTATGAACCATGGCTGTAAACAATGGGCCTTATTTATTTATATGGTTAGACAAAAAAATTGTTAAATTACGCTAAAAAGTGGCACAAATTTGGCACAGCATGTCCCAGACAAGTTTCTTATGGATGGTTGGGCGTGGGTTATTGAAAAGTGGGTGTGGCATAACAGGAAAGTGGGTGTGGCTATAACACGATATGCTGTTCAAAAAATGTGCCAAAATTCTAACATAGAGAGTAAGCCAAAAAAAAACTGCACAAAGTTATTAAGCAAAACGAGTCACTGTGCTAAATAAAGTGCATTTAGATAGTGATAGTAAATAAGGACCCTTGTGTCTTAAAGGGCTTGTCTCATCTCAAAGTTTCATAGGATGCATGAATGAAATAATGCTGCTTTGCTCTGTCAATTCCTGGTCAAGCTGTCTGTAATTAGCATATGAGCTCAGTGTATTCAGACCTCTGCTAATTAGATAAATCTCCTGCTGTCAGGACCAGGGAAGCTTCTAAGTTTAAGTAAACAGCAGTAATTACTGTCTACTGTCTGAAAGATCAGCTAACAAACAAGCTCTCACAGTCTGGAGTTCGAGTTCTGTGCTGCGTGATCTGTGTGATGACTTCACTCCCTTCTATCAGATAGAACAAAAAGCAGGGGGGGAGAAGTACACAGGTCAGTAACTTAGGGAACAACAGAGAGCACAGAAGGTGATAAAATCACTTGTAGCTCCTTAACAAAAAAAATGAAAAACGCAATATATTTGGAAAATATCTTTATTTAGTGTTCTCTACATGTTGAAAGCTAATCTTTGTAGCGAGACAACCCCTTTAAAGTTCTCACACTAAAAATTCTTTGAGCACTGTATACTGCGTTACTGCACATGGGATAGCGCATTATTATTTATCAGGGAATGTCCGCATTATGTTATATTATTACCAATATTTTTGGATATTCATTAGGATCAGTGTTAGGTCATTTTAATTTAAACTAGGCAGGAGTTACAGCTGTTTAGACATATTAATAAGAGTGAGGTTTTAAGTAAACAGATCGTAGGAACAATGGAAGTGGGTTTAAGTTTGCCTGTGGAACATTAGAATTCTAAAGTAGTTAACACACTACCAATATCTGCAGGACTAGTGCGATTTGAATTATTTCACAATAACCTGACACTTCCATTACTGTTTATCTTGTACAGCAATCACCTTGTTATTACCACAGATCATCACTTAAAGGGGTTTTGGGCCATATGGTTAAAGTTGATGTGGATCCCCAAAATGGTATTTAAACACTTTTCTAAATATATGTGATTACAAAAATTGCAGCCTGAGAGAGCTACAGGTTTTCCTTACCTCCCTTAGTTTTCTTAAAAGCTTGCACTAGATACGACCTGACAAGAGCTGCTGGCCGGGCTTGCGCAGAAGCACACTTCTTATCTGATGAGAGGGAGCTGAAGAGCTTTCAAGGCACCCCGGGGAGAAATATCTTGTCTTTGTATACAGAAAACCACTAGTTGTAGTTTGATTATTTGAGTGAACATTTCACACGATCCCTTACGCAGCTCTGTGCTCTGGCAGTCTGTGTCTCTCTCTTAGCTCAGCATGGCTCATTTACATTTGCTTCTTAGCAGATAAGGCATGTCCTGGCAAAACCCCTATAAAGATATAAAACATAATACACAGCAAATGCTTTCAATTACCTTGATTCCAGCATCCACTTTGTTTCAACATTGCTAGTATTGCAGGCACAGACTTCCAGAGGTGTCTGACCTCTATGTGGTCTCTATATAGTGGTGTTGTAGGTTATACCTGAGTTGGTGTCTGACCTCTATGTGGTCTCTATATGGTGGTGTTGTAGGTTATACCTGAGCTGGTGTCTGACCTCTATATGGCGGTGTTGTAAGTTATATCGGCGCGGGTATAGTGGCAGTGTACATGTGTCCCTGATTGTAAGAGTGAGGGAACACCTGACCCTGTGATAGGAGTTACACTTTTACTTTCTTGCTGGTGTGTATTTTAGTAGTGGTTAGGTGCGTGACCAAGGGAAACGTGGAGGGGGATATTATATTTGGGCTGGTGGGGAATATGGATGGAGCTACTTAGCCCTGTGTCTATGATATGTTAGACTGACAGATGTGTGACTAACTTGCTATTGTACTACACAATATAGTTCTGTTTTGTACACTGTATTATGTGGTAAAATGGGCGCATTTATGTCCGAGCGGCCGGTATAATTTTTACGTACAGTAGGGGGGGGGCCCCAAGATCAATTCCCCTGTGGACCCCAGACCCCCCAGTCCGACACTGAATATGTATAATACAACACTTACAAAAATGTGAGGAGAGTACTCAGTTTTGTAAGATGCTGTATATTTTTTCAGTCTGAAGATAGGATTCACTTCTGACAATATGTTGGATTACCACAAAACAACAAATTCCAATGTTATACCAGGGCTGGACATACCCAAAAAGGTACAAAAGCTAGTGACTTACACAAAGTAGACACAAAAAACAATAATAAATCACTTAGCAGCTAGATATTTAAAAGCACAAATTTTTATTAGAATAATGAATAAAAAATTACACTAACCCTGTTTCAACCCTCACAAAACTAAAGAAACCCTACCCTAACCAGGACAAAATGTAGGGTGCTCGCCCCAATAAGGGCGCCCCTACCCGGGAACCTGTCCCTAACTAACAATCCCTACTAAACCCTATTCAATATATTACTAGATAATAAAGGTACTTATGCGATGGAAGTTATAACACAGAATAGGTAACCTTGCCATGAAAGCATGAGAAAATATCAGAAAGGGGAGATCACCAAGAACTATGCTTGTAATGAAGAAACAAAAATACACCTAATAAAGTACGTATGATAACTCACAATGACACAAGCATAGAAGGTGTATAAACACGTTCCTATTAGAATACGATGGACTAATATAAATCTATAATATGAAATACCATAGTATAAGTGATAACTACAGATGCGCCAAAATACCCCAGACCAACGCGTTTCCCCCTAAAATTATAAGGGTTCATCAGGGTCATTGGTTATCAACATATATAGATCCAAAAAATCACGACCTTTAAGGAAGAAAGATAAATGATACTCGCGTGTTTGTTCAATCGCGTGTTTGTTCAGAGGCGATAAACAAGGTCCCCCATGTCAATGATGTAAGAGAGGGCAATAGATTATGGGAATCACCATCTTAAATAGTTAACAAGATATCAGCAAACCTTGTCTATTTCCGGACGCTGAAACCATGCGTCCCCTTGGTTACCAGGGACGCAACGCTGAAAACACTTCCGGAAGGAACAAGGCACAATCTACCCATGCGTGGATAGAAACTAGATCTCGCGATACCTGCGAACATACCTCCATCAACGCCGCATCACCAGGTATAACCTAGCAACACTAACGCTAAGCCCGCACGCTACTTCCGGACACTGAAAAAACATGCGCACCCCTAGTTGCCAGGGACGCAACCGCCGAAAGAACTGCGGGAAAGATCTCGGCACAATCCACGCATGCGTGAACAAGAGCTGAATCTCGCGATAGCCGCGGCCATCCCTACATCAACGCCGCGTCACCGGAATATCCTAGCAACACTACGCATGACACCACACACTCAGAGAATTAGATAATCATCACTAAGTGACGTGCAAAAATGCTACATGCACATACCCTGCTATCAATTAGTTGTCTCTGATAAAAATATCAGGAAAGAAATAACTTGCATAAAGACTGCCACATATCCCTAACTATAAACAATGATATCCAATTTGTGGCTGAATTAAGATGTATCAAGGATATTTCAGCAGAGTAAAGTACAAAGCTAGCTAGAACTAGATATTATCATAGTAACTTGATTAAATATTACTGTTTTTCTTTACAATTATATTGTGATCACCCATAAAAACAATTAATACAGGATACATCTCAAAATTGAAGAGGGTATCAACCAGATACCAGGCAATGCAGTAATATAGGCGAGCGAGCCTATATTACTATATTACTATATATTGGGGCGAGCACCCTACATTTTGTCCTGGTTAGGGTAGGGTTTCTTTAGTTTTGTGAGGGTTGAAACAGGGTTAGTGTAATTTTTTATTCATTATTCTAATAAAAATTTGTGCTTTTAAATATCTAGCTGCTAAGTGATTTAATATGTTGGATTAAAATGAATTTTCACCCTTGAACACAATTTTTTTTAACCTAAATAAGTAAAAAATAATGTGCTGGTTAATTTCTTAAAGGGGTTGCCTCACTACATTGGTTCGTCCCATTTTCTTAGTTTCACTTTGAATTCAGGGGCGTGTTTACTGGCTTCTACTAGGCTGCAGTAGAAGCCAGGTCTGTAGCTATAGCAACCAGCGTTGGCAGCCTATCAGGAGAGATCAAACAGGTCTGTAGCTATAACGACCTGAGGAGCTGATGCAGCCCATACAAGAGGGGATATCTCAGAATAGGTAGGACACTGTTAATGGACATATATTACAAAGTGACTTGTTTTTGTAAGATCTTTAACATGAAAAGCAATCCTTGTAGTGAGACAACACCTTTCATTTTCTTTATTTCTTTAAAATACTATATTTTGTTTCCACGTATTGGCAAGCCATATGCAACTATTAGATGGATTTTTTAATTGGGTGATTGTTTTTTTTAAATACATTTTAAAGTTCTCCTATGTACATTACTTTCTCTTTCTTTTCTGTAAGCTCTAATAGCGCAGCAGTGAGATGATTGCTTGTTGGTCTTTCTTTCTGGTCGGCACTGGCCTGAGAAGTGTAAATATTATCAACCATAACCTGATAAGTGTAAATAACAATTTTTTGTATCTTCCTTAAAGAGCATATTTTTTCTTATAATGCATGGATATGTAAATCCTACTTGACAACTGTCCCCAAATAAATTCTGTGAAAGCGGTGCTGCTTATGCCAACTCCTTCCAAAATCGCCGTTTCAGGGTTGAGTATAGGCGATCCTGGGGTTAAGGCTAAAACGTTCCCAGAATACTAATTTGGTTGATAAGTATGATGTAAAGCTACAGAATTCAGTGGTGGCATATACACTTTTTCTAATGACTGTTTTTTTGTTTTACTTTTAATCTGCTCTTTATTAAACTCTTATCTTTATTTTGAGAGCTCTTTACATCTGTGTTTTGGGCTTACCTAATCCATGGTTTGAGCAATTCTAAAGCTGTATGTTTGCATAGACACTTGTTCACACTAACTTGAAAAGTGTAGAGAGGGGTAATCATAAATATTCCAAAAGATGAAGCGATCACATAGAAAATATTGAAATGGAGACTCCTTGTGGTTCTGGTTAACACCACCACACGTCTAAACACTTGGGAAAGGAGGACTTAGTACTTGATTGTCCTATATCTTATCCATGCTGTCTAGATTTATTTTCCTCACCCTTGTAGTAACGGTCTGTGGAGAGGAAGTTTAGACACGTGGTACTACCAAAAAAATTTTTTTTGGTAAAAAAAATAAAAATTTTGGTTTTCCTTTTTCTCCGGGGGGAAAACCCAATCCCCGGGCTACTTTTTTCCTTGTCCCCCATTGTTTTTGGAATTTTTTTCCCAGGGTACCCTTTCCTTCCCCCTCAAGAAAAAATTTTTTCCCCCCTTTTTTGAACACAACCAAAATTTGGGGTAAAGGATAAAAAGGGGGCCCCTTTTTTATTGAAAATAAAATAAGCATACCCCGGGCGCTAAAGACAAAAGGGGGTTTTAACCCCAGTAATTTCAAATTTTTCAAAAAAAAAATTTTTTTTTTATCAAAATCTCTTCAAGGGCCTGGGGGCCCCCACCTCTTGAAAAAAATTTTAAAACGGGTGCAAAAATAAAAACACATTTTTAAAGAAAACCCCCAAACAGGGGAAAATTTTAAAAAAATCACCCGCATTTTTTTGGTTTTAAAGGGGAAAATTCCCTTTGGTTTCATTGAAATTTAAGTTTTTTAAAACCTTTTAAAGGCAAAAAGGGGAAAATTTAAAGTTTAAAGGGAACCAAAATATTTTTTCTTTTTTTTTTTAAAATTTTGCCCACCCCCTTTTCCAAGAGTATAGAAGAAAAAACCCTTTACCCCCCCTTGCTTTTTCCCACGAAATTTCCTTTCCCAAAAAAGGTTTTCCCTTGGGGCCCCCCCTCTCTTGGCTCAAAAAGGGGGGGCCCATTGCCCTGAAAAGGTGCCCCATCAATTTCTCTGTTTTCTTTTTTTTTTTCCTTTTGCCCCTTTCAAGATGAAAACTTTTTTGGGGCTAGTTTAAAAGGGGAAAACCCAGCCCCCATTATTTGAAACATGGCAAATTTTTAATTGTAGCACTCCAAAACAAAAAAAAATGAAAAAAAAACCCGGCAGGCCTTTTGCTTCACCCAAAAAAAAAGAATCCCAAAAAAACACAGTCCCCTTTTTATCAGAAACAGAAACCGAAACTGGGGAAATTCCCGGGCAAGGCAACCCAGGGCAGGTTTCGGGGGCGCTCCCCCCCGGTTTGGAGTGAAAAGGCCCCCCCTCTGGCTTTTCAATGAAAAACATTCCCCCTCCTTTCAAAAGGGCATTTTTTTTTGGACCAAGGGGGAAAACCACCCCCCCCCTTCTAACCTGAGCCTGCGGGGTTTAAAATGGGGCCCCGGGGAAAAAGGCCCCGGGATTTTGGTTTGGGGGAAAAGAACCCACCCCCACCCAACTCTAAGAACCCCTCCAAAAAAAACCCCCGGGAACCCGGGGAAATTTCACGGCTTTTTCCCTGCCAAAAACAAAACAAAAACAAAAACCGGGTTAAATTTTGGCCTTATTCCCGCGACACCAAAAAAAATTTGGCTTTTTTTTTCCCGATTTTTTCCCATTTTTTGGGGCTTTTCCTACAAACCCCCCCCCCTCTGCCCAATGCCGGGGGAGGGGGCCAACCCTTCATCCCTTTAAAAACTAGGGTACCCTGGTTTGGGGAAACCCTGCATTCCAGGGCCAGTTTTTCCCCCCGGGCCCCTTGTGCCCACCGGGGGGAAATTTTTTAAAAATCCTGCGGGGGCCATGGAAACCAAAACGGGGGCCCCCCGGGGGCCATTGTTCCCTTTTTTTTTTCCTCCCTTACCCCCTTTTTTTAAGGGCCCCCCAATAATTTCCCTTTCCCCAAAACCCCCCAAAATTTTTACGACCCAGGAGGAAGCCCCCCAAAGAGAACGAGTCCCCCTTTTTTTAAAGGGGGCCAAGCTTTCCCCCCTCTAAATTAATGGAGAAAATTTCCCCCTGGGCAGGGCCCGGGCCTTTCCGCTGAGGAAAAAAACTTCAGGGGAATTTTTTCCCCCCTTTGGGGAAAAACCCCCGTGAAAAACCCGGGCTCCAACCCCCCAAACCCTCTAAAGGCCCCCCCCTTTTGGGGTTTTTTTTACCCAAAAACTCTCTTTGAAAATCTGGGGCCCCCAAATTAACCGGCTGTTTTCCCTTAAAAAAAAAAAAGGCCCTACCGGGTTTTTTGGAAGGCTTTCCCGGGTTCCCCCCCCCCGGGGGCACCTTTTTTGATCATGGGGGGCCCTTAAAACCCCTTTTTTTTCCGGGGTTCCCCCCCCCCGGGGGTTTAAACGGGCCCCTTTTAAACCCGAATTTGGGGGAAAAACCCCCGCGGAAAAATTTTTATCCCAAAATTTTTCCCCAAAAAACCCCTCTCACTTTTTTTTCCTTGGGGAAAAAAGGGGGACGGGGCCATTTTTTTTGGAGGGTTTTTTCCTTTTTTTTTTTTTTCCATTTGGGAAGGCTTTTTTCCCCTTTTTCCCCACACTTTACCCCAAAAAGTAAGGGGCCCCCCTTCCCCCCCCAAATCCCAATGGCGAAATTTAAAACTGGGTTTTTATGGGGGAACCCCCCCCTTTCCCCCTTAGCGAAATCTAAAAAACAGCCGGGGAAACCCCCCTTTCCCCTTTAAAGGTGCCCTTCCCCCAATCTCGGCCTTGAAATCCCCAAAATGTTTTTCAAGGAAGGTTTTGCCCAAATTATCCCCCTTTGGGGGGGGAACCCCAAGACCCTTTTCCCCCATGGCCCCCTCGGGAAGGGTTTGGTTTTTGGGAGCCCCCCTGAAACCCCCAAAAGGGCCCAATTTTTTTGGCTTTTGGGGGAAAGGACCCTTTTTCCCGGGGGGGGTTAAGAAAATGCTTTTTCCCTTTTCCCCGGGCCCCCCCCTTTTGGCAAAGGGGAATCTCCCAAATTTCCCCCCTTGGAAAAGGTTTTTAGGGGGTTGATAAAAACCCCGGGGTTTTGGCCCCCCCAACCCCCTCAAAAAGGCTCAATCCACCCCGGGGGCAGGGTTTTTAATGCCACCCGCCCCTTGGGAATACCATTTTTTAAACCCTTGGGGTAGTCTTTTCCCAAAAAGGCCAACCACTCACCTTTGGGTTTTTTTTGGCACAAAACCCCAAAAAGGGGGCCCCGGGGAACCCCAACTGCCCCTTTAAGTTTTTCTTCAAATTAAAAACCAAATTTTTTTAACCAATTCCCCTTTCCCCTCCTTTTGCCCAAAATTTTTTTCCAAAGGGGCCTGGGGAAAAATCCCTATAAGGTTTTTAAAACAAACCCCCAAACAATGACCCTTGGGTTCCCAATCTCTTTTTTCCACAACACCCCTTTACCCCCGGTGCCTCGGGTTGGAAAACAATTTCCCCCTATTTTTGGTTTTTGAAAGTTTTTTTTGCCCCCTGCATTTTTTGGGGGGCCCCCTTAGAAGGAGACGGGGTTTTCCCTTTTGAAAAATTTTTTCACTGCCTCTAAAATTTGGCCCCCCTCTTTTTTTTGGGGACAAAAAACAAGATCCCCCCCGGGGGGGGTTTCCCCTTTTTTCCATGGTTTTTGAGCAATTTTTAATTGGGGTTAGTTTTTTAAATTGGGGTTTTCCTTCTACCCCCCCTATGGCCCCCCCAATATTTTTTTTAACCGCCCCCCCCCCTTCCCTCTCAACCCCAAACCCAAAAAAACCCTTTCCCCTTTTCCCCCCAGGAAACCTTTTTTCCTCCCCCCCGGGTTGGAAACTAAGACCAGGCCCGGGGCCCCCCTTTTGGACTAAACTTTTCCCCCCCTTCCCACCGGGGCAGCCCTTGTTGTAGACCCCCTCGCTTTGCACCCCTTTTGGGGGCCCCCTTTTAAAGTTTTGGTTTTCCTTTTACAATAGGGGAAAAAACCTTTGGGGCGTTTCCCCCCCTTGAAAACTGGGCCAAAAGGGGCTAAAAATGACGCTTTTGGGGGGCGTGACCCCCCCTTTTTTTCCTTTGGGGTCCCCTTGGGCGATATCTAATAGCCCCCCTGGGACCCCCAAATCATAAATAAAAAGGGGAAAAACCCCCTGTGGGGGGGGGCCCTTTGGAACCTCTCTAATAAAAAAAATAGGGATACGGAAAAAAAGAAAATTTCCCAAACCCTGGGGCCCCCCCCCTTTTCCCCCTGGGAACTACTTTCCCCTTCAAAAAGGCCCTTCAAGGTCTTTTTTTGAAGTTTTCTCAAACCAAAGGGCCATCTTTCCCGGGGGGTTTTGGGAAAACCTGGGGTGCGTACCCCTGGGTCCCCCTTTTCCAAACCTTAAAAAGTTTTCCCTTAAAATTTTATTTTAAAACTTTAAATGGGGTCCCTTTTAATCCGTCAGGTTTCTTTTTTTCAGAAACCCCCCTTTTCGGGAAAAATTTTTTGCCAAAACCCCCCCCCTTTACCCAATTTAATTTTTTTGGAGGAAAACTTTCCCCCTCAGGAGCACAGCTTTTGGGGTACCTGGTGGCTTTGCCCCCCCAGGGAACCCCAAAAAATGAAACGGGTGTCCCCCCCAACCCGGGGATTTTTCCCAAAGGGCCCCCCCACAAAAAACCCCAATCCCCTCTCCCCCTCAAATGAATCCCAAAAAATAGGCAAAGGGATTAGCGGGCCCTGGGGAAATTGGGCCCGAAAAGGGGGGGTTTTTTTTTGGCACTGGGGAACAGGAATTTGGAAATTAGTTCTGGTTTTTTCCCCGGAAAAAGCACCCGGGGGCCAAATTTAAAAATGGGGGTAAAAATCCCCCTTCTACGGTTTTAAACGGGCCCCCCCCAGGGGGTCCCCCAAAGAAAAACCCTTGACCAGGTTCCATGCCCCAACCCCCCAAAGGGGTTTTTTGGGGAATTTAAGCAGTTTTTTCCACTTTTTTTTCCCCCCCCCAAATTTTTTTGGTCCCCCCGGGGAAACCAACCCAATTTTTCCCAAATTTAAAACCGGAAAAAGGGGGGAAAAACCTTTCCCCCCGGCCCCCCCTCCCCCCTTTTGGGGGGAAAACCCCATCAAGACCACCCCCCTTTTTAAAAATCCCCCTTTTTTTGGGGGTGCCCACCCTTTCCCATTTTGGGGCCGCCCCCCCAAAATTTTTCCCCGAAAAAACCCCTTTAGGCCCCTGGGACTTTTCCTCGTAAGGGGGGGACCCCTTCCCCCCACCCCAAAAAAAATACAAAAGAAGGGGGAATTTTCCGGGGACCCCCCAAATTGGTCAGTTTCCCTTCCCGGGGCTAAATTAGGCCCCCCCTTTTTGGGAAAATTTTCCCTTTTTTTAACTCCCCCCTTTCCCAAAAAAACCCAAAAGGGGAGGGGAAAATTTTCCCCCCAAAAAATTCCCCCCCCCGTGCATTAACCCCCTTCAAAAAATTTCCCTTACATGGGGGACCCCAAATACCCCATAAATTTTTTTAAGGTGCCCCCCCGTGCCCCCGGGGGTTACATTTTTTAAAATCCCCGGGGAAAAGGCCAGGTTGACCCCAAACGTTTCCCGGGACCAACACATGGGGGAAAAACCCCTTTTTAGGAGAGGGGCCAAACCCCCGAGCCCAAAAGGCCCCCCCGGGGTTAGGGGGGGGCCTTTTTCAACCCTAAAATTGGAAAGAGTGGAAAGCCCCCTTCTCCTTTGTCCATAAACCCCCCGCTGTGCGGGCCCCGGGAATTTTGCCCCCAAAAAATTTGCCCCGTAACGGGGGGGCCCTAGGGGAACAGCCCCCCCCCAGGGGTTTTTACCCCGGGACCCAAGGGGGCTTTTGGGGGCCCAGGGGGTTCCCCCGGCAGCGGGCACTTCCAGCAGATGTTTTTTCTCCCCTGACCAAGGGCCCGGGGATGCTTTTCCTCCCGGGGGGAAACCCCTTTTCCCCTTGGACAAAAAAACCTTCCCTCGGGGGTTTTTTGGGCCCCCCTTCGGGGGCCCCGTCCAGATTTTAACCCTCTGAAAAATACGCCAGAAAATGGAGGGGAAAAAAGGGCCCCCGGAATGACCAGGGGAGTGGTTCCACGGCCTAAAATCCCTTTTTCCCCCAAGGCTCCCCGGGCCCCAATCCCCCGCCCCTGGGGTTTTTTTTTCCCTGCGAACCCCACCCAATTTGCATTGGTTTTTGGGGAAAAAGTTTTGAAACAAAAACCGGCCCCAAAATCGCCCCTTTTTTTCCCAACCACCCGGGGCGGGGGGAAACAGCCCCCTCGGGGCTGCACCAAATTTCGGGGAATAAAGGTTTTGGAAAAGGGATTTTCCAAACTTTTGGGGGCCCGGGGGGGGTTCCCCAAAAAGCCCCCCCCAAAGGAAAACCCCCACGGTGCCCCCCTTTTACCCCGGACTTTTCCCCCTTTCCACCCCTTTGGGCCCCCGGGGCCCAGGTTCTTCCTGATTTTTTCTTTTTTGGGGTTATTCCCGGGAAAAATCCGGCAGAAAACAAGCCCCCCATAAAAAGGGCCTTTTTTTGGGGCCCCTGGGCCTTTTGGGGAAAGGGGGGCCCCGGGAAACCCTTTTCCCCATTTGGGGGAAACGGGGGAAACTCTTTTCCCTTTTCCGGCCCCAACCCCTCAAAGACAAAAAAGGAAGCCTTCCCTAAAATCCGTTTTCCCGGGGTTCCATCTTCTGGAAGGGCGTTTTCGCCCCTTTTTTCCCCCCCGCCGGGCGCCCGGGTTCCCCCCAAAAAGGGGGGTTTTGTAGCTGGGGCCTCCCCCCCCAAAATAGTTTCCCCCTCCTTTGGGGGGGCCCAAATTTCTTGCCGGGGTTGGGGGACGGGTTTTTTCTTTTTCTTGCTGTTCCCCGAAAACGGAACCCCCCCGGGCTTTTTTGGCCCCTTTTTTCCCCTTTTTTTTTGGGCCCGCTTAAAACCGGGAAACCGGTGTTTCGGGAAATTTTCCTCCTTTTTACCCCCCTGTCGGGGTTTTTTTCCAGAGTAGCAGCCCCCCTTTAAACCCCCGGAAAACATGCAAGTCCCCCCCTTTGCTCCAAAAATTTGGGCCCCCCAAATTCCGAGCCCAACCCAAATTTTGTGGGGTTTTATTTTAAAAGGGGAAAACACCCCCCTTTTAGTGGGGGAAACAGGGCCAAAGTTTTTTTGAAAAGGCACCCCCACAAAAAAATGAAAAATAAACGGCGGGTTTTCCCTTTCAGCCAAACAAAAGAAAACCCCTGAAAAACAAAAGCCCCCACGGGAAAATAAAACCACAGAAAACCGAAACCCCCGGGACCCCCCGGGGGCAAGGAAACCCCGCATGCTTTTTTTCAGCCCCGCTCCCCCTGGGGGAGTGAAAGGGCCAAAGGGCCCGGGCCCTCCATGCAAACTTTCCCCCCGCTCCCCCTTGGGGAAATTTTTTTTTGCCCAAAATGGTGGGAAAAAAACCCAACCCCCCCCCTTTCTCCCCTTTAAGGCCTGTTGGGCCCTTTAAAATTAAGGGCGGGGGTAACCCGGGAAACCTGGAGGGGGGGGAAGCGGGCCCCAATCCCCCCCCCCCAAACTCAAAACAGACCCCCCCCTTCCAAAATAAAGCCCAAACCCAAATTAAACGGAAAAATTTAACGGGCCATACAAACCACATAAAAAAACCTGTTTTCAGTTCCCTTTTCCCCCGGCTGACACCAAAACCCAAAGGGGGCTTTTTTTTTTCACCCGGTTTCCCTTAGGCAGTTTCGGTGACAAAATAACTTTCCGCCCAATTTAACCCCGCAACTTTTTTTTGGTTTTTCCTACAGCTTTTTTTTTTTTTTAGATTACTTTTTAAAACCCCCCTTTTAAACCCCCTTTAAAGTTTTTAAACCCTTTTGTAAAACCCAAAGTTTAAAAACCCTTTAAAGGAAATTTTTATAAACTTCCACAGGACCCGGGCTGGGAAACCAGAAAAATGATATCCCCAATCACTGCTATAGCCCAAAAACCCCAAAAACCCCTTGTTTTGGGGAAAGGGTTTTAAAATTTTTTGGGAAATCCTTGCCCGGTTTTTCCTTTAAAACGAATTTTTTTTTAAAAAACAACCCCTTTAAAGGGAAAATTTTAAATTTTTTTACACTTTTTTTACCCCTTTTTGGTTTTTTTGGTTTTTAAATACAAAAGTTTTGAAACCAAACTTTCCCCATAAAACCCCTTTTTTTTAATCAAACCGTTTTTTTCCCTTTTTTAATTTTTAAGTCCAAAAATTTTAAGTACCCTTTTTTTTCCTCCCTTTTTCATATGTTCCCCGAGCCCCTTAATTTTTTTTCCAGGGGTCATTCTTTTTTTTGACGGGGGGCCCACCCCCCGGGGTTTCTCCAAATTAAAATAAAAAAAAGAGAAAAAAAAAGGTTTTTTTTTTTCCTTTTTTTTAGTGAAACCCGGGTTTGGGGAAAAATTTAAAAAGGGGGGCAAATTATCAACCCAAATTTTTTTTTTTCCCTTTTTTTTTTTTGAAAAAGTCTAAAAAATTCAATCAATATATAACACGACCCCACTTTGCCATACGGGTTTTTCCCCCAAATCAGAAATTTTTTGGCCAAATCCCTTTACTTTTTTTTCCCTATCAGAAAACCCTTTGCCTTTCCCCTTACTTTTCCCCTCTATCAGCCTTTTTCCCTTTACTTTTTTTTCTTTTTAATCAGGTTAAATTTTTTCCCCAAAAAACCCTACTTTTTTTTCTATCACCATTTTTCCCCCATAAAAAACTTTTTTTCTCAAATAAAAGCATTTTTTCCCCATACCTACTGTTCTCTATCAGCACTTTGCCATACCTACTGTTCTCTATCAGTACTTTGCCATACCTACTGTTCTCTATCAGCACTTTGCCATACCTACTGTTCTCTATCAGCACTTTGCCATAGCTACTGTTCTCTATCAGCACTTTGCCATACCTACTGTTCTCTATCAGTACTTTGCCATACCTACTGTTCTCTATCAGCACTTTGCCATACCTACTGTTCTCTATCAGTACTTTGCCATAGCTACTGTTCTCTATCAGCACTTTGAAATACCTACTGTTCTTTGTCAGCACTTTGCCATACCAACTGTTCTCTATCAACACTTTCCAAAACCTACTGTTCTCTATCAGGATTTTTGCCATACCTACTGTTCTCTATCAGTGCTTTGCCATACCTAATGTTCTCTATAAGCACTTTGGAATAACTTCCGTTCTCTTTCAGCACTTTGCCTGACTGTTCTCTATCAGTACTTTGCCATAACTACTGTTTTCTATCACCACTTTGCCATACCTACTGTTCTCTATCAGCACTTTGCCATACCTACTGTTCTCTATCAGCACTTTGCCATACCTACTGTTCTCTATCAGTACTTTGCCATACCTACTGTTCTCTATCAGCACTTTGCCATACCTACTGTTCTCTATCAGCACTTTGCCATACCTACTGTTCTCTTTCAGCACTTTGCCATACCTACTGTTCTCTATCAGTACTTTGCCATACCTACTGTTCTCTATCAGCACTTTGCCATACCTACTGGTCTCTATCCTCACTTTGCCATAGCTACTGTTCTCTATCAGCACTTTGAAATACCTACTGTTCTTTGTCAGCACTTTGCCATACCAACTGTTCTCTATCAGTACTTTGCCATACCTACTATTCTCTATCAACACTTTCCAAAACCTACTGTTCTCTATCAGGATTTTTGCCATACCTACTGTTCTCTATAAGTGCTTTGCCATACCTACTGTTCTCTATCAGCACTTTGCCATACCTACTGTTCTCTATCAGCGCTTTGCCATACCTACTGTCCTCTATCAGTACTTTGCCATATCTACTGTTCTCTATCAGCACTTTGCCAGACCTACTGTTCTCTATCAGCACTTTGCCAGACCTACTGTTCTCTATCAGCACTTTTCCATACCTACTGTTCTCTATCAGCACTTTGCCATAGCTACTGTTCTCTATCAGCACTTTGAAATACCTACTGTTCTTTGTCAGCATTTTTGCCATACCAACTGTTTCTCTATCATACTTTGCCATACCTACTATTCTCTATCATCACTTTCCCATACCTACTGTTCTCTATCAGGACTTTGCCATACCTACTGTTCTCTACCAGTTCTTTGCCATACCTACTGTTCTCTATCAGGACTTTGCCATACCTACTGTTCTCTATCAGTACTTTGCCATACTTACCGTTCTCTATCAGCACTTTGCCATACCTACTGTTCTCTATCAGCGCTTTGCCATACCTACTGTTCTCTATCAGCACTTTGCCAGACCTACTGTTCTCTATCAGCACTTTGCCATACCTACTGTTCTCTATCAGCACTTTGCCATAGCTACTGTTCTCTATCAGCACTTTGAAATACCTACTGTTCTTTGTCAGGACTTTGCCATACCAACTGTTCTCTATCAGTACTTTGCCATACCTACTATTCTCTATCAACACTTTCCAAAACCTACTGTTCTCTATCAGGACTTTGCCATACCTACTGTTCTCTACCAGTACTTTGCCATACCTACTGTTCTCTATCAGGACTTTGCCATACCTACTGTTCTCTATCAGTACTTTGCCATACTTACTGTTCTCTATCAGCACTTTGCCATACCTACTGTTCTCTATCAGTGCTTTGCCATACCTACTGTTCTCTATCAGAACTTTGCCATATCTACTGTTCTCTATCAGCACTTTGCCAGACCTACTGTTCTCTATCAGCACTTTGCCAGACCTACTGTTCTCTATCAGCACTTTGCCATACCTACTGTTCTCTATCAGTACTTTGCCATAGTTACTGTTCTCTATCAGCACTTTGAAATACCTACTGTTCTTTGTCAGCACTTTGCCATATCAACTGTTCTCTATCAGTACTTTGCCATACCTACTATTCTCTATCAACACTTTCCAAAACCTACCGTTCTCTATCAGCACTTTGCCATACCTACTGTTCTCTATCAGTACTTTGCCATACCTACTGTTCTCTATCAGCTCTTTGCCATACCTACTGTTCTCTATCAGCACTTTGAAATACCTACTGTTCTCTATCAGCACTTTGCCATACCAACTGTTCTCTATCAGTACTTTGCCATACCTACTATTCTCTATCAACACTTTCCAAAACCTACTGTTCTCTATCAGGACTTTGCCATACCTACTGTTCTCTATCAGCACTTTGCCATACCTACTGTTCTCTATCAGGACTTTGCCATACCTACTGTTCTCTATCAGGACTTTGCCATACCTACTGTTCTCTATCAGCGCTTGCCATACCTACTGTTCTCTATCAGCACTTTGCCAGACCTACTGTTCTCTATCAGCACTTTGCCATACCTACTGTTCTCTATCAGCACTTTGCCAGATCTACTGTTCTCTATCAGCACTTTGCCAGACCTACTGTTCTCTATCAGCACTTTGCCAGACCTACTGTTCTCTATCAGTACTTTGCCATAGCTACTGTTCTCTATCAGCACTTTGAAATACCTACTGTTCTTTGTCAGCACTTTGCCATACCTACTGTTCTCTATCAGCACTTTGCCATACCTACTGTTCTCTATCAGTACTTTGCCATAGCTACTGTTCTCTATCAGCGCTTTGCCATACCTACTGTTCTCTATCAGTACTTTGCCATATCTACTGTTCTCTATCAGCACTTTGCCAGACCTACTGTTCTCTATCAGCACTTTGCCATACCTACTGTTCTCTATTAGCACTTTGCCATATCTACTGTTCTCTATCAGCACTTTGCCATACCTACTGTTCTCTATCAGCACTTTGCCATACCTACTGTTCTCTATCAGCACTTTGCCAGACCTACTGTTCTCTATCAGTACTTTGCCATTTCTACTGTTCTCTATCAACACTTTGCCATACCTACTGTTTTCTCAGCATATTTCCTTGGCCTGGGAAGAAAAATTATTTTGTTGTCAACTATTTCCAGGATGGGATTCTCACTACTGCAGCCGTTGACTGGCTACCGTGGTCAGGTGCCAATCAGTTTCACCTTTGTGTTTTAGCTATTCACTTCTGAACGGTGATGTAATTGAGTGGCACTTGACTGCTGCAACCAATCAATAGCTGCAGCAGTGACGTTCCTTTCTGGAAGTAAAAGACAGTAAATAAAAGACTGAAGAAACCCAGCACTGGAACCAAAGACCAGAAGAAGGTAAGTAAGTTTTTTTTTTTATTGTTTATTTGTTTTTAAAGTAAAGGGACAGCCCCATTAATTAGCCTGGGGTGACAGAACAATGGCTAAACAGGAAGAATTTTGGCCCTTTAAGAGGCTAAAAGTCAGCACACAGATTAGAAGCAACACCAGAGGAGAGCAGTTGTGGGCAGAATGCTATCTAGCGAGGCTGGAAGGAACATGGACAGGGTAAAGAGAGCAGTAGTGGTGGGTGAGTGTGACAAGCTCTTTAGGATTTTATAGGTTTTCCTGAACGATGGGGAGCCAGCTTTCTGAGATGTTCAAAGCCAGGGCAATATTTAACACTGTTTTATGATTACTCAGGAATCTACAACTACAACATTTTGATGATAAAAAAGAGATGCATAGAATACTAAATCTTAAGCTCTTAAAGATAGTGCCAACCTTCAAATAAAATCCTCCTGTGAAAAATAGATAAATCCCACACTATGGCAGGATTCAGGTGGTAATGGAAAACCTAAAAAGTGGAAAAGCCCTGATAACCTCTTGTTTTAGGCAAGTTAGTAAGGCATAGATGATGATGATGAACAGGTCCAAAGAAAACTCAATATGTGTTAATGATGATTATACCAAAACCAAATATTTGTGCTTATTTGACTTAGCAGGGTTATTCTCATCTTAGACATTGTGACTAAAAGAAATGCCATAAATGTCTAATAGATATGTCTTATGTAAGGAATCAAAGGTCTTAGCCCCCATTCTACCTGGTCGGGGGACCACCAGCTGACAAATGACTTTGATAGGAAGACCACATAAAGTACTTTAGCTGTCACCAGGTTGAATAAACTCCTTCCCGAGTCAATTCACAAAACTAGCCCTGACCGCCACCAGCTGGTCTACAAATTAACAAGGTTGTTAAACCCTTATACCACATCCTAGTTAGCTGGTTTTAAGGGCCTGTTACTTCGGTCAGTTATCTCAATAAGTATTCCTGATAATCAGGCTGAATAGAGGGCCGGGTGTGTGGTTGTTCATCAGCTGCACATCTTCTATGCAGTTTATCTCCCCATCCAAACAAGGGGTAGGTTGTCCACCCTGAAAGGAATCTGTTGCCAATTCTTTTTTTTTTTACTAATTAAAACAAGATAATAATACATAATCTTTTCGTCTTAGCCTTTTTTATTTTCTAATTGTAGATTTCTTAATTTTGCTGTCTGTATAAGATTATGGGGGCGGCCATCTTGCCTGAGTTGCTTTTAACAGAATTTAGAGAGATGCTTTACAGCAGCTTCATGGGCATGGGAGCAAGTTAACAGGAGCAGACCCATTGACTACAGGAGTGTCTCATAGGCATGCTCTATGATGTGGAAAGAAGTCACTGTGCAGGGAAAAATATATATATAAAAAACCACAATCAAAAATGCTTAAAAATTATGTTTAACATAAAAACATGATTTAACCAATAGGTAATTTTCTGATGACACATTCCCTTTAATGAAAGTAAGTGGCCATATGAACAATCAAACACAAGTTATGAATGATTGTCCATGTGACCACTCACTGCCCAATAATCACAATGTAAAAGTTCCTTTGCAAGGGCACTGATCAGTTTGCAGTCTGTATCTTAACATCCTAATTATCATCCTCTAAAGGAATCTTATATACTGATCAGGTTCATCCAAATTTTTTTTCAATTTATTGGAGATACAAAATTCCGTAAAGTTCTAAAGCGTGTCCAATGTCTTTCCTAAGAAAAATGTAAAAGTATAGTAGGACTGTAGTCACCAGCATTACTTGGGATGATGATAAAACCCTAAGAATTAACTTAAGATACAGAAATTGGCTACAGGCAAGGAAACACATAAAGTCAATCTAAGTCTGAGAACTATTCAGTGATATCATCTCCCGGCAGCACTGTCATAACGTTTCCTTGTCTTCGTGGTGCCGTTTTTGACAGGAAAGTGACTCATAAGTGGTTTGACCTTCCAGTTACAGTTAATACTACATTTGGTTCCGAGTTGATGTTTCTCATTAGTATAGAGTAGGATACTGATTGGCTTTGTGTTTAGTAAATGAATGGTGGTCACATAATCGCCTTATGTATCAAAGTAAAAGAAAGGGTGAGCACTCCACCGTAGGTGCTTCCCAAATATATTTAATAGGCAACTATGTCAGGCAAAGCAACACAGTAGTACTGTTTCAGGTAAAACCCTTCTTCAGGCGTATTCCTATGTCCATAATGAGAGGCAACTATGTGAGACATTTATGAACGTGGCTGCGCCATTTTTTGCTTTAAGCCAACTACACTGTCATAGCCCTGCTCTATAGATGTGTGAACCATCATACAGCAAAACTTTGTGCAATGTAATCCAGACACAACACTTTTGAATGTGCCAATGATATGGGGGCATGTTGCGCAAGAATTGTATGATGTGTAAAAAATTTGCCAAAGTTTGGTGCGAAACTTACTAATATGTATAAATCCATACCAGTTTCAAAGTGGCCTGGCTGTGGCTACTTTTGGGGTAGAATGAGACACATTCATAGAGTTCTGTAAGAAGCTTTCATACATACTGTCGGATCATACTCTATTAAAAACAGAGGTAGAATTGGTGAGCCCCCCATGTGTCTTTTCTTAGCCATTCAAATATTCCCAGTTCTATTAGATTGAATGTCACTAAAACATTGGACATGGACCCTAGTAAAGGCATTTATGATGGAGTCAACCTACATTGGAATGCTAATTCTTTCCTTTACTTTGGATTATGCATCATAGTGGTGAGGACATTCTTCCATCCAGCTTCGTGCACGCTGCCACATTAAATGTAACCAATGGTGGGAGGAGAGATTTCTGTCTGACCTTTTATGCGTAAATGGGTTGTCTCACTACAAGAACTGCTTTTTGTATTAAAGAGCCTACAAAAACAAGTCACTTTGTAATATGTGTCCATTATCAGTGTCGTAGCTATTCCTAGATATCCCCTCTTGTATGGGCTGCATCAGCTTCTCAGGTTGCTATACCTACAGACCTGTTTGATCTCTCCTGATAGGCTGCCAGCACTGGTTGCTATAGCAACAGACCAGGCTTCTACTGCAGCCTAGTAGAAGCCAGTAAACACGCCCCTGAATTCAAAAAGAAACCAAGAAAACAGGACCTAGGTAAGAAGAATCAATGTAGTGAGACAACCTCTTTAAATTAACTACCTAAAGTGCCCCTTGCTGGTGGTAGCAGATGGCCATCAATTTTGTGCTCCCTTCCATATGAAATTTAACCAGTACGGAGGGCACTGCCTAACATTTTGTTTCAGTTCATCATCTATAGTGTCCAGTTCTGGTGGTCACACATGCCTGGTAGCTTAGTGCACCCCCAGATCCTCTTGTACATGGTTGGCAGAGTGATTCCTGCTATTGTACAGGCCAGCAAATAAGAACAGGCTTCTCTTATCGATACTGAAAATAAAGTTGGTGCGCTTAGAAACAATGAAAGGGGTTGTACACCTCCACTGTTTTAAGTTAGAGTATAGTGCAGAGCTTGTAAAATAATAAAAAACCCATACTCATCTCTGTACTTAAAGGGGTTGTCTCACTACAAGGATTGTTTTTTATATTAAAGATCTTGCAAAAACAAGTCACTTTGCAATATTTGTCCATTAACAATGTCCTACCTATTCCAAGATATCCACTCTTGTATGGGCTGCATCAGCTCCTTAGGTCGATATAGCTACAGACCTGTTTGATCTATCCTGATAGGATGCCAGCACTGGTTGCTAGAGCTACAGACCTGGCTTCTACTGAAGCCTAGTGGAAGCAAGTAAACACACCCCTGAATTCAAAGTGAAACCAAGAAAACAGGACTGAAGTAAGATGAATCAATGTAGTGAGACAACCCCTTTAAGTTCATTCCAGGAATCTGTCTGATTGTCTTCTTCCATATATTCTGTTGTCTTCTTCCATATATTCTGTTGTCTTCTGGCTCCAGGTGGTCGTCTTGTGCTCACTGCAGCCTCTGATTGGCTGCAGTTGTTGAGTAGTATTGCCTGACATCCCCACTTGGAAGTAAAGGCTCCAAACATTGAGGTCGACAGTGTCACATGACCATTACAGCCAATTAGAGGCTGCAGTGTGCACAAGTAGACTGTCAGGAGCTAAAAGACAAGAGAAGATCCCAGGAGCGGAGCAGCAGACACCTTGCTGAAACGAACATAATGGTTTAGTTTTCTTATTTTCCTGCTGGCTCTGCACGATACTCTAATTTTAACAAGGGACGGTGGACAACCCCTTCAAATGAACACAAAGGGCTGTAATAAGAAGCATGCAGCAGTAACATTTAGACAAAGTAGCTGTTTTCATCAAAATATAAGATTAAGAATTATATTTTTAATTTTTTTGTGTGAAAAAATGTTTTTTAAGTGAATTATGACACTGACATATGGCTCCTCTGTGAAGTTCAAGCTAAAAAAGCCACACGACAGTATCTATTTTATACCAACATCAAACACTCACTAACAGTTAATAGTATGAAGCAGATAACACATAAGTGTGAATATGTTTTATTTCTTGAGGCATAAAAAGAAAATATATATAGGAAATGTGTCCCGGAGTAATGATTGTCATCTCAGTTCAGCATCAGAGCCTTCTCATCCAGGGATCGGAGGATGTAGTTGTTGCCGTTTCTTGGACAGCGAGCGTCGTTATCCTGACAGCCTGGTCAGGCACATGGTGTTGATGTGCTCGGAAATGACAAGTGACTGACAGCTGAAGACACATGAAAGGAGGAAGATGAAGCAGACTTCTTTAGCCTTTAGTTATAATAGCCTCCTTCTAGCACTGAGGTAGATAAAACATGCCTGATTATATCGCTTATTATATGTATATTTACAACATGATATAAGTCACTATGGAGCCCTCCATTTCCTAAAATTGTTCTCTTTGGTATTGATATTAATTATAAAGTGATATCTTACTATATAGCATTACACGATTTCCTTGTGTAACAAATGCTGATCAACTGACCCCTCATGTCTCTTCAGTGCACGAAACACAGGAGAACAGCAGAGCAAAAAGTAAAGTGTAGCATTCAGCATTAAAGGTAATGTGTCATCAAAAATTAATTATTGTTTAACTCATGTTTTTATGTTAAACACATTTTTTAAGAATTTTTGGTTATATATTTTTTTAACTTTTCATATCACTTTCAATATTTTTTAATAATTCTTAAGTCCTGCAGTTTTCACTTTGGCCACTAGGCCTTGTTTGCACAGCTTTAACAGCAGTCAGAGAGATACTTTACAGCAGCTTCATGCACATAGGAACCATAATACTGTCTCTGTGCCATAGACTTCAATAGGACAGTTTTCTAGTCATGCTGTCTGACCTAGGAAGAATTCACTCTGCAGGGAAGAGGGGGCTGAGAGCTATCTCCTATTGTGACTGGTGGATTCTGTGTTATCTATTCACACTGGCGTCTCCTTTCAGTTTGACCCTCTTTGTGCTGATAATGAGCAGACAACTGAGAATCTTTATCTATAGGACAGGAAGTGTCAGACTGTTATTAGGCTTAGTGGCCAAAGTGAGAACTGCAGGACTTAAGAATTATTAAAAAATATTGGAAGTGATATGGAAAATTAAAAATAAATATAACCAAAAATGCTTAAAAAATGTGTTGAACATAAAAATGTGAGTTAAACAATAAGTCATTTTTGATGACACATTCCCTTTAAATATCCTGTTCCAATTTTTTAGTCAGATCACGTCAAATCTACAAGACAACCCCCACTAACGCATTCTTGAGGCATGCTGTGCTGAAATCCATCATCACTTGTTCTGCAGGTAGTCACAAGGCTCCTCCACTAAAGCGGTTTGAAGAATTTATGAATTTGTTCTGCTATTTATGTTTCATTCAGAAAATAGTCTTTGAAACCTGAAACATTAAAGGGGTTTTGCCACGAAGTAAAATTAATATGGGAAGCTTGCAAATGAAATAACAAACATTTTCACCATTCATTATTATTAAAAATTCTGCACTGTTTTTGTTTTAGCTGCTCCTTTAGTAATATATTGTTTACAGCTCGTCTCCAGGGGATACAACCAGAGTTGAGAGCTCCTCACTCCTGGTCGCACATGCTCAGACATCACCTCTCCTCTCAGGCAGCTACTGAGTGTTCAAACCCCGGGTGCTGTCATTCTACTCCCATCCTCTGTACTCCTTAGTAATTAGTCAAACAGCACAAATACATAAAAAGAACCCACAATCCCGTCTTTGCATTGATAACGAGTAAAAAAAAAACAGAGGTTTGGTTCCTGGAGGTATTTGAACCTAGGACCCTTGTGCTGTGAAGCAAAAATATTACCACTCAGCTACTCACAATGTTTTACATAAGCAGATCTTTCTTTGACTACAGAGAGGAAAGGTCTGGTGATGTCATCCTGCTGGGTCACATGATAAGCAATGTAAACACATCACACATGTCCCCTTCTGAGCACACAGAGCTGCAGAGCTGGATGCAGGAGGTATGAAATGAGATCGTGGCAAAACCCCTTTAAGGGCGACCTGTAAGAACGGGGCTGCGCCAGTTATTGGGCATCAAAAAAGCTGTCGTAGACCAGTTCTAAAGATGTATGAATGGTCGCACTCCAAATTTTGGCATGATAAGCCCCACTTTCTGGGGTCTTGCACCACTTTAATAGAATTAGACACATTTATGATTCTTTGACGCCAAACCTAGTCGCATTTTCTGTCTTCATAAGTTTCCCTCTATACTTATGTTGAACAGGTGTGGAATGTGGTCTTGAAGCAGTGAAGTTTTTGTTGCTGTACAAGGTACAATACCTGATGCAGTATTTTGAGCCAAAGAGGAGAAGTGGACCCAGCAGAAATAAGACAAATACATTCCCCCTTTATGTTCTGTGTGAATCCACACCAACACTGCATGTGTGATTCAAGCCTTAAAGTATGTTCAAAAGACGGTCCATATTTTGGGGCGTAATTGCGCTGCATTACGACCAAAGTACAGACTGCAAGTAATGTAAAATCATAGCACTCATTAAGAGCTATGATCACCTGATGTTTTTCCTGTATTACACGCCGGGAGAAAGAAGTGACATGTTACTTCTTCCCTGCACTTATGCACCGGGGAAATAGCATGTCTATAGGAGCCAGCACAGAGTGTTTTAGAAGTACTGGATGGCCAGTGCGTACTTATAAAATACGCGGCATATTGAAGCGCGTACAGTACGCCGTGTCAACAAATCCTTAGACTTCTTTCACATGCAGCAAATTAGTTGCAGAAATTTCTGTGACCCTCCCACTCACCTGAATATGGCAAAATCCATGTTTGCCAAAAAAAAAAAAAACATTCCATTTATATGATTAAAACTTATTTTCACTTTCAGAAATTCCGGCTATATTTCTATCTTGTAGCTAGATGTAGAAAACTGCTCAGAAAGAATCTATTACAAACTAGCAAGTTATAGGTAAATACATTTTATTTGGGCTTAGAGACCTTCCATGTGTTTTGTAAAAGATATGATGATACAGAAAAACATTCATACTGAAGAATCATTTATGTAGTTATATAGTTTGTCTGGCTGGAAGAACATACACATCTATCCAGGTCAGTCTATAATCCTACAGTGTTAATCCTGAGGAAGGCAAAAATCCCTGTGAGGTGAAAAAAAAAACAATTTTCCTTATTTTAGAGAAATAAATATTTCTTGACTCCAAATCTAGCAATCACAATAAATCCATGGATCAAGGATCCTTCGCCAAAAATCGAGTTACTATAACCTCTTTTAGTATTGCACTTTAGAAAAAAGAATCTACTAAAGGAAAGTGTCCTTTACAGTTGGAGTAGCCGAGCTTAGAAACAGATTCATTATAGGAGAGTGTTATTTACAGTTGGTGTAGTCAAGCGTTGAAAAAGATCCAATGTTAGAAAGTGTTCTTTACAGTTGGAGTAGTAAAGCTTGGAAAAAGATCCATTATAGGAACATGTTCTTTACAGTTGGAGTAGTAAAGCTTGGAAAAAGATCCATTATAGAAAAGTGTTCTTTACAGTTGTAGTAGTCAAGCTTAGAAAAAAATCAATTATAGGAAAGTGTTCTTTACAGTTGGAGTAGTCAAGCTTGGAAAAAAGATCCAATATTAGAAGGTGCTCTTCACATTTGGAGTGGTCAAGCTTAGAAAAAAAGATCCATTATAGGAAAGTGTTCTTAACAGCTGAAGTAGTCAAGCTTAGAAAAAATAACCAATGTTAGAAAGTGTTCTTTACAGTTGGAGTAGTCAAGCTTAGAAAAAAGATCCATTGTAGGTAAGAGATCTTCACAGCTGGAGTAGTCAAGCTTAGAAAAAAGATTCGGTATAGGAAAGGGACCCATTGCCAACTTAAACAACACAAGTATCTTAAATGACACCTGTTAGGTGTGGGGCCCCATGACAAATTTTACTTTGGGTCCCAGGAGCCTCAGTTAAAGGGGATTTGCCACCAGACCAAGTACTGACCTCCGTTCAGTATGAGAGCAAGATGTCAACAAATCACGCTGAGTCATGAAGCTGCAGTGGAGAGAGGGAGAGGGGAGGGGGGGAGTGAGGAATCCAAAGGGAGCGTCTCAAAACTTAAGTGAACTAATAAACAGTACAACAGTGGATTCAATACAGCAAGACACAGAGCCTCAGACGGCACTGTCAGGAGAAACCTTATCTGCTAAGCAGCTTATGTAATGTAAACAAATCACGAGCTGACAGAGACGCACACAGACACACACAGCCAGAGCACAGAGCCTGCATAACGGATCCTGTGACATGTTCACTCAAATAATCAAACTATAACTTGTGAATTCTGTATACAAAAGAGAACACCTATTCTAAACAGCAGATTGAAAGCTTCTTCATCAGATAAAGCAGGGATCTAATAACACTACAGCTAGTTATTCTGTATACAAAAGAAAACATATTGCTACCCGTGCCTTAAAAGACCAATTATTCTGCCTGTCATCAGATAAGAGTGATTCACTGCAAGCTTGGCCTTTCAGCTCCTGGGTCGTGACTAGGGGAAGCTTTGTGGTAACCAAGGGGGGTTGAAAATGCTGTAGCTCTCAGAGTTTTCACTTTTTTTAATCACATATATTTAGAAAAGTGATTAAATACCCATTTTGGAGGTTCCCACGTCAACATTACATGGTGGCAAAACCCCTTTAAGCTTGTGCACTTGTTAAATAAAGAGTTAATTAAAACTTGTATTTTTCTTTTGTTCACTGACTTCTATATCCTTTCCCTAAAATTGATATCTGAATTTTTGATGCTAGAAGAAGCATTAAGCAGAATTCACAGTCTTCCCAGAGCCAAAATTGTCATAATTAATCCTGCATTTTCCACAGCAAAATTCAACTCATTTTAATGACTGCAAAGTAGCTGAAGGAAAACCCTTAAAGCTGTATTTCATTTCAAGCACTGTTTTATAGCTGGCAGGTACAATGCACCGTTCAGCACATTTTCTATTCTTTTATTGTTTTTCATGTTCTGTAGGCTGCCATTCATGTAGCGGATGTGAAAGACTTATCAATAACTAATAATTACTAGCTGACCTTTCTGCTTATCTTTTTCATATGCGCCCTATTTATTATACATAAGCAGATCTGTATTCCATATAATAAATTACCAGAATAATTACCGGTTGTGAATTCTATCATATGAGTAACATAGTAAAGTTAAAAAAAACACAAGAGCATACAGATCAACCTATTCCCCTACAGTCCTGAACTGACCAACTACAATGGTCCCTCAGCATACAATATTAATTGATCCTGAGATGACCATTGTATGTTGAAATCATTGGCAATTGGGTAACTTTTTCAGATGAAAGGAGTTTACCTGAGTCATGTACTTTAAACATAATGTATCAGAAAAAAACTAAATGGAACCCTAACCTAGTTCCCTAAGGATCTGCTCATCCTAGCACATAGAAAGAGCAGACATTTAGTACAGCACTGTACTGTAGAGGCGCTACTAGACCTCCAATCTCTGCATGCACCTCACTAATACATGTAAGAGCAGTACAGGAGATGTAGTACCACATTGTACTGTAGAGAGGACTCTACTAGACCTAGCCAATCTGCATGCACCTCACTAATACATGTAAGAGCAGTACAGGACATGTAGTACCACACTGTACTGTAGAGAGCGCTACTAGAACTGCCAATCACTGCTTGCACCTCACTAATACATGTAAGAGCAGAACAGGACATTAGTACACGCACTGTAACTATGCCATAACAGGCGCTACTAACACAGTCATTTGCATGCATGTTCATCACTAATGTACATTGTAAAGACAGAACAGTGTTACATGTTAGTACCGGTTCAAGATAACTTGTCAGGAAAACTACTAGATATGACCGAATCACTGCTATGCACTTCATAATACATGTAATTGCTAGTAACAGTGACATATATACCGCACTGTACTGTAGAGGCCACTAAAACCTGTAGTCTGATTGACTCACTAATACTGTAAGAGCATAAGGTACACATTTTTGTATGAGATAACCTACAGCTGTATGATGATAGAGAGGTAGCTACTAAGATAACAATGACACTGATGCCCTACAAATACAGAGGTAATTTGAAGGTAGCAATGGTCATTAAATTGTTTGTATCTATTACATTCAATCACATGAATGGTACTAACAGTGCTGTGCCAGGAATTGAGCTCCTTACCTCTTATCTGCTCAGGAGAGAAGATAAACAAAGCATGAACAGCTGCAGGGGGAGAGGGTGTGGGTTGAGCAGAGCCAGGAAGCAGGGAGCATCTCTAATGTTTACTCAAATAACAACATTACAACCAGTTGATTCTCTATACAGCAGACAGCCTCATACACTGCACTTTACTCCCCAGCCCCTGGCAAGCTCGTTCATGTTCCCTGTAATCAGATAAGAAGTGCAAACACGCAAGTGTGGCCAGATCAGCCCCTGTCAGTGTCCTGGTCGTGTCTAATGTAAACTTTCAGGAAACTAAGGGCATCTGTAGCTCTCAGAGGCTTCACTTTTTGTAATCACATATATTTAGAAAAGGGATTACATACCCACTTTGGAGGATCCCACGTCAACATTACATTGTGGCAAAACCCCTTTAATTTACTAGAAAAGGAAGAACCTTCAAATATAACTTTTATTAATACCAATAAAAATAATCATATAAGAAAAAAGGGGACAGCACCACTGACAAAAAGGTACAAGACAAAGGACTAACTCTAGCCTACAAACTCAAGGTAATCATCCCGGTAAGAGCGCCCCCACCAGGAACTTCACCCTGTATGTGAAAAAATAAAGAAAACACACAAAAGTCCTCTAAGAAAAACGTCCCAACATGTTTCGATCCCCCCTATATATGAAAACAGATGTCCTCAAGCGACAATTTAAATAGGGGAAAATAAATAGAGGAACTCAATATCCATAAAACAACATTTTTAAGACACATAAACTAGTATAATAACCAGCATAAGTGACATGAAACCAAAATAATTTCACAAAACTTTACTCAAATGAGGTGAAGAGTAAGCTAGATAGTGCATTTAAACGTACCCATTTATGATATCATAAGCACAGATGTGCAAAAAAGTCTTAAACACAAAATAGAAAATGTATATGCTCTTATAAAAGTATAATGTGTACCTTATGCATTGCAGTCCGCAAAAGCCAAATGTCAAGGAGAGGGATGGCGTCCAATAATAGAGGCAAACCTACCCCAGTTCCTTATTTTTTTTAAGGCATATGAAGGAACAGGAGCCAATCCATAAATATGATATCCGTCTCAAAAACGAGCTTGGGCACGTCCAAGTCAAGACCAAAAGGAAGCAGACAATGCTGCTGAATGCAAGAGATTCTTTTAGTTATTTGTCTTGTACCTTTTTGTCAGTGGTGCTGTCCCCTTTTTTTCTTATATGATTATTTTTATTGGTATTAATAAAAGTTATATTTTAAGGTACTTCCTTTTCTAGTAAATTTGGTAACCCAGGAAGATTGGTTGGCATATATTTTGCCATTTTTTTGGTGTCTTTTTCATCATAATTTAAATGTGACAATATTCCTTTTCGCCTTTGCATTGAGCTACATTGCTGCAGAATCTCTCAAGTGTAGATTATGTTGAGTACTGCAGTAAATGGTGTTGCTATAAGTAAGGCAGAGGTTGCAGTTTCTGGCCATGAATATTGAGGGTGCCAAAAATCTACACCTATGTGTAAAAAAAACCCCACTAGTATTACAAATGGCACATAGTAAGCTGAGGTACTGTTACAGATCTTCATTGGGGCTCGGGAGCTTCAAGTTACTCCCTTGGAAGTAAAATTCTATCTAAAAGGACTAGAACATTTCACATTATTCCACAAACCGAATGTGTAGTCTGTTAAGTCTCTTACTTCAATTCTCAGCTGTTTTTCCTCCAGATCTACTAGCATCTATTCATACAAGACCAGAAACTTGTTTTCCAAGCTTACCAATTCATAGGGCTTCAGTCTGGTCTCCTGGTCACCTTCTCAATTTACAAACCTACATAATTACATCAGCGTGTTGCCTGGACCCCCTTAAGTCCTCCTATCATCACATACTTTCTGCTTCCTTTTAAATGCAGTCAAACATTTCCAGCTTGTACATGCTAATAATTTTATTAATAGTAATAATTTTTATGCCATCAACATATCCAACAGTGCTCTAATGGGTACATTTATCCAAATTAGGCTTCATGGCTTAACAAACCAATTAACAATTCAAAAAATAGGAAAAAAAATCTTGCCTTGTACACTGGTTCCACCAACATTTGTAATAAAACAAGGTACATATGCATAAAGTCACAGAAGCCACTCACCGGACAGTATCTCTGTAGGCAGGGATAGGGTTCATGGAGTGTGGGGGAAACTGTTAAATGAGGAGATCAGGCTCGAAAATTATATTGTAGGTGGGAAGATGGGTAAACAGAGAAGAGCTGGATTAAAGAGTCGGAAAAGTCTAGAAAAAAGGATGTATTTTTAGGGCACTAATTCCTGTGGGTGTTAGGAATTAACTGAAAAGTAGGTAATGACCAGAACGTTTTTTTAGTTTTTGCCTCCTTGCGTTTCAACAGTTGTAACTTTTTTATTTTTCAATGACGCAGTTGGATGAGGCCTCTTTTTATTCGAGACAAGTTGTAATTTATGGGGGAATAGTTTAAGTTCAATTAAAAATAATTGTTAGATTAATTCTACAGGTTATTACGGTCATGTGGATACCTAATATGTGTAGGGTTTTTTGTGTGTGTAATTTATGCACAATTAAAATATTTATTTATTTTTTTTTACTCTTTTTATGTGTTTTTTTAACTTTTTTTTAAAATCCCATGTAGGGAGAACTGTTTTAGATAATTTTTTTTTTTTTTTTTAACCCTTAGTAATGTATTATCATATTCGTATATATAATACATTATAATCTGTGTCAGTCTGACACAGGCAGTGTTCAGGACAGCACACAGGCTGTTACACAGACAGCTCTGGGGCCACTCTAGGTCCCCTGGGCTGACTGTGCAGCCGTTCCCTTTGATTGCGCTTTGATTGCACTGTGGTAACGCAACACCGCAATCAAAGGGTTAAAGCATCGGGTTGCGGAGGTTTCCTCCGCTCCCTGATGCTCGTAGGAGATGCTCTGGGATCAGGGCAGTGTAGTACAGCCTCGATCCCAGTGCTGCTGCGGCGCGCGGCCCCCGCAAACCCCAGACTCTACAGCGACGGCAAAAGACGGCGCTTTAGACGAACGACCCCCACCAGCTGACGCCAAAAGTCAGTGGGCGGTCGTTAAGGGGTTAATCTGTTTGTCCATGCCAGAGAGTTGGTGCAGCACTAGCAAAGTCTTAAGCTATGTCTCCACTGCATAGCAATACGATTGTATTTTCGGTAGCTTTAGGATTTTAAAACTGCCAAAAATATGATCGTTCAGGCAGCGCCATAAACAACAATAGAAAAGACGAGCTCTAGTGTACACAGGTCGCCTTTTCTCTGATCATCTTTCGGCGCTGGCGTATTATACAACATGTTACGCCGGAGCTTTTAGTTTTTTCGGCGTCTTTCCATACAATAAATTGTGTGGGCAACTGCAAAAGAACCTGACAAAAACCACAGTCCTGCATCGGTAGAAAAACGGTCGACTTTCGGCTGTTTTTTGTCCAATACAGAGTAGACCTAGCCTCAGGGCCGGGACAATGCATTTTGGTGCCCTAGGCGAGTACAGCCAATGGTGCCCCCCTCGCTTCCCAAAAAATTGCACCCTCCACATTAATTCCTCTCGCCCCTGCACCAGGTCCTGTCACTAATTTTCTGCACATTCCACATAGATCCTGCCCATCTCCTCAGCAGTCATTGCACAATGAACATCAGCGCTGACAAATTTGCTTTTTCAAAATCGCTCCCCTCCGTATGACCGTGTAATACCCCTAAATAACAGTCACTAAATAATCCACCGCTACATGGAGCAAATCTACCGGACGAATGATTGTTACTAAAAAACACTGCTACAAAACCAAGACCCAAAACTATTACTACTTAAGGATCAAATAATCCTGCCAGACCCTGACCGAACGCGACCCCCACATGTGACCATCCGCTGTACACAGGCTCTGATTACATATACCACCGCCATACAGTGACCATATAGTGGTAGATACTAGTTGTATGTAGACGCTCTGCAGAAATATAAGTGATTACACTGCAGTTACATTTAGTGACTCACAGGAGATGTCTTTTCTGATCAGCGTCGTTCACTTGCCCTTTTCTTCTCCATCCGGTTCACACCTTCTCGCTGATTGTTCCCGACCAATATTCGTTCCTGCAGATTTGGACACAAATATCTTAGAATCCTCACATTTCCTGTAACTCCTTAATTATAGGTATATAAGGCAGGTATACAGATATGCCCTCTCAGTCAGGCATGTATATATATATATATATATGTCTCCTCAGGCAGGTATATATTGTCCCCTTAGGCAGGTATATAAATATAGGGGCACTCAGGGAGGTATACAGGGGCACACAGGCAGTTATATAGAGATAGCGGCTCAGACAGGTGTATATAGGGGCTCAGACAAGTGTATATAGGGGCACACAGACAGGCTCTAGAGAGAGGGGCTCAGGCAGGTGTATAGATATAGGGGCTCAGGCAGGCATATAGATATAGGGGCTCAGGCAGGCATATAGATATAGGGGCTCAGGCAGGCATATATAGGGGCTCAGGCAGGCATATAGATATAGGAGCTCAGGCATTTGTATATAGGGGCTCAGGCAGTCATATATAGGGGCTCAGGCAGGGGTATATAAGGGCTCAGGCAGGCATATAGATATAGGAGCTCAGGCAGGCATTTGTATATAGGGGTTCAGGCAGGCATTTGTATATAGGGGCTCAGGCAGGCATTTGTATATAGGGGCACTCTCAGGCAGGCATTTGTATATAGGGGCTCAGGCAGGCATTTGTATATAGGGGCTCAGGCAGGGGTATATAGGGGCTCAGGCAGGCATTTGTATATAGGGACTCAGGCAGGTGTATATAGGGGCTCAGGCAGGCATTTGTATATAGGGGCACTCTCAAGCATGTAAAAATAACAACATTAATACTTACCTTACTTGCTTCCCGGCCGCGCGCTCCTCTTCTGTCCTCTTCTTTACCGGCCGCGTGCTCCTCCGGCAGCTTCTCGGGCGCACAGCCTATGACGCGCTGTGCGCACGAGGAGAGGCAGCATCGCGATGACACCACTTCATCGCGACGCTGCCAGCTAAGCCGCACGGGGCCGCGGCGGGTCCTCAGCGCTAAGCGGACCCGGTGGCCCCGCTGTGTCAGTCGACACTGTCTGCGGAGCAGGGAGCGCTCGCTCTCTGCTCCGCAGAAGCCCGCAGCTGCATGTGAGTCCTGCGGTCGCACCTGCAGCTGAAGGGCCAGTCGGTGCTCCAGGCCCACGGCAGCGGCCTGGAGCCCGGGAGGCTTTGGGCCCCTGCCTGCACCCCTTAGGGACAGGCAGAGGTAGGCGCCATAGGTGATCGCCTACCTCTGCCTACCCGTCGTCCCGGCCCTGGATCCACTACTCCGCTGCATTACAGGTGTAAAAAAATAAATAAATAAAAAAAATGTGAAATAAATTCTGCAATAATGTATAAGTGAACTTAAACCGTTCCCCAAAAAAGTACAACTTGTCCTGAATAAAACAAGGCCTCATACAACTGCATCATTGAAAAAATAAAGTTACGACTGTTGAAACGCAAGGGGGCAAAAATAAAAAAAAAAATATGCTGGTCATTAAGTACTTTTCAGCCGTTCGGCTTAAAGGGTTAAAAACATGGGTTGAGTACAGGTTGTGTTCACTTTTACTTCATTCATCCTGTGTGATTTCCTATTTAACTGATCAACTATCGGACACAACACACATTTTGCATCTACAGTTATCATTAAAGAAAATCTGTTCAAGAGTTGTCAGGATTTTTTTTATGAAACAGTGCCACCACTGACCTTGGGTTGTAACTAGTATTGCAGCTAAACCCCATTTAAGTAAATACAGAGAAGCACCACATGAAATAGACATCTAGGGCAACAATATGCCAATTTTTATGCGCATAATAATAGTGTAGAATACACCTGAATTTATGAACATGTTCTACTACGGATCATAAATCAGGCACATTCTAGCGCAGAAACGACACTTCTGGCTCAGGTATACCACTTTGAAAGTGCTCTACCTGTTCTAGCAGTAATGCGCCTAGATTTGCTTTACAGAGGCTATAAATGTGTAGCTTTGTACGGTTGCAGTGCGACACACCTCCTGCACAAACCCCAATCTCAGGCACATTACAAAGTGCCGTGAGCGTTCTGTAACGCGCCTAATATCAGAGTGCAGCCGTTTTAAAAATATAGTGAACGGGGCTGCGCTAGATCTCGGAGCGTTCATACATGTCCCCCTAATACTCATATCTAGTCTATGCTTTCTAATATAGAAGATGATTATATTTTTGGGGTGAAGATGCAGGGTCATAAAATCAACCTCTATGTTTCTGTCATAGGCTTTGCATTTCATTTTGCAGTTGGATGAGGATAATATGAATAAACCAGGCAGCGAGGATTTTTTCTTTTGTAAATCTGTTTGCAGCTTAAAGGAAGATCTGGGATTTTGATGCTAAAGACTGAATATAACACAGATTACATAGTTATATTTAACATTTGTTAATTTTTTGCAAGCGGCTTTTTCATTTTCAGTGCAAGCTGACAACAAATCCAAAAGATGAATGTTCATCTTCCATAACTAATCATCACGGCTCTATACAATTTTCTGTTTTACAAATAAGTTACATATTCTTACAATTAGCATTATTGTAATTACCATTATCACTACATTTTACAAATGAAACATCGACTCCTAAAATTATGGGATTTTTATTTTTATATAATGTGAAACAAACAAACAATCCTATGCAAAACTAATTCATTTATATGGACTTCTATGAACTCCATCCCACATGCGATGAAATAGTACATTATGGCAAGTGGGTCATTTGTTCACACGGCTCATTTTGACGCTGTTTTCAGAGCAGTTTTTGAAGCATTTTCTCTCCCCAAAAAGCATCAAAAAAGCCTCTAAAACTTTCCCAGTTAATTTTCATCGATTTCTATGAAAACAGCGTTGTAGTCCATACACAACAAGGTTTTCACAAACATCTTAGGAGCTTCTTTGGAAGCTGTTTTGGCCACTGAAAAAGAAGGGTCATGTCAATTCTTGAAGCGTTTTCAACGTTGAAAATCCCCATAAAAATCCATGGAGAGTTTCAAAACCTCATCCAAAACCTCGATGTGTTTTTAGATGTGTTTTTTAGGCTTGGATTTTGCCCTGGCTATTAATTTGTATGGGTGTTTCAAAAAGAGAACAGTGTTGGAAAACCTCGTCCAAAACCTCGTCAAAACCTCATCCAAAAAGTCATCAAAAACTTGTCTGAAAAGGCATATTTGATGTACTTTTCAGACGAGGTTTTGATGCTGATTTGGATGTTGCAAATTCAGCATCAAAATCAACTATGTGAACATGCCTTTAGGTAAGGTCTACACAGCAATTTGAAAATGGCGTCCAAAATCCAACGGCATTTTCAAATTGCTGAACTGCGCCGCACCGACGGTTATTTGTGCAAAAAATAGCGGTTGGATTCCCAGTGGCCTAGTACATTGGCGCTGTGAGAATCCAACGTCGGTCTGGTGTAATATACAACATGCTCTATATTCCACCAGACGGTTTTCGGTTTAGGTTTCCCTTAGTAAAAAATCTGTCCTGTGTAGACTACAGCATGGATCTTCTATTGAGGGCTGCACAGCACTGGGTACAGCGGATTGTAATACAGTATTTTGAATCCGCTGAAAAAACAACTGAAATCCAGTGCTGTATAGACATCTTCTCGGTCTGGCCAACCAAGATTCCTAACTGCTATCACACACATCTGTCACTCCCTGCACTTGGGCACTCACAGGCACTTATCTGTATATAGATGTACAGTCTGGGTGGCAGGTTCTTCCACTTTTCATGTAAACCACCCCCTATTTATGAAACATGGCCGGACCCATTGTAAACTTGGCACTTCTTACCGTATGTTTCACCCATACACCCTAATAGATTGTAAGCTCTCACGAGCAGGGCCCTCACACCTTGTGTCTCATTTGTAAGTACTTTTAATGTGTAATGACTGTATGTTTACCCTTGAATTTGTAAAGTGCTGCGGTATATGTTGGCGCTATAGAAATAAAGATTATTATTATTATTATTATTATTATTAAGGTTACACAGCATATTGCAGTGCTGTACTCGTCGCAATACGCCAGGTGTTTTAGAAGAACGCACTGGACAGCGCGTACTTTTAAAACTCTGTGTGCAAGCTCCCATAGACTTTCCCACTTCAGGTAGTCATAGCTCTCAATGAGAGCTACAAATTACCATATTTGCAGTCTGTACTTTGGGCGTATTGCATTGAGTTGTATTACACACTCTAATTGTCCCACTTTAATTTTTAATGCTTTAGATCCTGCAGCCAATAAGCACTTTTGCATTGTGATGAGTTGCCATGGCAGTCTACAGCCTAACATTGACCCCAGTTCCTCATGTATGTAAGCCTGTTGATTTGAAACACTTAGAAGATTTTAGTGCCTATTGGGCCTTGAAAAAGTTAAGAAGTTGATTATAGTTTTTAAGAAGACAATAAATAAATACAAATTTTATTTTGGCGTCAAAGAATCATAAATGTGTCTACTTCTACTAATGTGCTGCGACGCCACCAGAACACCCCAAAACTTTGGCTCGCTAAAAAGTGTCTTTGGCGCGGTACCGAGGCACTTATCGTGCCAAAGTTTGGAGTGCGCCTGTTCATATATCTATAAAATTTGTCTACTACAGCTTTTTGAGGCCAGAATTCTGGCGTAGCCCCGTTCATACATTTCGCCATACATATATATGTATTGGTGTCACTGCAAAAATAGTAACCTGCAGAATATAGGTATCATGGAAATTATATTGCATGGTTAAAAAAACAATGGCAGAATGGCTGCTTTTGTTTTTTTTTTGCCACCTTAACATTTTATGTATCCCAAAAATGGTACCTTACAAACATAATTTGTTCCAGAAAAACAAGCCCTGTAAGCTTTGTGAACAGAAAAACAAAAAGTATGACTTTTGGAACATGGAGATGAAAAAATCACTACTTCCTTAAATCCCAATTTGGGCTTCATTATTATGGAGTTATAGGGCTAAGTAGGTCATTTAAGATTAGAATTTTTTTTTTCAGGAACAGCACTATTCTTGAACTGTGTCTGATATTCAGAGGGTCCTGGTAATATTAAAACTTTAATTTCTTTAAAATTTTTCTTTAGGCCTAACTTTAACAAGTGTGTAAGGAAGATGGTTTAGTTGCCACAAGACAAGTTGGAAATAATAGTATAATTCTTCAACCATACAGGTGGTAAATGTGGTAACTGTGGTTTTGCAGCTCAGTCGAATTCACATGAACTGCAATACCTTATTGGGGCTTATATAGGGGGCAAAAATTATGGAATCTGTAATCATCCATTCTCCCCTATATTGCTTATGCTTAGAATACTATGAGAAATATTCCAGTGAGATGAAATGTTTGTATCTATAGTATACTCTACATCAATGGTGATCAGAGTATGATTGTTCTTGGAGCTCAAAGGTTAGAGAAGCATTGTCTGATCAATTGAGGCTTCCCTTACCTGCACTGAGCCCTGTGATCACTGAAGAAGGAGAAGAGAAAGGCTGCTCTGTTCTCTATGATCAAAGGAATAGGATTTTGTCTGATGGCCACTTCATTCTTTATGATTGACAGGAGCTTTGCAGTCAGTCATAGTAATTGATGCATTGTGATGGGCCATTTAGGCACATAGTCATTCGTACCTTATGGACAATATCTGGTTTAGAAAACACTATTTCAAATATCACATTGAGGATTTCAGAACTAATAAAGGGGAATTCCTAATTTCGCACCACCACAAATTAGTGAGAGCTGACAGAGGCTTAAAAGATTTCCCCTCTCTCCATCTCTCTCTCTCTCTCTGTAGAACCCAACAAATCTGTATATTACACCGTCATTCAATCTTTTTCTAATGAGCAATATGCAATGCCTTGTTTCTCCTATGGAGGTGCTGCAGTGGTATTAAACTTTTACTGTTAAAAGGCTTGTCCCATCTTGTAACTCTTAGCGAGCTACGAGTTGACCTCAGAGAACCATGTCTGCATTTGCACAGTTCTCCTTATTCATTTCTATTGGATTTCTAAACTCCCATAAAAATGAATATGTTCCATGAGGCCTGCTGGCCGAACAGCTCAGGTGTGGAAGTTACAAGATGGAAAAGCCTTAAAAGCTTCCAGGTAGATCTCTAATAGTCATAAAAGTAGGACACCAGCTTATTTTTGGGAGTTCTTATCAAACTGAGATTGTCTAAAGCAAACCATACTTTTTATCACATGCCTCTACTACTTACCATCCAATGCAGGAATGATTGCCCTCAATCTCTCACACAGCAATTTTCCCGTGAGATATTCTTTTCATTCTGAACATAAGATCGATCTACCCATACGGCTAAAGACACGTTCTCATACTACATTCTGCATTATTTTGTGATAAATTATGGTAAAACAGTCTAATCCCATTTTATAAGCACCATAGAGTCAACTCATAGAGGTGCTATTGGACCCCAAGGTTGGGTCATGTCATGTCCCTATTTAATTGGGTGGTAAGAACATACACATTTGGTACTTTGATCAAATGAACAATGTACTGGAGTTGGTGCCAAGCAGCACCTGAAAAGCCCTCATTTTTATCTTTGCTCTGTGGTCTCCTCTCCTTTATGTATGCCATTGACTTCAAATCAGATTGTGAGTTACTGGGGCACATGTATCAAGGCAGTTGAGCCAGAATTCTGGCACCATTTGCACTAAAAAAAGTGCTCAAATTTTGGCGCATCTAGACTAAACAGTTCTAACATGAGCCAGATTTAACAAGGGCCTCATGTATAAAAACTGTGTAGGTCTAAGACTTTCCTTCTTGCCCATAGCAACCAATCAGAGCGCCCCTTCTTTTCATATAGTGCTCTGAAAAATGAAAGCGGAGCTCTGATTGGTTGCTATGGGCAACAAGGAAAGTCTTACACCTAGACAGTTTTCATACACGTCCCCATGAAGCTATGTCTCCATGGCATAGTAATACGCTCATATTTTTGACGTTTTTAGGATTTTAAAAGCGCCAAAAATACAAGCATTCATGCAGCCCAATAGAGAACAATAGAAAAAAATGACCTGTAGTCTCCACAGGTAATTTTTTCTACGATTGTCTTCCGGTGCTGGCGTTTTATACAACATGTTATAAAATATGCCGGCACTTTTAGTTTTTTCGACGTCTTCCTATACAATTCAATTGTTGTGCGACGTCAAAAAACAAGAACCAACTGTGGTTTTTGCGCAAAACATGACAAAAACTGCGGTCTTGCATCGGAGAAAAAAACAGTCAATTTCGGCCGTTTTTTGTCCAGTGCAGTGTAGACCTAGCCTAAGAGTTAGTATTGATAAATCTGCCCCAGTGTTTCCTAAAATAATCAGTCCAGTCAACACTATTCCTCATACAGGCAGGCTTATTCCTCTATCACTCTTACCTGGGCAGGTATAATGGCCGTGCCATGCTAGTTTGACATGAAGCACGGCTAGTATATTACACAACTCAATGCATGAGACCTTCAGTGTGTGATGTTTCTTATCCAGTTTATCAGCTTTCCTCTCTGTCTTGATTGACATCCTGTTTGCAAGTTTCCTTCCAGCAACGTAAGCCGCAGGGCTGGTGTTTCCTATTAGAAAATCTTCCTGAATCCACCCATGTTGCACTAAATACTCCATGTAGAAATGTGTTTATATGAATAATTATTATCAGCAGCCGCCGCATTGTTTTCTGTTATGTTTCAGGTGATCATATCTGTCTTACAATTAATCCATATACAAAAGGCAAAAGTGAAGACATTAATAAAGTAAATGGTAAAAACCAGTCTAAGTGCTACTGGAGTAGACTATGCCCATACAGCTTAGTGTATACCGTAAATGCAAATAAATACAGACACAGGTCCTTGTTCTTCCAATACAGTATGTTTTAAGTCATTTATAGTGTTACTTACCAAACCTATAACGTGCCATTTGTGGGGTTGAGTTCTCCTTTCAAAAAGTAAAGTCAAGAGTTAGACCGTTCAACATATATACTGCAAAAAGCTCCCATTAATGGAGACTATGACTATGGCTTGTCCCCATGGCAAGGGTTTTTGGACGGTTTTACAGACGGTTTTCAGCTTTGAAAAACGTCTGTAAACCGTCTGTCAAACCATACAACGGACTTCTATGGCAAATCCGTGCAGCGGTCCTCACTGCACTGGTTTTCCACCGGACAGTTTTTTTTAGATCCCTAGTGGCCCAAAAAACATAGAACATGTTCATTCATCTGCCCGGTTTTCGGGCAGAATATGAATAGGTCAATGTGAAAGGGGAGGGCTTGTCTTCGCAAACCGCGGAGAAAATACATCCCCCGGTGGCCATGTGCATGGCTGCAAAAACAGACAAATCCCGGTTGGATTATCCGACCGGTATTTGTCTGTGCCGTGGGGACGCGCCCTAAGGCTGGGTTTACACGGTGTTATTGACTACGTCAGAGCTTTATATCAGGGTACTCCGACATAGCTGTGGCCATCCCATAGACAGTAATAGAAAAACCGTCCTATTTGGACTACACTTGCTCTATTTCCACTTGGTATACACTTTTTGTTAAGACCCTGCTTTTGTGTCTAATACAGAAAGGGTACACGTTTGACAAATAGAGATAGTGTAGACCCAATAGGACTACATTTTTTCTATTGATGTCTATGGGCCAATAGCTGTATCTGTTGGGGTATCTTTTTTACAGTACCCTCACATGCAAGATTGCAGTCTAATAAATTATAACTGCCAATATAGAGGTTCTATAGCACTAGGATCCAGACATAGGCAATAGGCATAAGAATTTCAGCTTATGCACCTGAGATACTTTTATTTTTATGATATTAAAAACATTATAAAATAAAAATAGAAAGGCTACTACTCTACGCGTTTCGCATGCTTCCTAACGTGCTTCCTCAGAAGTAAAAAGCCAAATGGCTGATGTCCGTTTATATAGCACCAAACATGTCCAGAGAACCGGAGGTGAAATATGTGTCTCATAATAAACATCTCCAATCTCACCATTCGCACAGTACCCTGATAGACACTTCCAACATAGTTAATAATCCCATTTGAACCCAGCCTAAACATGACATCCGTCATTTCTAAACTAATCGTGCATTTGTTGATTAGATACATTGTGAGGTCATTCAATATACTGTATATGCATTAAACAGATGCCACTGTAGCCTATGGGTGATAGATGTCACTGTTAGGCATCCGTTCAACTGGTCCCTCATCATAAGCTATAATGACATTAGTTTAACCTGTCATGAAAAGTTTATTGAAAAGAAGCATGCAGTGAAGCCATAATCTATGGTGGTTTCTGTAAAATGGATGTTTTTTTCAGGATCCTGTGGAAACAGTGTGCAAATCCACCAATGCCAATAACTGAGTAAACACATAGCCGTCAAAAATATAAAAATCAATTTTATGGATCACAAGCAATAAAGCAACATGTTTTTCAAATGGTACTGGGGTACAAGACACCCTAAAGAAAGCATTTATTTATGCACATAGAAGAAATACTATGATGGATGGAATAGTGCATTACACCGCCAAAAAAAAAAACATTATGGGCGACATGTATGATTTCTGGCCTTTAAATGCCAATTTTTATGCGCATGATATTAGAATGTGCCTGAGTCTATGAACCTGCTCTACTGTGGGTCATAAATCAGGTGCATTCTATTGCTTAAACGTCAATTCTGGCTCAGGTAAACCACTTTGAAAGTGCTCTTCCTGTTACAGCAGTAATACGCCTGGAATTGCCATAATGAAGCTATAAATCTATGGCTTCATACGGTTGTAGTGCTCCATGCCGCCCGCACGCCCCACGAGATTGGGCACATTACAAAGTGCCGCGGGCGCTCTGTAATGCGCCTAAATTATTTGGTTATTATTACGCTACAGGTAACTTTTGCACATAGATATCGACATTGCTTTATTTTACATTGCCTTATGGCTTAGCCTGGATATCTCCAGTCAGCTGCATGCATCAATTTTAAAAAGATTTTACCATTTTACAGTTTGATGATTTTCATCACATTAGAAAAACATAGCCTAATTTGTTACAGAAACAACACAACTCTTATTAATGGATTTTGCCTGGTATGGTAGCTTTGCTCCTTTCAAGTGAATGGGTTTGAGTAGCTATGTAAGATGCAGCCTATCAGCAAGAGAGCTGCTGTTTCTAGAATCCCTTTAAGATTGTACCAACCCCTTTTGATTAGACCAAACCATGGCCACCTTATTACTTTACCGATATTGTTAGTCTCATTATTAAATAACTGTGAACCAGCTGATCAGCACAGGTGTGTGCATGGAGAACATAAAGTTTTGTTGGTTCCATACTATGGACCTGTAGGTATACTGTATGCCAATGTAAAAGGGTCCCTAATAAAAATGGGGCTTTTAAGGGGAGTTTTAAACATATGAATGCCACTGGGTAATATTAAAGTATCATCAGAATGGCAGTCAAAGGGCCTCCAACCTTATATACTCATGTCCAAACTTTGCAACATGCTATGGCATGGCATGCAAAGTTTGGCTCAAAAAGGAAATGTCACAATTTTTTTTTTTTGGCGATTTTTATGAAATAAAAGGGCAAGTGGAGAAATATGATGCAGGACCTTCAACACCCATAGAAGGCCCTTTCTATGTGTGTTGGGGTCCCGATATATAACCCAGAAGTTGTCCAGACTTGTAAATCATTTTGTGCATGAGGACTTATTGAACCAGTCTTGTAAGTCCATGATCAGTATTTGCTTGGCTTCACAACATGATGTTATAAAGGTACTCCCACCTTAGACATTTATAGTAAATCCACAGGAACCCCTGCCCTGCATGGTGCTACAGACACTACCAATGGAGACATACATGCACGACTCTCTTCTTTGATTCCTGTGGGAGATCTGAAAACAGAAAAGTACACTAGCTTAGTGTTCAGAAATGTCCTAACATCAAGCATGACAAGGGTTTGAGGGACCCCCCCATTATTGAAAGAGGTTTTGGCCCAAGAGGGATTGAGACATGTATATTAGGTCCTCTGGATAGGAGAAAAATTGGTGAGATGCGAACACCCTTTTTATGTTGGTTTGGTAGCACTAGGGTATGATCACACGGCGTGTTCAATACGTTATTAGATACGTTTTCGATACGAAAAAAGCATTCAAAATCGCTGCGTAAAACGCATCCAAAACGCGCCAACATTCAGATGCGTGCTTGGATGCGTTGTTGCTGAGCGAAGGCCCCTGTTTTTTAAAATGGGTCCCTACTGCCTAAAAATAGTCAAGAATGGATTGAATTTGAATGGATTAGAAAGACGCATGTAAAACACGTGCATCTGAACACCAATGCGTGTTTTACATTGAAAGCAATGTAATTCACACTGCACATTGTTAAATGCGTGTTTGGGTCCGTTTAGGGTCTAAAACATGGATCAAAATACACATCTAAAAAAACGTATCCAAAAACGGATTGAACACGCTGTGTGAACATAGCCTTAGCGCCAAAGATCATTAATGGAGGATTTCTCTATGTCACCGGCTATAGAAAATATTCTCCTTCCACCCAAAATTGCATTACAGAAGAGATACCTTTGAGCATAGAAAGCACACTTATAGCACCTTGACTAAGGCTTGTCAATAAGGGCTGTGATATACTCATGGATTTGCACATGACAAAACATAGACAGTTAAAATCACGGACGTACAGATAGATGTGAGAAGACATTAAGAGTCTGAAAAGATGAGCTGCAGTATGACAGCCGAAACACCTGGGTATCAAAAATATTTAATCACTGTGTGGATTACATTTCCTAAAGTATATAACAATTCAAAAGGCAAAACACACCTTGGGGTTTTTTCATAGATGAAAGAACAGAACTTCAGTACGGGAACAGTAACTGGGAATTTTCCAACTTCAGACATAGTGATTTCTACATGTAGCTACTGATTCCTGTGCATGAATATTAGCTATATTGATCGCATTGTATGCCTTATTGTGGAGGATAATTAGAGTGGCACTTTCGCCCTTGGACTTAGCCAAAACTATTTTTAAACTTAAAGGGGTTGTCTCACTACGGATTGTTTTATGTTAAAGATCTTGCAAAAAAAGTCATTTCAATTTTTGTCCCATTAAAGTGCCCTATTATTCTTGGGATATTATAGCTAGAGACCTGTTCGATAACTCATATTAGGCTGCCAGCAGGTTGTTTATAGCTCAGAAAAACCTGGTTTTTTTCTACTGCTGCCTAGAAAAAAACAGTAAACTCCCCCTGATTTAAAAAATGAAACGAGAAAAAAAGGGACGGTAAGATGAATCAATGTAGTGAGACAACCCCTTTACTATACAGTACATGTGCACACAACTTCTGTCTCAATGAGGAGGTGGACCCACAAAAATACACGGAAACTACATAGTGTGACAAAACCATTTTATTAACCCGAAATTTTGGGGCCCATATTCACAGCTCAATGGCTGGACTGATTGAACCCGTAGCAGGCGCTTGGCCTATACCCTCCGGGGAAAATTAACGGTGCAGCTAATTGTGGCAGCGTCCATCCCCCACTGAAAGGGAACAATTAGTGAAAAAAAACGGCACATTATTTTAAATACTGTTAAACCCCAGATGCAAAAAAAGCCCGTAAAAACATGGGGGTTTTGCACAAATGCAAAAATCCCCAATTAAAACCCCACTCACTACCTAATGCATGAGGGAGGGGTTGCGGTAAACATTGATATAAATAAGGCAAAAAAGGGGTTCCCTAAATAAGATACTGTGGTCCCCATGCGGGGGCTTACAACTATTAGGCACCTTTCTTTAGATTAGGCGGGTGCCCAGCACTTTCTGGTTGCCCCAAAACAAAACCAGACACCTCCGCCCCCTAGGGACATTCAAATTTTTTTGATTACGCAGAAAATTAAAGCAAAAAAAAAACAGGAAAAAAAAATGACCATTGAAAATAAGCAAACCTTTTTTTAAAAATTCCATAAAAAACCCAAAAAAAATAAAATGAATACAAAACAAAAAACCCTGATGATGAAAAAGATTGTATTAGATTGTGTCCAGATCACCCTGAATATACCCCCCTTTAAAAATAAATTATTTTTTTTTAAAAAAAAAAAAAACATAAAAAACAAACAGGGTTTTAATAAACTTTTTTTTAGATGAAACCCCCATATTTTTTCTTTTCCCCCCTAAATTCCTTCCTTTTTTTTTTTTCCCCTTTCCCCTTCCCCCTTTTTTTTTTCTTTTTTTTTAAATTTCCCTTTTTTTTTCCCTCTTTTTTTCCCCTTTTTTTTTTCTTGGGGTTTTTCCCCAAAAATTCCCCCCTTTTTTTCAATTTTTTCTTCTTTTTTTCTTTCCTTTTTTTTTTTTTCCTTTTTCTTTTTTTTTTTTTTTTTTTCCACCCCTTTTTTTTTTTTTTTTTTTACTTTTCCCTTTTTCCCATCCCTCCTTCCCTTTTTCCCTTTCCCCTTCCCCCCCCCCCCTTTTTTTTTTTTTTTCCCCTTTCCCCCCCCTTTTCCCCCCCAAACCCTTTCTCGGGGGGAAAGGGCCGGCCCCGCAAAAATTTGGGTTTGGGGCCCCCAACCCCCCCCCCCCTGATCCCTGACCACACCCCAAGGACAAAAGGGTGAGTATTAAAATTTTTTAAAAAAATTACCCACCTTCCCCCAAACCAAAACAATCCCCCTTAACCCCCAACTTTTAAAAAACCCTAACCCTGGAAGGGTTAAGCCAAAAAAAGACCCCCGTGTGAAAAATTTAAATTGTAGTACACAAAGACCAAAGTAGATTGTTTAAATTGGGAAAAAGTTGGGGGTCGTAACTGTTTTAAACCCTGGACCAAATGGGAACCGGACCGGGGGAAAAAATTTTTTTTTGCATAAGTGGGTAGCAGTGAAAGTGTGCAGCAATAGGAAAAGGCAAAAACTTTGAAAGGGGCCCCCCCCCCTTGCTTTTTTTTTTTGTTCGCTCCGGACATGTTTGATAAATTTCCGCCAAAATTGTCCCTGCAGATTTAGACACAAATATCTTAGAATCCTGACTTTTCCAGCACCTGGGGTCCATTTAGGCAGGCAGGTTTAAATAGGATATATGGGGCCCCAAATAGCCAAGGTTTAGGTAGCCAATAGAGTGCCCATATAGGCAGGCAGGGATTAGGTAGCTATAGGGAGCCATACAGGTAGACAGGGGTTAGGTGGGCTATAGGGGCCATATATATAGGGGGCTGTAATAGGCAGGCAGGCTAGGGGGCTTTAATAGGCAGGCAGGCTAGGGGCTGTAATAGGCAGGCCGGCTAGGGGGCTGTAATAGGCAGGCAGGCTCGGGGAGGTAAAGGCAGGCTAGGGGGCTGTAATAGGCAGGCAGGCTAGGGGGCTGTAATAGGCAGGCAGGCTAGGGGGCTGTAATAGGCAAGCTAGGGGGTATACAGGTGGCTTAGGAGCAGGTAAAATAAGAAATATGTTACTCACCTCGGTCCACGCTCCCCCGATGCGCCGCGCTGCAGTCTCTCTGCTCAGTGCGGGCGGTGCGGTGATGTGATGTCACCATGCGCGCCCACGTGACCACAGAGCGCCGGCAGGGGAGGTAGCAGAGCGGAGCGATCGCCACTCCGTTCTGCTACCTCCGGGTAGCGTTGCCTCTGAACGCTCGGGCCGGAGGGCCCGGGCGTTCAGAAGGAGTATGCGCCGGGCCCTTTAGCTCCCCGCCCGCCGCAGTGAACTGTTAAGTTCACTGTCGGCGGGCACAGGAGCGTCATTACCGGGGTAGCGGACGTGGTAGCAGCTGCCCGGGGCCCCCCTAAGCGCAGGGGCCCCGTAGCAACTGCTACCCCTGATACCCACGGTAGTTACGCCCCTGGTGACATGTCACTTATCTCCCCGGGCGTCCAATACGATCATATTATATACGCGGGGAGAGGAGGCGTATTCCATAGTTCTCTATGAGAACTGTGGATTCCTGTAATTTCATTGTGCATCTCGCTCGTATTAGAGCGCAAATACGATGCGAAATGCGCACCGAAATTACGCCGTGTGAACATACCCTTACAGGGCAAGGGGGAAACATCTTCAAAAGGGCTGCTCGGCTATAGAGAAGGGAGGCTACACTCAATACAGGAAAACCACAAATAAAAACAGAAAACATCACAGAGAGGTGAATGAAGATTTAGGCAATCAATCTGAGAGTCTGTTGTTTCTTCCATGTTCCTGTTGTATAACCAATCCTCACATATTTGAGCTTGTGGGCCACATTGAAAATGTATGGCAGGACCCCTACCTATCTTTTCCCATTTATATTAGTGATGGCTATTGTGGAAGATCCACCTTTATTCACCCGGACCCAAGAGCAACTCCTGTCTCTGCTCCTCCTACAGCTACATTCCTGAATGTGAACATTTGAATATTTTCATTGACTAAAAGGGTAGTAGTGTTTTTATTTGGTCAGAAGAGGACGTCCGTAATCCTGTACATATAAGACCTCTGGGTCAGTCTATTGCCCCTGTCTCTTACAATGACACAAATTTATCAAATGACAGCAGTCAGAACTATCAGTATACTTTGTTCACTGTTGTATTTCCTACACTGCTTTGTCCGTAGATATCTTTATATTTTCAGATTCATTTTGTCAGTCAGGGGAGAATGTAATGGAAAATTCCCAACTAATGAGAGATTCAGGGGTTTTTTCTTTTTCTGCAGTGCAGAAAAAAAATGTGTGTTCTTTCCTTGGCAAGGAAGAAAAAATTAAACTTGGATGAATGTTATAAATATTATATGCTTGGGGTGCCAGAGGTACCTGGAGTCCTTATGCTTCGATGGGTGGTTTGAAATTAACTCTTTATGGAATTCATGTTATGGTTGGAAAACATTATAAATACTGCATTAAAACCCCGAAGGTCTCCACAGATTTCTGTATATTCTGTATTTTTAACTTTTTTTTAGTTTACTATACTTGTTTTTTTCTTTTTACAAATTTGATGTAAAGGTTGCCCATTAAGGATGAGGAATTCATTTCAAAACTTGCAAAATGAAAAAGTCCTAAAATGTAAAAAAAATAGCTTAAATAAGAGAGCTCATGACACTTTTATTAACATTATAGAATGAGGTCCTTGATTGCCGGCCAACAGGTGTGCTTACATAAGATGGAAGGACAAGCAATATTTATTAGCAAACAAATTACTGAAATATATTTTTTTATTGTAAACATTTAGTGGTATTTTTAATAATTGCTATCTTTATAAGATGAAAATATTGTCTTATACTGTCTAATAGTGAAATATTTTAGTTTTCACATGAGCTACAGGAGCAGACACAACAGCTCACACTTCAGCTTTGCTGTTTAGACTGAGACAGAATAAGAAGAGTAATCACATAATCAGTGAAGGTTGTGTGATATAATATATGTAAAAAATAGCTTTAATAGGAGAACTCATGGCGCTTCTATTAAAATGATAATATGAGGTTCTTGATTGCTGATGAACAGGTGTGCTTTTACAAGATGGAAGGAACAGCAATGTTTTATTAGCAAACTAATTATTGAAATATTTTTTTTATTGTAAACATATTAGTTTTCTTTATAACTGCTATCTATATAAGACAAAAAAATGGTCTTATTCTGTCTTATACTGGAGCCACACAATAGATTGCTGCTGCTTTCTGAAGTTCCCTCTTCAGCTTTACAGTTCAGACTGAGACAGAATTTGCAGAGTCATCACAAAATCATTAAAGGGTGTGTGATTTATTTACAGCTCTTTTAAACTGCAGGGGATCTACATAAGGCAGACGACACAATACAATATACAAACAAAAAGTTGGTCATATCTCATATATAAAACACATAATACTTTAAAAAAATATTAAACATTATTACTCACACAACAAGAGGAAATCAACAAAAAGACAAGCAATGTCCTCTGAAAAAGCCATTGAGGCGAAATGCGTCGGGACGTGGCAGTGGCGGTGCTAAAGTCCCCTCACCTTGGGTAATATTCTATTGAATTTATTGAATATTTTGACTATTATTTGGAGTGGATAGGGTAGAGGATTGTAGTCTTTTGTTTGCTACCTTACATGGAATTAGTGATTTCCTTGTTACAGACTTTGTTTTAACCTAAAAAAAAAATCTATTAGGTTTTATATGCACCTGACATTTGTCTGATACTACCTGATTTGGGTTATCTATGGACATAAAACTCCATTAATAAACTATTCTATGGGCAATTGAATATATTTTATTGTCTTTAAGAGAAATGCATGTAACCGTATACTACTTTTTGCCATTGCTTGTCTTTTTGTTGGTTTCCTCTTGTTGTGTGTCCAATCATGTTTAATATATTTTTTGGATTACATAAAGTATTTTGTGCTTTATATATAAGATATGACTCACTTTTTGTGGTTGTATAATGATGTCAAGAGTTTCTCGTTTCTGTAGATTGGCGGATTTGGGTTCTATTTGTATATGACACAATACAATTTACGCTCATATAAGCCAATGTATACTGTTCCCCCATTATTGTTGACTCTCCATTTTCTGTTGAATTTAAAGGTCTATTGACACTTCTATGACAACTCCCACTTATTGCAGCTACTTTAAAGCGTACTTGACTTGGTGAACCATCCATTTTCAAAGGAAAGCTTTTAAAAGTAATAAAAATGCCTACAACGTGGCTTATGTTAAAAAGTACACAACATAATATTTATTCCGTAATTAATAAGGCAGTAAAATAAGCACTTTACATTTTCCATTCACGAGGTAAAACAGATCTTTCTACTTAATAACTATTCTGCTAATAATTTGATGCCCCTTTTTAGAAGAGAACTGCTTAAATTGTGCTTTTGTTGCTGTAGATGCTATAGATGTGCTTTTCTGTTGTAGATGTCAAAGTCGTTACAAGTATTAATTCTGAACAAGTTTAAATGTGAAACTATTACTAATTATGCAATGCTGTATTATTCAATGGCTATATGCTGTCTGTTAATAACAAAACAAGCATGGAATCTCAGATACTTACAGAACCTGGCACAGATTCACAGTAGTTCTGTGCTCTTGCTGTCACATATAATAGGATTTTTTTTTTTTATTAATGAGCTTACATACTTAGAGGACTGAATGAGTGGGTAAAATAAAAAAAAAAAAAAAAAAAGTAAACAAATGGGCAAGTACAGAAAAGGATGATGGGATCATCAATGTTCAGCATCCCGATTGTTCATATACATCATCATTGTTCAACATTATCGGCATCATCATTGTTCAGCGTCATCATCGTTGTTTCCCAGACATTACTTTTGCTAATAGAGCTTGTGATCATCATCACCATCATACTTCATCACCATTATTAATCATTATCATCATCATGGGCATTGTTCATCATCATCATTCTTCGTAATCATTATCGTCACTACTTATCACCATCATAACTATTAATTATCATCATCAACATCATTGTTCATAATCATACAATTGTATGCTCATTTTCACTTATCAAATAAAAGTTTGCCCTTTTTCTCTCGGCTTAGATTTGTTACTTTTTTTGCTAAAAACTGGCACGAAAAATTAACAAGCCATGTCTACGTGTTACACAGGTTTGTTGTGACATGGGATTGTCTACTCTGGACAATCCTTACTTATTATAAGGTTCCCTAGATAATAAGCTGATCACATTGTTCCTCCTGGTGGGACCCCTATAAATCCACTTTAATCTGTGACAAAACCTGACAATCAATGTTCAGTTTCCCTTCACCAGCCCCACATGTAATGTTAAAGTAGTTTTTCACCACGCGAGTTTTAGCAGTTTAGCACTTACAGTCTCCTCAGGCTGTGGGTGGTTCTACAGTTGTGATTAGCATATTCAACTTCTAGGGAGCTGTAACTGCAGCAGATTGTTATCTCTTACAAGATTACAGATAAAGCCATGCTATTCAAAGCATTTGTACCTTTTGTTTAGTGAAGCTAATCTTGTTAGATATAATTAGTTTGTTTCAATCTCAGTCCATCAGTGGGGTGGGGTGATGTCACTACCCGTTCTCTGTCCTTAGCCAATCAGATAACGGACATCCCTGCTCTCAGCTAAACAGATAACAGATGTCCGTCTGGTATACAGCTAACCATAAAAACCTGTGTGTACTCAGAACACATAAAAATGCGCTTATCCTATGACTAAAGTAAAATCTAATGACCAATGTATTTAGAAAACATCTTAATTTAACTGTTCCTTTAGGGTGAAAGCTAATCCTTGTAGTAGGAAAACCCCTTTAAACATTACACATTGCCCTTTAGGATCAATGGGTTGCCTTAAAGTGCAAGACAGGAGAGATCCTCCTAAGCAAGAAATACACTATGTAACTCCTCTCCATTCTGACAGAGAGGAAAGGATTCTAAAAAGGGCCTGCCATCCTATAATGATTCATAATTCTACAATAAAGTATACAAAATGGGTTTTCTAAACCAGAGAACCACTTTAAATTAAAGGGGTTGTCTGGTTTCTCTAAAAAAAAAGTAATAGGAAGCTCCTAGTGATCATCTTTTCCCGCTCCTCCATTCCAGCGCTGGGTCTCTTTCATCTTCTGTTTAATTTTTTTTCTACTTCCAATTGGGGACATCATCGCTGGAGCCATTGTTTGGCTGCACCCTTACATCACCCTTACATCAACTTTTGGAAATGAATAGCTCTGAACAGTGATCTAAGCAGAGGCCAAATAGAAAAGGCCCCATAGAAAAATGAGACACCTAATAACAGGACAGTCAAGCAGCAGTATTGGAAGCAATAATTAACCCCTTAAGGACCCGGCGTTTTTTTTTTGGTGACACGTTCTTTTTTCCCTCCTTGCCTTCTGAAAGCCATAACTTTTTTATTTTTCCACCTACATAGACACATGAGGGCTTTTATTTTGTGGGGGGACAAGATGTACTTTCTAAGGGTGTTATTCACTATACTATAGAATATACTGGGAAACCGCAAAAAAATTCCAAGTGGGATAAATTGTGAAAAAAACGTATTTTCGCCATGTTTCTGGGTGATTTGCTTTTACGGCGTTCAATCTTTGGTAAATATAATGTGTTATCAGTATTCTACAGGTTGTTATGCATCCGGCAATACCAAACATGTAGGGTTTCCGTTACGTTTTGGTACCGTAAAAAAAATTCCAAACATTTTCTATTTTTGAAATTTGCGCCACGGCGCCATTTTGTGCGACCAATAACTTTTTTGTACTAACACCTACAGACGTCAGTGAGGGGGCATTTTTTGCGGGCTGAAGTGTACTTTTTATCGCTAGTAGTTTGGAATGCATGTGACTTTTTTGATCATTTTTATTCCATTTTTTGAGTGACGTAAAATTACCAAAAACCGCAATTTTGGCGTTTGGAATTTTTTTCTTCTACGGTGTTCAGTGTACGGGATAAATGATGTTATATTTTTATAGATCGGACTTTTTCGGATGCGGCGATACCAAATATGTGTAACTTTTTTATTATTTTAATGATTTTATTTGTAAAATGGGGAAAGGGGGGTGATTTGAACTTTTAATACTTTTTTTTTTTTGTACTTTAAAACTTTATTTATTTATTTTTTTTACTGTAACATTTAGTCCCCCTATGGTGCTTGACCACTAGGGGGCGCGATTGTTAATACACCCTAATGCATTGCCTATGCAATGCATTAGAGTGTACAAAGATGGCGGTTTCCCCACTTTCTGTCTGCGGACGGAAGTGGGGCAAACCGGCCAGGGTAAGTGACGGGAGCTTTCACAAGGCTCCCCACCACAATGCCCGGTGATCGGATCGGCGCAGCATAGCTGCGCTGATGCCGATCGGCGTTAATTCAGACGCCGCGGCCATCTTTGACGCGGTGTTTGATGGGTAAAACACCGCCAGCGGGCGGTGCCACCCGGGGGGGCTTTTACTGCGGGTTTTTAGGGGCTATTGGCGGCAAACACCCGGCAGCTGTGCGGGGGGTCGCGGCGCGATCCCCCTGCAAAGCCCCTGAGCGGCCCTGGGACGTACTCATACGCCCAGGGTCGTGAAGGGGTTAAAGTTATAAAGATAGTGCTTTATATCACATAGTAGTGGTAGGTAGCAGAAAACCCCCATTAAGCTCTGGGCCTCATAGAAGCTGCTTTGGCTGCTCCTGCTGCAGTTATGTCCATGACATGACCACTGCAGCCATTCAGCAACTGCAGCAGTGACATCCCCACTCCGAAGTGGAAGAAAGAAAACAGAAGACTGGAGAGATCCAGTGCTGGAATAGAAGAGTGGAGGAAGGTGAGAATAGGCGTTTTTTGTTGGGTCACCAGGAGCTTCCTGTTATTGTTTTAAAGAAACTGGACAATTCCTTTAAGGGCTTAACCCCTCAATGACCGCCCACTGTCTTTTGACGTCAGCTGATGCAGGTCACTTGTCTACAGTAAACGTCTTTTGGTGTCGCTGCAGACATCGGAGTTTGATCCCAGCGCAGCTGCGGTGCTGGGCGCCGCTAACTTCGATGTCTGAAGCGACGCCAAAAGACGTCGCTGTAGATGAAAGACCTGCACCAGCCTACATCAAAAGACAGTGGGCGGTCATTAGGGGGTTAAAATTTCAAAAGCATAATTGCTCATTTTGTTGTTTATGTGCCTTCATAAATAACTGTTTTGTATGTGACTGCTACTATAGATGTTATCTTATACTATCTTTCAATTAACACAGGACATACTGGTACACCCTGGTGTCGGTAAATTCCTATGTAGCGGGATTACTTGGTAATGAATAAGAAGTTGCAGGGTGTCAATCCACTAACATGGCGGCTGGAAGCCTTATGATGGATCATATAGTCACCATGTATTTGTTTCTTTTACTTCCTGCCCCAGACAGGCAAAAAAAGAAAAAAAAAATAGTATAATTAATATAAAAATTAATAAAAACATATTAAAAGTTCAAATCACCCCACCTTTTGTCATCTTACAAATAAAAAATAAAAAAGTTACACATAATTGATATTGTTGCACCCATAAAATACCTATTTATCCTGTACGCTGTACGAAAAAAGTCGCATTTATGCAAAAGTGGTACCAATAAAAAAAAAAAAAATTTACATTACACCATGCAAAAAATCGTCCTCCCCCCACTTATGTCCATAGATGGAAGTACAAAAAAGTTATTGGTCACAGAAAGTAGCGCTGCGGCACAAATGTAAGAAATAGAGAATATTTGCATTTTTTCTTTGACTGCTGTAAAACACAATGAAAACCCTACACATTTGTTGTTTCCGGAATTGTATCAACCTGCAGAATACAGATAACACATCATTTCTACCGAAAAGTGAACGCTGTAAAAACAAGATCCCCGCAAACATGGCGCAAGTAGTTTTATTCACATTTCACACCGCTCAGAATTTTTTCTCAGCTTCCCAGTATATTCTATGGTCTAGTGAATGACACCATTAGAAAGTACATCTTGTCCCACAGAAGAAAAGCCCTCATATGTCTATGTAGGTGGATAAATAAAAAAATAAAAAGTTACGGCTCTTGGAAGCCGGAGCGGAGGAGAAAAAAAAAAAGAAGAACCATATTATTATGACCAGCTGTCAGGAAGGGGTTAAATTCCTCTTTTAGATTCAGGCAACATATTTAACAACTAGAGATGAGTAGATCTTTCAACTTCCAGTGAGCAAACTTTCTATTCTACTTATTATAGTTGTATATAAGACAATAAGGACAAACATTTACCTCCAGTATTTCAGTTTCCACCAACTTGTGGATACGTGGCAGATATGACTTTGTGAAATTCCCTCACTGATGGAATATATACACATGTATATACTGTTGTCCTGATACAAAAAGAAATGATTCACTCGAGTGGCCTGCACAAGAAGAAGCTACTCCAAGCATCTTAAAGGGTTCCTGCAGCTCTATGAATAAATGTTAACTAAATTTAGTTGTCTTTTAAATGAGATTCTGCATCATAACATGATTTACAGCTAGGTGCAATGCAGAGTGCTGAAATTCCCAAGAGTTAAATGACAATAAATTCATGAAATTGATATCTGTAAATATTGTTTAAAAGGGGTATCCAGTGAACATAAAAAAAAATCACAGATGTCCTGCCTTAGTCTTCATTATTCTCCCTGTGATGTTTTGGTGACAATTTGTGCTTTGTCACTGCTGAATGTAGCCTCCCTTACCTTAGGCAGCATTTTTATGTTTGAAAGCTGTTTTTCTTAACTCTTTAAAGGGGGTGTCTCACTACATGGATTCATCTTACCTCAGTCTTGGTTTGTAGCTATAGCGACCAGCACTGGCAGCCTATCAGGAGAGATAGAACAGGTCTGTAGCTATAGTGACCTGAGGAGCTGATGCAGCCCATACAAGAGGATATCTAGGAATAGGTAGGACACTGGTAATGGACATATATTGCAAAGTGACTTGTTTTTGCAAGATCTTTAATATAAAAGAAATCCTTGTAGTGAGACAACCCCTTTAATGACAGAGTGTTTTTTTTTTATTTACGCGTTAGTTTTTTTCCTCCTCGTCTTACAAGAGCCATAACCTTTTTATTTCTCCATCTACATAGACATATGAAGGCTCTTATTTTGTGGAACAAGATGTACATTCTAATTAATTCAACGTGCCATATTAAATACTTGGAAACCGCAAAAAAATTCTAAGTGGGCCAAAAGGTGAAAAAAAAACTGCAGGGTTTTCTTTAGGGTGTTCCATCTCTGGTATAAATGTATTATCTATATCCTGCAGGTTGATACGATTCCGGTAATATCAAATATGTATGGTTTGCGTTATGTTATAGTACCATAAAAAAAATCCAAACATTTTCTATTTTTGAAATTTGCGTCGACATTTTCTGCAACCAATAACTTTTTGCACCTCCACCCATAGACCTGAGTGAGGACACTTTTTTGTGGCCTGCAATGTACTTTTTATTGGTACCATTTTGGGGTAGATGCAACTTTTGTGATCACTTTTATTCTAATTTTTAGGAACTGAACTGACCAAAAAAAAAACACAACTTTGACGTTTGGAATTTTTTTCTTCTATGATATTCTGCATACGGTGTAAACTGAACTTTTATTTTTTTTACACTTTTAAACTTTTTTTTTTTTTTTCTTGCACCTTGAGTCTCCCTAAGTTGCTTGACCAGTAGAGGACGAGATCATGTGCACACTATTTTGTATTCTATAAACAATACTAAAGGATGTACAAAGATGGCGGTTTTACTACTTCCTGTCTCTGACTATGTTTCAAGGATGACAATGCCTGTTCAGGCCTCTGCCAGTAAGCAACAGCAAAAAAAAAGCTTTTGGCCATGATTGTACTTGTATTGTGTGTGTTTTTAACACTGGTCTGAACATTGTCTGATTTCAGTGCTGATTGTGGCAGATTGACAGGTTCTCTACCACACCTGTCTCCTGTTTGTGCTTAGCTGCAGACGATCTAGACTAAGGGTATGTTCACATGGCTTATTTTGGGGTGCATTTCGCCGCGTATTTCACGGCGTACTGTGTCTAATATGAGCGAAATACGCCCTAACCATTACGGTAATCCACAGTTCTCATAGAGAACTATGGATTACGCCTCCTCTCCCCGGACGTACAATACATTCGTATTGTACATCCGCGAGTAATGCATGTCTATGGTGCGGGCGGGCTGCCGGCCCCCCAACGTCGCGGGAGTACGCGCCAATCAGTGCTACTCCGCGAACACCCGGCGTAATTGCGGGGCGTACTGTACGCCCCGCAATTAAGCCGTGTGAACATACCCTAAGGCTATGTCTACACTGCACAGAAAAACGTCCGTTTTTTCAGCGTTTTTCGTTTTCTAAAAACGCTGGAAAAACGACTGTAATCATCTCCCATAAGACTCTAATGTAAAACCCTCCTGCTGTCTACACTGAGCTTCTTTTTTCTGCTTGTTTTTTTTACTGGTCGTATCTTGCAACATGCTCTAAAAAACGCCAGAGCCGGGCAGAAAATTTACTACAGGAGTCTATGTAAAGCGCCGGACGTCTTTTGGCGCGTTTTTGCCGCGATTTTTCAATGAAAACCCTGCCAGGAGACCCAAGTCCCACCTATAGTGGGTGTAACAAAGGTTATATCTTATCAAATCTGCATACAAGTGTCTGATGAGTCCTTTTTTGGACCTTTTGCAATCAAATGATGATGCTTTGGTCGCTAACGATTTTTGCGCAATTCATATTTTTTTCGCTAAAAATAAGGGTTTTTTTTTTTACAGATTTTGGCATCAGTATCCATTTTTTTTTACAGATTTTGATGCTAAAATCCTTTTCTAAACATATTTGGCGCTAATAAAGTTAACTTGCTACTGATGCTGAAAATACGTTTTTTACGGATTTTGGCGCCAGAATACGTTTTTTACGGATTTTGGAGCAAGAATCCGTTTTTTTACGTTTTTGGGCACTAAAATAATTTTTTTTACAGATTTTGGCGCTAATAACGTTATCTCGCCTCTGACACCAAAAATACGTTTTTTACGGATTTTGGCACAAAAAATACGCTTTTTTAAGTTTTTTGACACTAAAATAATTTTTTTTACAGATTTTGGCGCTAATAATTTTATCTCGCTTGTGACGCCAAAAATAAGTTTTTTTTACGGATATCGGCGCAAGAGTCCGTTTTTTTACGTTTTTTGGCACTAAAATAATTTTTTTTACAGATTTTGCCGCTAATAATGTGATCTCGCCTCTGACGCCAAAAACACTTTTTTTTATGGATTTTGGCGCAAAAATAAGGTTTTTTTTATGCTTTTTGACACTAAAATAATTTTTTTTACAGATTTTGCCGCTAATAATGTTATCTCGCCTCTGACACCAAAAACATGTTTTTTTACGGATTTTGGCGCAAAAATATGTTTTTTGACACTAAAATTATTTTTTTTACAGATTTTGGCGCTAATAACATTATATCACTTCTGATGCCAAAAATACGTTTTTTTACGGATTTTGGCGCAAGAATCCGTTTTTTTACGTTTTTTGACACTAAAATAATTTTTTTTACAGATTTTGGTGCCAATAACGAAATCTCGCCTCCTACGCCAAAATCCGTCTTTTTACGGGTTTTGGCGCAGGAATCCGTTTTTTTTACGTTTTTTGGCACTAAAATAATTTTTTTTACAGATTTTGGCACCAATAACGTTATCTCGCCTCTGACGCCAAAAATACGTTTTTTTTTAAAGATTTTGGCGCAAAAATACGTTTTTTTACGTTTTTTACGTTTTTTGACACTAAAATAATTTTTTTACAGATTTTGGCGCTAATAACATTATCTCGCCTCTGACGCCAAAAATACGTTTTTTTAAGGATTTTGGCGCAAAAATCAGTTTTTAACGTTTTTTGACACTAAAATAATTTTTTTTACTGATTTTGGCGCTAATAACGTTATCTCGCTTCTGGCGCCAAAAATAAGTTTTTTACGGATTTTGGCGCAAGAATCCGTTTTTTTATGGCTTTTGGGGCTAAAATCCGTATCTTTACAGATTTTGGCGCTAATAAAGTGATCTAGCTTTTGACGCAAATAAATACATTTTTTACGGATTTCGGCGCCAGAATCCGTTTTTTGACGGATTTGGGGGCTTAGTTCAATATCTTTAAAAATTTTGGCGCTAATAAACTGATCACGCTTCTGACACTAAAAATATTTTTTTTTTACGGAATTTGGCGCAATAATGCGTTTTTTGGAAATTTGGCGCTAAAATCCTTTTCTTTACAGATTTTTACGCTAATACAGTTATATTGCTGTATGGAAAGATAATGTGGGTTTTTGTGGATTTTGGTGCAAGAATCTTGTGCAAAATTTAATAAAGCAGTAGGACGCTGCAGTAGCACACAAAGGACAATGTGTTCACAATGGCTACAGTGATCTAAAGGAAGTGACTACTTAATATGTTAACTCCACCTGTAGGGTGTAGTTTACATCCAATGGCTTAATTTGTGAATACATTAAAAAGCAGAGCAAAGACGCTTCAAAAAACGCTCCAAAAAATGATCCAAAAAACGAAAAACGCTCCAAAAAACTCTTTGAAAAACGCACCAAAAAAAAACGGACGTTTTTTCAGCTGCTTTTGACAGGCAGTGGACAGAAAGCTCAGTTTCATGAACGTTTTTAGTAATTCGTTTTCAGGTCGTTTTTTGTCCACTGCAGTGTAGACATAGCCTAAGGGGTGATGGACAGCTTCTTTTGCCACTCAGTTTCTTGATTCCTAATCTGTGGTTTGTGTGGTCTGGATGTCAGAGGGTCGGTCAAATCGCGCTCTGGACCGGGAGTTTGAAATCTCTTAAGAAGGCCACTTTTGCTCTGCAAGCGTGCCTGTGAGAGTCTCTTGTGGATCTAGCTGGTGGTCTTTTCTGACTTGTTTGCTCGATATTCTGACCTTTTGCCCGCCTTTTTGACATTCATCTCTCACTTCTTGTTTTGGTACCTTTGTGCTCGCTCCAGAATTGACCGATTTCTGTACAACCTCTCTCCATTGTGTTTGTCTGTCAGGACAAGAGGTTCTGTGTGTCACCTCTGTTAGGAAGGGACTGTCGACTCGTTGTCGCCGCCTGCCAAGGTATGGACTGGCAAGTAGGCAGGGACAGCCTTGGAGGGCACAGCACTAGGGCTCACTGCCTGTTTATCCCTATCCGTATTCCTCGGTCCTCTCATAGAAGGCTTAGATAACTACATACAACTAAATAATATTAGTATAAAACGTCTAGATCCAGTCTAATGGCAACTTTGCGATCAGGAAAGAAATATTCCTTAAAGGGGTTTTGCCACGATGTAATGCTGACGTGGGATCCTCCAAAATAGGTATTTAATCACTTTTCTAAATATATGTGATTAAAAAAATTGCAGCCTGAGAGAGCTACAAGCTGCCTTACCTGCTCTTAGTTACTTAAAAGCTTCTATGAGATACGACCTGACAAGAGCTGCTGGTCGGGCTTGCAGAGAGAACAATTCTTATCTGATGAAAGGGAGCTGAAGAAGCTTTCAAGGCACCGGGTAGAAATATGTTGTGTTTTGTATACAGAATCCACTAGTTGTAGTGTGATTATCTGAGTAGATCCCTGCTTTATCTGATGACAGGGAACATGAAGGAGCTTTCAAGCTGCTGTGGAGAAAAGGTGTTGTCGTTTGTTTACAGAATCCACTAGTTGTAGTTTGATTATTTGAGTGAACATTTCAGAAGATCCCTTATGCATAGCTCTGTGCTCTGGCTGTGTCTCTCTCTCAGCTCAGCAGGGCTTTGTTTACATTTGCTTCTTAGCAGATAAGGCACATCCTGGCAAAACCCCCCTAAAGGTAGATTGGTTCCTGTTTTATGGGTTCCAAAATCTGCATCAGCTTAAAAATTCCATCTACCCCTCCTTTCATCCACATCTTCCCCACCCTTGGTTGAGCTTGATGGAAATTAGAATTTTTTCAACCATATTAACTATGTAACGTCCTTGTGGGATCTGCTCTGTAGCAAGCCTGATTTGTGAGTCCTCACTGAGCATAAAGATCTATATCTGGGAATATAGAAAACATGTACACCAAGCCAAGACAGAAAATCACAGCAGATGGAGAACAAGGTGAACGTCTGGAAAATAAATTGTGGAAAAGAATTAAAAGGTGACATTTCTATCATCCTTTCAATTCATTATAACTTTTTTATGTATTTTTTTCAATTAACGCATAAACTTGTCAACCTGTCGCTCATGTAGAGCTTTAAGTTCACAAGATTAAAATGTGGTAAACGTCTTAATGAGTTGATATCAAAACATCTCAGAACTGAGAGCAATTACATGGAAACTAAGTGCTGCTCTGATTCTTCTGGGTGATGACTGGAAAAGTAGAGAGAGGTGATAGAAACAATAGTAACGTCACTCACCAGTCTGGGGAAAGTAACGGAGACAAATTGGCCAAATTGTTGACACTCTCATGACATTTCTTGAACTTTTTATCATATTTAGCACCAAGTATTGACAATAAAAATGTTGTGTGTCCTCCATTTTCCATCTGTGTGCAATACTATTCTTATGATTATTAAGTAAGAGAGTCCATACCATACAGATAGTCTCTGTGTATACTATAGGACCAGCCTAATGGATCTGCAACCTGTGTAGACACTTAGGGCGACATGTATGAATCCCGCCAGGTCGAGGCGCCGTTTTCCGCCAGTTTCCCGGCGGAATCTGCGCCTGATTTATGTCGGGGACGGGCCGCGCTCATACATATCATGAAAAGTCCGCCGCGACTCGCCAGTGTGTTAGGCGAAGTGCGGCGCTGCGTCTGAGATTGTCCGCCGGAGGTAGTGCGATCATACATGCGGGGAAAAGTCCGCCGCGCCTCGCCAGTGCGTGGGGCACAGTGCGGGGACATGGGCGCTGTGTGTCGCTGCGCCGAAGATTCGCCGTCCGAGGAGGTGCACTCGTACATGCGGGGAAAAGTTCCCTGCACCTCGCCAGTGTGTGTGGGGCACAGTGTGGGGACATGGGCGCAGTGCGGGACTTAGGCGCCGTGCGGGGCTGCGCCGAAAATCTGTTCTGATGCGAGACAGGCTGGAGCAGCGAGAAATCATTCCAGATGTCGGTGCGGAGTATAAATCCAAAATCGACTTTATAAAGGCGTTCTACATTCTCAGGAAAAGAGCTGAAACCTAAAAAATAAAAAATACATAAAACAAAATCCCTTTCCAATATCCTAATTCAAGAATTAGGATATTGGACATGGCCGGGAACTACCGTCATTCAAATTCTGACCCCTATTCTCCGTGGTCGCCCGAAACCGGCCTATCAGACGCGGAGCGACCCTGAACTCTTAGAACGTATGGGGCAGGATTGACCAATCAGAATCCACGGCGGGACTGTTGAAAATACAGTAAAATGCTAAAACAGCTGATTGGCCGAGATAACGGGGGCTTGGCTATCTCAGCCAATCAGCATAGGAGCGGACAAAGTCCCATTCTAGGCTATGGAGAAGTTTAGACCAATCAGAATACGAGCGACAAAGTCCCATTCTAGCCTATGGGGAAGTTTACACCAATCAGAATCCAGGGCGGGATAATTCAAAATACAGTAAAAATGCTGAAAAGAGCTGATTGGCTGAGCTAGCGGGGTCTCGGCTAGCTCAGCCAATCAGAGCGCGAGCTGCTTTCTCATAGAGTTCTATGGGGAATCTAAATTTAAAAGAGGCGCCGTAATTTGGACCAATGGGAGAGCGAGCGACGCTCCTATGGGTTTTCTAATGCTATCTGGTATAAAAGTGTACATGGCTGAAATCAAATTATAACACTACAGAAGTTGTGCCGATGTGTATATAAAAGGAATACTAATATGTGGCTAACGAAGAAAAAAAAAAAAAGACCATAAAATCATGTTTATTTCTTTATTTTCGTTAGCCAAGGATCAATAGTATGGGTGCAGCGAAAATAAAGAAATAAGCATGATTTTCTTGATTTCAAATCTTTATTTCATTAGCCACATATTAGCATTCCTTTTATATACACATCGGCACAACTTCTGTAGTGTTATAATTTGATTTCATCCATGTACACTTTTATACCAGATTGCATTAGAAAACCCATAGGAGCGTCGCTCGCTCTCCATTGGTCCAAATTACGGCGCCTCTTTTAAATTTCGAGTCCCCATAGAACTCTATGAGAAAGCAGCTCGCGCTCTGATTGGCTAAGCTGGACGAGCCCCCGCTGCCTCAACCAATCAGCTCGTTTCTGCCTTTTTACTGTATTTTGAACTGTCCCGCCTTTGAATATGATTGGTCCATTTTTCTCCATAGGATAGAATGGGCCACTGTCGCTCCTATTCTGATTGGCTGGTTTATGCCGACCAATGAGAATAGCTGTACAAATTTGAATTACTGTCTTTCCCGGCAATTCTCTCTATGGCAATTCCCTATGTAGCGCTGGTCTCGGCGACGAACGCGTTGTTCGGGTTTTTAACTGCATTATTTTTCAAGAAGTGTTCTGGTCTTTATCTGAGAATGTTTTACACTGTATAAAAATAATTTGTTGATTAATACTTCCTGCCGCGAGGCGCTGAGCGCCGAGATTTAATTGCACTCATCTTTCCATCGAGTATAATGTGAGAAGTAGCTCGCGTTCTGATTGGCTGAGCTAGCCGAGACCCCGCTAGCTCAGCCAATCAGCTCTTTTCAGCATTTTTACTGTATTTTGAATTATCCCGCCCTGGATTCTGATTGGTCTACACTTCTCCATAGGCTAGAATGGGACTTTGTCGCTCCTATTCTGATTGGCTGAGCTAGCCGAGACCCGCTAGCTCAGCCAATCAGCTCTTTTCAGCATTTTTACTGTATTTTGAATTATCCAGCCGGGGATTTTGATTGGTCAATTCTTCCCCATAGCTTTTAATGGTTCACTGTCGCTCCGATTCTGATTGGCCGGTTTCTGCCGACCAATGAGAATAGGTTTCAGATTTGAATTACTGTCTTTCCCGGCAATTTGCAATATCATATTTGTTGATATTGCGCCGTTCTAGAGTTTGGAAAAGTGATGTTTTTTTTTATTATGTGTATTTTTTACGTGCAGCTCTCTTCTGACACTGTTTTCCGCCTTTATAAAGGCGATTTTTTCCTATTCATACTCCTGCTGCACGGAGCGGAGCGCCCAGATTTCTGTCGCGATCTTCTATCTGCTTCCTCGCATGTTCCGTTCTTGCTTCACTTCGCCTCCGCCGGAGCATTTAGACCAAGTCTGCTTGTCGGAGCGGAGTGCCGAGACTTCTGTCGCGATCTTCGATCCGCTTCCTCGCATGTTCGGATCCTGCTTCACTTCGCCGCCCCTGGAGGATTTAGACCAAAAAAAAGCTGGTCTGCCTGTCGGAGCTGCCGAGCGCCGCGATGGTACATGCCTCAGACTATACGAGCGCGCCACGTCCCGCCCCGGAACGCCTACACTGCGCCCCACCGCGCCCACTGCCCGCCCACTGCCCGCCCCTTCATGCGGACCGCCGCCGAAAGTGGCGAACGCTGGGTCCGACAGCGGGATTCGGGCTGGGAGGCGCAGTGTACGCCAGAAAACCGGCGTAAAGCCCCTTCATACATGTCGCCCTTAGGGCACATCAACCTCCCCTAGCACCCGAGCTTTGCAACCACCACAAATCCTCATAGTAATCATATGGTATTTTTTAGACATTATATAGCATTGTTATTATATAACTTTATATACAGAGCTGTTATTTGATCACTGTATGTTACTATTATTTGAGGACTGTACAATACAATAAAGTATTTTTGCAGTAAATTGTGGTGGAAATACTGTATAGCATTGTGATGTAGGCAAAAGTTATTTGGTCACCATACTATATGTCATTTATACAGTATCAATATACAGTATACAAAAGTAAGTACACCCTGCATATTTTTGTAAATATTGTATTATACCTTTTCATCGGACAACACTGAAGATGTGACACTTTGATACAATGTAAAGTAGTCAGTGTACAGCTTGTATAACAGTGTAAATTTAGTGTGCCCTCAAAATAACTCAACTCACAACTACCAATGTCTAAACTGCTGGCAACAAAAGTAAGTACACCCCTAATTGAAAATGGACAAACTGTGCCCAATTTTCCATTTTCCATCCATGGTGTCATGTGACTGATTAGTGTTACAAGGTTTCACGTGTGAATGAGGAACAGGTGTGTTAGATTTTGTGTTATCACTCTCACACTCTCTCATACTGGTGAGTGGAAGTTCAACATGGCACATCATGGCAAAGAATTGTCTGAGATTCTGAAAAACAGAAGTGTTGTTCTACATAAGGATGGCCTAGGCTATAAGAAGATTGCCAATACACTGAAACTAAGCTGCAGCACAGTGACCAAGACCATTCAGCGGTTTAACAAGACAGGCTCCATTCAGAACAGGCTTCACCATGGTCAAACAATTAGGTTGATTGCACGTGATCAGCGTTATATCCAGAGGTTGTCTTTTCAAAATAGACATATGAGTGCTGCAGAGGTTAAAGATGTGGAGGGTCAGACTGTCAGTGCTCAGACCAAAGCCCACAAACAGTTTGTTGAAGAAAAGCAGACCAAGGTCATGGATTACTGGAACCATGCCCTGTGGTCTGATTAAACCAAGTTAAACTTATTTGACTGAGATGGTGTCAAGTGTGTGTGACGTCAACCAGGTGAGGATTACAAAGACAAGTGTGTCTTGCCTACAGTGAAGCATGGTGTTGGGAATGTTATGGTCTGGGGCTGCATGTGTGCTGCAGGGAGCTGCAGGTCATTGAGGGAATTATGAATACCATGTACTGTGACATACTGAAACATAGCAAGATCTCGTCCATTCAGAAACTGGGCTGCAGAGCAAAATTCCAACATGATAATGATCCCAAACACATCTCCAAGATGACCACTGCCTTACTAAAGAAAATGAGGGCAAAGGTGCTGGACTGGCCAAGTATGTATCCAGACCTAAACCCTATTGAGCATCTGTAGAGCATCCTCAAATGGAAGGTGGAGAAACACAATGTCTCTAATATGCACCGGCTCCGTGATGTCGTCATGGAGGAGTAGAAGGGGATTCCAGTGGCTGCAACCTGTGAAGCCCTAATGAATTCCATATCCAAGAGAGTTAAGGCAGTGCTGGAAAATAATAGGGACCACACAAAATATTGACACTTTGGGCACAATTTGTCCATTTTCACTTAGAGGTGTACTCACTTTTGTTTCAAGCAGTTTGGACATTGATGTCTATGTGTTGAGTAATTTTGAGGGCACATTAAATTTACACTGTTATACAAGCTGTACACTGACTACTTTACATTGTACTAAAGTGTCAGATCTCCAGTGTTGTCCCATGGAAAATTATAATACAATATTTACAAAAACGTGTGTATTCACTTTTGTTATCTACTGCATGAACCCTGCACATATTGGACTTTTATTTTTTGTAGGTTTTGTGCATTTCAGACTCTGCTGGGTGGAAGATTTTTTTCACAAACGCACATTTTTATGCATTTTTTTACAACAAATTGCATTTTGATGCAAAATTACACTAAGGTACACATGATTATAATGTGCTAGGTGACATTTTCGTGATGTCGTTTTTCAGAATATATAGATGAGTATAGAGTATCATATGATTTATTTATTTTATTTTTATGGTTTTATTTTAGTTCATTAAGGCGACAAGTCAGATTTCGGCTGCTCCATTTTATTTTTTATTTTGCAACAAAAAACTGTTGTAGCACTATTCTCTCTAAAAATGAACAGTCGTACACCAAAACTGGGCGCCGCTTGTGCCAGACACAATACATTTGAATCCGCCTAAGTTATATGCCGAAGAGATGCTAGCTATGGGCCTAAGATATGCTATGCTATGCAAGCCATGCCACACACCAGATTTCTGACGCCACATGACAGGTTTATACATTCGTTTATATACTCATTTAATAAGCCTTAAAACCGGCGTTGCGGCGTCTCTTTTCTGGCATGTCACTCTAAATGTTTAAAAAATGTCCTGCGAGTTTTTCTGTACCAGAAACCCTGCCACTCTAGTTCATCAGTTTTGTTAGGTATTGCAGCCAAATTTTCATCCACCTAAGGGGGTGTTCCTGGATGTGCTCAAAACTCACAGATCTGAGTGGAGAATTGCAAGCAAGCATAACCAACTCTTTGTTCTGAAGCAGAGACTTTCGGGGGCCTATTCCCAAGGTAGGACACAAACTTATCACACTTTCAGTATGCCATCAAATTGCGAGATAGGAACATGTACTCACGTTTGTGATATACTGTAAATGGGATATATGGTAAGGTTATTTGTGCACTGTACAGTGATGTGCATTGTGGACACTTATAATTGGCCACTGTATGTTTTTTTGTGTACTTTACGATGGTGCACAATATGGACACATATAATTGGGCACTACATGATATGATTACTTCTGTAATGTATAATGGTGCACAATATGGACACACATTACTAGAAGGTACTGCACAGGGCACCTAGGTAAGGCCAGCCCCGATAAAAAACAAAGGTCCATGGAGAGGGTATCTTCTCTTTCTTTCAATATTTTCTGCATGAACTCGCTCAAGACTTTCTTTCTGCGGATAAAACGTAGTACTAGAAAACATGAAACGGCCTGAGTTTCACAGTGATCTTTTTGGAGATGTCAAGGTTTATAACTTCTCATCTCCCTTATCCCCTGCTGGTTCATTGTCTGTACAGAAATGCTCTTTTGTTTTTGCACTACAGGAGATATAAGGGGAATTTTTAACCCAAAGGATACACCTATCTTTTCTTTATCTTTACTTCCAAGAGCAATAAGATTTTATTTTTTTTTTTCAACAAAGATGTATAAATCAAATTTAACATATTGTAGAACCAATAAAAACTGTCTGTGGTTTGGAATAGGAGAAAAACCCAAGTGCACAATTTTGAGGGGCACTTGCAGAGTTTATCATCCAATAAAAATCACACATTACCTTTTTTCTGCAGGTCAGTAAGATACCAAATTGATAAAGTTTTGATATATTTTACTACTTTTAAGAAAATTAGAAAAATCTTTTTGCCTTGCACCACCATATTCTGAGAACAATAACTTATTACTTTTACATTATAAGTAGCAGTTTGAGGGCTCTACAGGATTAGTTGTATTCTTGATTGATACCACTCTGGGGTATTTGCAACCTTTAGATCACTTTTTATTTAATTAAATTGACCAAAAATAATACCAGAGTTGCGTTTTTTTTTACAGTGTTCACTATACAAAATAAATAACATGGTATTATTGTTGAGATTTTTTCAGAAATGGCAATGCCAACTATATTAATTAATACAGCCACAAATTACCACCATATTGTGAATGAATAATACGACTATACTATTACTTAATAAAGATCAGTATGCAAAGACCAATATTACCGTCATGCAGAGACCATACAGTGGTAGTAACCAGTGCACACAGGTGCTCTGCAGACATGTAGTGATTACAGTACTTACAGGAGATGTCTTCTCTGATGAATCATTCACTTTCCTTTTTCTTCTGCATACATGTTCAGAACGCTATGATTACTTCTGGCCATGACTCGTCCCTGCAGAATTTGCACAAAAATGTATTAAAATCCTCATTTTTCCAGCATCTCGCTACCTTTTCCCCACCTCTGTGCAATGATAGGTAGAGTTGCTGGGTGTTTATGGGGTGGTAGGTTGGGGGTTGTATCTTTGTTGGCATTAGGCTGCATAACACAGTGGTCGGGGAGAGAGGCGGGAAAGCAGGTACACACCATTACTTAGAGACATAATCTCCTAAGACACAGGTTGGCAAACTCAAGGTCTGAGGGCTGAATTTTACCCATCACGCTCTTTTATGTGACTCCCAAAGTTTTAGACCCCAAGGGGGGTTGCAAGATACAGGCAGTGGCAGGGGCCTGACAGCCCTAAAAAGGGCCCCTACCCCCCCCAATGGCTCTTCGAAGTAACCAAAAAGCTTTGGGCCTGGTAAAAAATGAGTTTGAACCCTCTTGGGGGTGGGTAGAAAGAACAGATGACTAACCCAATTAGATTGTGATAAAACTATGGCATGTACCACCCAGAATCATGTTGTGTAGCCTGAACTATGTCCCTTGCACCCCAAGAAGATCAGCCACAGACATGACCTTCGGGGGGATGAAAGGGGGATGGATTTATACTGTCATGCTTTTGGGTATTTTTTCGTTTTTAATGAGATTTCCGTTGGACAAATTGACTCTTTCACTAAAAATATCACCCCGTTGGGAATCTACTTCTTTAATAAAATGGTCAAAGAGGAATATTGTCAGTTTATTTAAAAAAAATATCTTTGTGTTATGTTGCTGTGTTTTTTTTGTCATTTTATTCCTGTTGTAAGGGGGGATGTGACAGACACCTTTTCCTTTACTAGCACGGCCCTTTGTTTGCAACCAATGGTGTTTTTTTGTCACCCTAAGGCTAACACTAACACCCTTTCACTATTAACCCAGTACCCAATGCACCAGGGGTGCTTGGAAGACCCTATCATGTGATAGGCTGCTTCTGAGGCAGATGCGGGCTTCACCTTGGCTGGTTATTAAAAAGGGGGCACCCCACATTGTTTTCTTTTAATCACTAAATTTTTTTGATCAAAGATGTCTATTTATTTGTTAATAAAAAAAATAAATAAATAAAAAATAAATAATTAATAAATAAAAAATTTTTATAATACCACACATTATAAAAATTTTAATAAAATATATTAATATAATAATAGTGTGTAAATATTAAAATTTAAAAAAATTAATTTTTTTTTTAAAAATTTTTTTTTTAATTGAGGGGGGTTTCGAAAAACTGGCACTTCCTCTGAATTTTCAGTTGGAAAGGTCCATGGATATTGGGTCCTTCCCACTTTAAAAATACCTTTCTGCAGCCAACCCAGAAGCAGACCATCAAATTAGAAGCTCCACTTCTGAGGCTAGCCCAGCATTTCCTAGTACCCCTGGTATGTTGGGTACTGGGGTAATAGTGAGAGGGGGTTAATGTCAGCCTGGGGGGGTGACAAAAAACAGCTGGCTGACAGCAAACCCCAGTAATAGACATCTCCATTACTAACACTGGTAAAAAACGATAAAAAACAAAACAAAAGCACTATTTAAATAAACACTCCCCAACAACGTCCCGCACTAACCATTTTATTAAAGAATTGGATCTTATGCTGGACCGATGAAGGCCAAGGAGTCTGATGCAGTCCAGAGGGGAAACCTGTAAAATACAGAAACACTAATTAGCATTTGGCTAACAGCAACCTAAAATGCCCGGGGCAGCTGAACATTTTAAGCGGGGACCCCCGTAAATTATTACCCAAACCCTGCTAAAGGTAAGTACCCCATTCCTCAACTCAGCATCTAGGTAGATAGGCCACTTATTATGTAATAAGTAAGACACCTATATGTGGAGCTAACGGTAAGTAAGGCAGCAGCCTTTCTAAGAGATGCTATCCTTGAGTATCTCACTGAAAAAAAAAAAAAAATTTTAACACGTTCCAAAATGGGGTTTATAAAGGATCGGTCCGTCAGAAAAATTCATCAGCTTCTTGAGGAAGTTAGTTCTAGACTGGATCAGGTGAGGCACTGGGTCATTATCTAATTTTTCTAAAGCATTTGATACTTTTGCCACATAAAAGGCTGGTAATAAAATGAGAAAAGCTTGGACTGGGGGGAAAAAGGTGCAATGGGGAACAACTGGTCACTGATAGAAAAACAAAGGGGGTAATTTTTAAAGTACAACCAGACTGGATCCCTGTTTACTAGGGGGTACCCCAGGACAGTAAAAGGGCCTTATCATCTTTAAAAATTTTTTATTAAAACTTACACAGGGATTACACAGGAAAATCGTTTTTGAAAAAAGATACTAAGCTTGTAAAATAATCAACACTTAGAGGATCCGGATAAGTTGGAGCTTTTTTTTTGGGCAGAGAAATGACCCCGATGAGGTTAACAAGATAAATGCCAAAGGTTTTGCCCCTGGGGAGGAAAAATCTGTTCCCTGATTCTGTTAAATGGAAAAAAAACTGGTAAAATGACATGGAGAAGGACTTGGGAATCCTCATTTTACAGTAAAAAATTAACGTACAGCCAGTGTCAGCAATCAGCGCCAAGCTAAATAGGATTAGTGGTGATTAAAAGGGGCATAGATGCACATGAAGAAACAATTCTCCCCTTTACAAGCACTGGTTTAACCCCCACATGGAATATTTTAATACAGTTTTTGGGCACCCCGTGCCAGGAAAGACATCGCAGAGCTTGAAAAAAGGTTAAGTAGAAAAGGCAACAAAAAAAATACAGGACTTTTGTGGACTCAATACCCAGAAAGATTTGCAAATTGGGGTTTTTTAGTTTAAGAAAAGACCTAATGAATATGTTTTAAAAAAATTTAAAGGTCAATATGAGATCTTTCCCAAAAATTTATTTATACCCGGGCGTATCTTAAACAAGGGGACACCCTTTCGTCTTGGGAAGGGAAAAATTTTCTAAAACAAACATAGAAAAGGGTTCTTTTCGTTAGGAAAAGAGACTGGGAACTCTCTGCCACAGGAAAATTGTCTGGGTGAAATTCACTAACAGGTTTAAAAAAGGGGGCTGGGGCATTTTCTAGAGTATAAAATAAGCATATTTTTGTGACAGGATTATGGAGAAGGGTCGTTGACCGGGGTTTATTTTGATTTTCTAATTGTAGTCGGGAAGAAATTTTTCCCCTTAAAATGAGGAAAATTTGGCTTCTACCCCTGGGGGGGGGTTTTTCCTTCCCTGGACCCAACACTTTTTGCAAAAAAGGGGTTTAACGGGGTGGACGTCTGTTTTTTTTTTTCGGGCCGTACAAACCTGAAAAAAATTTAGCTAGGCAGGTACATAGAAATCCAGGTAGGTAGGGGTTTTCAGGGCCTCAGGTAGGTAGCTAGACAGGCAAAGTCCCAGACATATAGGAAAGGTCCCAATAATAAAGGGTAGGGTTTTTTAAAGGGGCCCCCGGGAAGTAGGAACAGCCAATGTTCCCAAAAAAGTGGTGGGGGGGAGGGAAGACTCCAGGTAGGTAGGCAAATAAGGTCCAAGGGAGGGGAGGCAGGGGAGACTACAAAAAGATAGTAGGCAGGCAGGTCAACAGATAATTCTAGACACCAAGGCCTAGGGGAGGGAGGTACCCAAGGTTTCCTACATAGGTAGGAACAGGGGGGCCAAGGTAGGGAAAAAGGAAAGCTAGGAATAGCTGAGCTAATATGTCAGGTTTTACTTTAAGAGGGGTGTGACCTTAAAAAGAGGGAAAAAAAAACTTTAAACGTTGATGCATTGAGAGTGCAGGAAAGGGTCTGTTTGTACCAAGCAGTGTGTTGAATTGTTATACTGCTATTTATTTGCTTGATTGTATCTTACATCATGGGACAAATCCTCAGCATACCGCATTACTCTCTTGATAGGTCGGGCACAGATTTATAGTTGTGAGCTGCAGCAATATATGCATTTATATTGGACAGTCCAGATCCCAGCTGTAGTTGTTTCTCCCTTAATATTGCTTACCACACCTAGAAATGTGTCTGCTTTATTTACCCTCATGCAAGCCCATAGGCTGTAACCACAATATAGCCAATGGATAGTAGTGGTGCTGCTTCTGAAAAACTTCCTTTAGAAGGAGTTATCATGGACACCCCTTTAATGCAGTTTTCTCACCACGATGATTTATTTTTTCCATGTTGGGAAAGGTAAATGAAATACATACACCAAATATATCTCTGTTTAGATCTTGCTTTGGTCAGGAGATAAAGATTTTATCTCCTCTTCGAGTGCACAAGCTTCTCTTGGTTACCAACTATCTCTCCCTGCTTCCTGTCTCCTTCTGATTGCTCCACGAGCTGTCATTCATCCATGGTTATTCACTCCCTGCAGAGTCTTATTTCTAGCAATGGAGTTTGTTTACTTAAGTAAATGAAAAGCTTTCACCCTTTAAAGCTTAAAGGGGTTGTCTCACTACATGGATTCATCTTACCTCAGTCCTGTTTTCTTGATTTCACTTTGAATTCATGGGCGTGTTTACTGGCTTCTACTAGGCTGCAGTAAAAACCCGGTCTGTAGCTATAGCAACCGACTGGCGCCTTCAGGAGAATTGAAAGGTCTGTACCCTGCAATTGGGGAAAGTGATGCCCCCCAACAACAGGGGATATTTGGAATAGGTAGGACATGTTAAAGACACAAGGGTCCATGTATGAAACTTTGTAGATCAAAGACTTTCCCTTGTTGCCCTAGCAATTAATCAGGGGCCCCTTTTCTTTTTTTTCAGGCACTATATGAAAGAGGAGGCGCGTGATTGGTTGCTTTGGGCAACAAAAAAGTCTTAGCCCTAGAAGTTTTCATACTCCCCCCATATTGCAAAGTACTTGTTTTGCAAAATCTTTAACAAAAAGATCCTTGTAGTGAGACAACCCCTTTAATAGCTGTGATCTGATTTTAAAAAAAACCTCTGTCCGTAACAGAATAGCTAGGAATAGCAGGTGTATTGAAATTGCTGTTAAAAACCCCCCACAACTGAAAGGATGTGTGCGTTAGGGGGGGTGGCTCTGTAAAAACTTCTTTCCCCCCTTTAAAGCCGAACGCCTGAAAATAGTTAAGACCAGAACATTTTTTGTTTTGGCCCCCCTTTCATTTAAACAGTTGTAAATTTTTTTTTTTTCAATGACGCGTTGGATAGGCCTCGTTTTTTCAAAACAAGTTGTACTTTATAAGGGAAAAGTTTAAGTACATTATAAATAAATTTCAGTATTTTTTTTTATTTTTTTCAAAAAAATTTTTTGTTTTTTTATTTTTTTTTTTAAACCCTTAACATTTCACATTAAAAACTTGTTAGATTAAATTTTACAGGTTATTAGGTGTGTGGTTACCCAAAAAGTGTGGTTTTTTTGTGGTGTAATTTTTTTACAATTATTTTTTATTTTAAAAATTTTTTTTTTTTTTTTATTTTTTTTTTTATTTTTTTTTTTTCATTTTTATGGTTTTTTTTTACTTTTTTTTTGACTCCCCTGAGGGGAATGTTTTTTTTTTTTTAAAATTTTTTTTACACTTAGTAATGTATTAGCATTTTCTATTGCAAATACTCAATCTGTGTCGTTGACACAGGCAGTTTTTTGGCAGCACACATGCGTCCTAATCACGGGCTTCATACCGACAACTTGGGGCCCCCTAGGCCCCCAGGCTGACTGTGCAGCCTTCCCCGGGCTCTGTCGGGTACGGGTTTTCCCGATCCCCCGACGAGCAGGGGATCCCTTTGATTGCGCGGCGGAAAGCACCCCGAAATAAAAGGGTTAAAGCATGGGTTGCGGGGGGTTTCCTCGCTCCCCGATGCCTGCAGGCTGTTTGGGGTTTCGGGGTGTGTAGTTCACCCCCGACCCAGCGCAGTGCGGCACGGGCGCCGCAAACCCATGTCTGGGCGGCGTCAAAAGACTTTGCTGGGAAGCCCGCCGGCCCGCCGTCAAAAAGGGTGCGCGGCTTTTAAGGGGTTAAAGTTTTTTACGGGTGTAGCAAAGTAACTTGGCGGGAAAAACTTGTCCCCGAAATATTTTTGTCTCAGGACACAGCAAAGGCTGTTAAAAGTCACTGAAAAGATTAAATAAAATTCTGTGCCACAATATCATAATGCGTTAAAGGGGTTTTGCCAAGAAGTGAGTTCCTCACCTAACAGGCTGATACTCCCCTCTTGAGGCTTGAAAAAAGGGGCGTTGTGTTTCTGTGTTTAAAGAAACAAGTACCTCCTCTGTGATGTCATTGCACCACCTCCCATGCACGCTCCCGATACTCAGTCTCTGTAGTTTAGTTGCTAATCCACAAAGGAGAACTGTATTGTGCACAAGCTATATGCATTTTATTTCTCCCTTTTATCTGCTCAGGATAGAAGATAAGCTCAGCAGGCAGCCTTCTTTCATTCCTTCAGGAATGAACGAACGGCTGCAATGGGAGAAGGAGGGGGGCTGAGAAGAGAACAAGGGAGCGTCTGCATGTTTACTCAAATAATTACATTACAACCAGTGAATTCTCTGTACAAAAGACACAGGAACTTTTCTCCCCAGTCCCTCCAAAGCTCGTTCATGTGCCCTGCCATCAGATAAGAAGTGCAAACAACGCAATCGCGGCCAGATCAGCTCCTGGTCCTGTCTAATGTAAACAGTCAGGAAACTAAGGGCATGTAAGGGAGGCTGTAGATCTCACAGGCTTCACTTTTTTAATCACATCTATTTAGAAAAGTGATTAAATACCCATTTTGGAGGATCCCACGTCAACATTAGATCAGGCAAAACCCCCTTTAAATGTCATGTTAAGCTTTGCTACATCGGTATATCCTTATTGGAAAATGTACAGTAATTGAGACCAGCAGGAGGCATGTTACAAGACAGCGTATAACACTAATGTATGGTTTTTTACTCTCTTTCTTATTTATTTATGAGCTTGACTTGAAAAGTTGTTGCATTGTAATGTAGTCTGGAAACACACTGTCTACGCTCTAGTGCTGTCTTCCGGTACGAGAGTGCTGTGTTTTCATATGTAAAGTACCATCTCTAATTATATGCTACATTGTGTTGGTTTAGTGCTGTCTGCAAATTTAACAGCATGCTAATGTTGTCTACAAATGCAAGGTCCTGTCAGCAAATTATATATTATAATATATTCTCCCTTCGCAGTAGGATTTTTGCATTCTCTATTTTACAAGAATACATTTATGTTTGTATCTGTATGGCTGTCTGGAAATATTACATTCTGCCAAATCTGTACAATTACGGAGACAGAAATACCTGTACAAGACAGGAACATATATGATGTGAGGAGCAGATGGCAGAGACACAGCTAAAATGTTCTGGAGCTAAAAAATGAAAGATGTGGAAATGCCATCTTCAATTTCATGGCATAAGGTGTAGGAGAATATTTTCTCACAAAAGAGATGCTTTTGAATGTCCTAGTAAAATTATGAAATGCAGCCATGTTGGCAGTGCCCTTATAAAATGGATAGATGGTACATTGTTCACAAAAGTTTAAAGGGGTTTTGCCAGGACGCGCCTTATCTGCTAAGAAGCATATGTAAACAAAGCAATGCTGAGCTGAGAGAGCGAGACACACAGCCAGAGCACAGAGCCATGCATAAGGGATCAGGTGAAATGTTCACTCAAATAATCAAACTACAACTAGTGGATTCTGTATACAAAAGACAACACCTTTTCTCCACAGCAGCTTGAAAGCTTCTTCATGTTCTCTGACATCAGATAAAGCAGGGATCTACTCAGATAATCACATTACAACTAGTGCATTCTGTATACAAAACACAACATATTTTTCCCCCAGTCCCTTGAAAGCTTCTTCAGCTCCCTCTTCATCAGATAAGAAGTGTTCTCTGCACAAGCCCGGCCAGCAGCTCTTGTCAGGTCGTATCTAATAGAAGCTTTTAAGTAACTAAGGGCAGGTAAGGCAGCCTGTAGCTCTCTCAGGCTGCAATTTTTTTAATCACATATATTTAGAAAAGTGATTAAATACCTATTGTGGAGGATCCCACATCAACATTACATCGTGGCAAAACCCCTTTAATACACTGTAACAGCTATACTCCGTTTAGAATCTAAAGTATCTGCCCTGGTGGTCAAAGCAAACTGCATCGGCTCATTTTCATTTCCATTAGCACCAACTTCAGGCTAAATGTAGTATTGTAGTCAATTAAATGGGCAACTGTGAAATACATGGTCACAATGAGTCCTACAGTTTTTTGTAGAAACTTTCTGCCCTTTATTACAAATAGGTGTAACGAGCGTCCCCGTGACCCACGCGTCGGGTCGTGGGCACACCTGCACCTGCGCTACTCCTGCTGTGAGTGGCACAGTCCTCGGCCCAAGGGTGCACTTGCAGCTCTACCTTGTACTCGCCTCACTGTGCTCCTGTTGCTTGCTGGGCGAGCGCGGCACTGCAGTTAATTTAAAGGGACAGCGTGCCGGTGATTTGCTATCATCGGGCGCTAACCCTATTTAAGTCATGCCCTTTCCTCGATTCTCTGCCGAATCGATAGTGCCCTAAGGCCTTGAGAGGATGCGTTCCATAGTGTGTATTGTTATTCTGTTTATCGTATCCTTAGTCTCCGTTCCTCAACCATTAACCTTTGCCACCTGTCCTGACCTTCCTGCCTGTCCCCGACTATGAGCTTGGTTCACAATTTTGTACCATGCTACACCTAAGCTGCCACCACAAGCAAGTCACGTTAGGGGTAGCGACATGGTAATGTTCCGATGCAGCAAGAAAATCCTGCCGTTCGGCGGGATCTGGTGGATAACTGACATACTCAGACTCCGCTCCCTTGAATGGCTTATACCAGCGCTTATGGTGGTCCAGTGGATCCATATCTCTGGCCTGCCTTTACGGTAGGCCCACCATTACAATAGGAGGTTTCAGTCAAGACTGGGACAAGACATTTAGGCAAATAGGGCTCGTTATTCCACTCCCTACCTCTGTAAAAATTCAAATCCCTTACCCTGACCTGACGCATGGCACATTTAGCAGCGCCCTCCCCAGCTAGGTGGAATGGGAAAAAAACACAATTGTGACTTCTTTTTTTTGGAGACGTAGTATAAATAACATGCTGTCTTTGTTCTGCAGGTCAGAACGATTATGATTTTTATTTTTTATTTTTTCTATGCAGTGCCACTTTCTGACACCAGTAACATTTTTATTTTTCTGTCTATGGACCTGTGCGAGGGCTGGTTTTCACTAATCCCCCATTTGGATATCGGAGACTTTTTGATCAATTTTTATTTCAGTTTATGGGAAGGCAAAAAGACCAAAAAGAAATGTATTTTTGGAGCTGGGAATTTTTTTATGGGGTCAATAAAATTAGTTTAATAGATCTTTTACTTGTAATTTTATTTTGGTAAGGGAAAGCCTACATACAGTAACTGTGATTGTGCCCCTTTAACATCTTTGTTTGTCCCTTAACTTTGCTACTCATTGACCCGTTCACCAACTGTATGTTTAAAGAGAACCTGTCGCATAGTTTTTGCCCCCCTGGCTGAGGAAAGCACAAGCTAGTGACAGACATGCTGATTCCCGCGCTGTGTCTCTTATTCTTATTCTGTAAGATGCTGGAATTTTAGAGTATTTAATGCTCAAATCTGCAGTTTTCAGCCAGAAAAGAGTAATTCAAAGAGTCAGTTTTTGTCAAGCCCCGCCCATCTGAGGCTAGCCCCGCCCACCTCAACTGATAAACCTATTACTTTGAATAGGTAGAAACATGTGAATAACTGTCAGTGGGTGGGGCTAGCCTTTGGTGGGTGGAGCTAACACCTGCACGTGAATAAGATTTTAGGGGTAAATGCTCTAAAACTCCAGCATCTTACAGAATAAGGGGCACAGTGCTGGGAACAGCAGGTCTGACACTAGCTTGTGCTGTCCTCAGCAAGGGGGCATCACCTATGTGACAGGTTCTCTTTAATGATGGAACTGGGAAAAACTTTGATTCTGAAGTCAGAATTGCCATACATTGTCTTTCCCTTCTGTTCTTTCAGCCTCTGGAAACATTCTTAGACCATGTGTTGTTTCACAGCAAAGAAACCATTAAACTTCTAAAGACGTCCACAAAGACTTCTGTAATCAGGATTTTGTTTTTAATTTTGCCAATTCGTCACTCTTGCACCTTTTTATTTGTTTCTCCGCTAATGTGCGCTTATAAATTGTCAATGTTTTGCTCACATCCCCACAGTTTAAGCAGCAATTTTAACAAGTCCCTGCAAGCAGCAGATAGCAGCAGCATATGGAGATTAACTACATAAAGAACCCGTGTCAGCATGTTTATGGACTCATTTCATTAGCAATACAAATTTTGTTTCTAATTAAACTTCATCTCCTATTATTTTGAAAAACAATCTCATTCCCAATTTTAGGATGAAGTAGTCGGTGCCCATGTTTGCCTTCCACTATTTCACTCGCCTCCTTCTTTTCATTGTCTGGGTAGTACTGTATGCTAATTTATTACTGATGGGAACTTTGCGTAAATTAGCTTCTGGTACAACTGTGTTTTTTATCCGCTCTTCTTTTTAAGCTGTCCCGCTCCTCTAGTACTTACTGTGGTAACACCATATGTTCCTCTTCTATAGAATGATAAAAAGACAATATTTGACAAATCTTCTTCATAAACTTTCTGCTGATTATGGCAATTAAAGTGCCCAGATATTAAGGCCTCATGTACACTGCTTATACCCAATGCTAGTTGCACAGATTTCTAATACAATACCGACAGTCCTCTAATGAAGCCATAAAAAATTATTACAGCATGTTCCAACTTGACGATAATATCAAGAATTTCTGTGCTCCTAGATCACAACAAAAAGCACTGAACAGCATTGAGAAGTTGATATAGCTATTAAGGGATAGTTTAGAGATAGTTATTCATCACATTTATCTTTGCTATATCTGTGTATTGTATTAAAGGGGTTTATGCCATGATTTTCCTTGTCAGGCTGTGGGTGGTTCTACAGCATTGATTGACATATAAGCTCTGCTATTCATAGCTGAGCTTGTCAGAGGGACATTGGTCAGAAAGATTGCTTGTCAAAAAGATAAACAAACTGCTTTGCTGCCGATAAGACACAGCAGGGGGTGATGTTACCATCCCAGGTAGAGCTGCTAGAGAGGTGGTCAGAAACTAAAGAAAGCAGGAGATAAGAATAGCTCTAACCCTGTGATGAAGCAAAATCAGAACAGCAATGTATTAGGTAATAGTATTTATTTACATTTGCCTTTCTTTAAAGTTAATTTATTTGATGAAAATAACCCTTTAAAGAAGAACTATTGGGGGGGGTTTTTGGTATGGATGGGGGGACCCCCATGTGCTACCATAAGGTACTTTTGTGCCTTTGCAGTATATGAGTCAGTCATCAATTACTGTTCAGGGTCTGCTATTGCTATATTTGTTTGTTCTATCCTTTCTCTTTTATATTTATTTTTACTGCTAGTTTAAATATTTTTTTTCTTTGGTCTGGACTCCTGCTGAAAAAAAACATGAAAAGAGTTTCATTTGACGACTGTAATTAAAAATAATACGCTTTTTGCCCCTCCCCCAGGTCTGGTTTTACTCTAAATACCCTTTTTCCCCCTGAAAAAAACAGTGTTTTAAAATTAATTTTTTGTTTTTAAAGACGAGCTAAAAGTATTTTTGGGGATGCCTTATTTTTCCTGAATAAAATTTTCATTTTAGTTGAAAAAAAAAAAATCAAATGTTTAATTTTGTGTGATTTCATCACAAAATCGCAAAAGCAGTTAATTGAATTGCTAAAAAATGAAGGTTTTATTTTTGGGGGGTTTTTTTTGGGGGGGGGAAAAGGGTATGTTAATTTTCAGATTGATTTTTTTTACGTGGGAGGTATGGGGTTGGGGGGTTCCCCTGTGGTGCCATTGAGGGGCCCTTTGACGGAAGGAAGAAAATTTTGGGTTGACTGGGTGAAGGAATGGTATTTTTAGGTATTAGGTAAAAACAGTAGCATGGGGCCACATGTTGAAAACTGTTCAGGTTAAAACTATGTTTTGCCTAGTGAAATATGGGCAAAAAAGTGGGTTTTTTTGACCTTAAAAAAGTTTTTTCTGGGGCCCTGTTGTTTTGTACCAGAAATATTAGCGAAGGAAACAGGGTTTTTTCAAAAGGTTGCCGGTTCTAAAAAAAATTTTTTGGAATAACTTTGGTCAAAATTTTGTAAGTTAAATGTAGGTTTTCAAGTGATTATTTTAATGATGGTTTTTTTAATGTTTGCATTGAAAGAAGGCTTTAAATGTTTACAAATAAATGGGAGGATCAAAAAAGGTTTTCCCTAATGATTAAACCTTTTTAGACGAAGGCTGTTCGACTTGGTCCCCAGTTTACATTACCGACCATGAGGGCTCAAGAAAACTTTGGGGGCATTTTTAGGGTAAAGAGCATTTTAACAAGAGTATTTTCCAAATACAAATGAAATAGTTCATCTGTCTGTTGATTATTCACGGCATTCACCCTGAGCAGGGGCCATTATGTGTTCTATATTTTTGTTTCAGTTTTACAGAGTTGGTGGTTTTTTTCAGGAGCCCCCCCTCTTTTTTGGGTTGAAAAGCCTTAAAAGTTGGTTGAAGGGGAAATGTCATCCAAAGTGAAATTTTTTTTAAATGAAGTTTTTTGTTGAAATTTTTTGTAAAATTTGGGTTTTTTTTTTTTAAATTTTTATCCTGCCAAACAAAAAGGGGGATGTTTTTTTAATTGTGACTTTAAAGGGTCCCTTTTTATCCATCGTCTTTTTAACAATTTATTGGTATCCAACATCGTGTGCTTTTCAAACTATCAACTTGTTATTATGAGATTTTGTATGCATGCATTGTCACGGTTTTGGGGCCTAAAACCCAATTTTTTCAAAAAAAAATGTTTTGTCTATTTTATATTAAAAGAACTGTCATTCACAAAACCCGGCCTTTTTTGTGGTACGGGGAAAAATTTGAAAGACCCAAATTAGGCGCATCAAAATTTGTAGCAATGATTGCTATGTGTTACATTTGCTATGGCCTGTTGAATCAATTATTATGCAAAAAAGCACAGCGTTTTTTACAGGTTTTATTTAGGGCACTGTAACTCATTTACTGTTCGGTACTTTTAAAAAGCCATGGGGGGTTTTTTGAATGTCGACCGGTTTTATTATTTGGGAGATTTTGTAAATCCACTTTGGTTTTTTAATATGCCTGAAACCTTTGGGCTCTGGGTCCAAATTTTGTTGTCTTGACCAAATTGATCCCGGTTCTTCACCCGTTTCAAGTTAGTGCATATGGGACTCATTCGGTTGAATGCGCTTTTTTTTAACTTTTATCCCCAAGTGTTAATTGGGTTGGGTCGGGGGCGGGGGGCCAAACCAGCAAATTAATTAATTGTATTGAACCATTTTTTGTCGCCATCAGGCTTCCTCCACCACACTTGACAGTTCCTTCAATTTCTTGATCCTTTAGCCCCCTTTACCCTTGATTTTTCCAGACCCATTTGCCCCTATCAGAACCCAGTCTATTGATTTTCATTTCATCACCTCAAATTGTCTTTTCCAATCTTACACTTTTCATACCTTTTTTGTAATCTTGAGCTGATACTTCTTATGATGATATTGAAGTTAAGGCTTCTTCACCTTTTTTCAGGTCACCATTCAAGACTTGTGTAATGGTTGTGTCACATGGTGTTTGCATAGACATCTGTGATTTACTGTTATGAAGCATGAATTGATAGACCTTGTGATCAGCCAATTTGTTTAATCTGATAACAGAATAAGGGCTTGTCCCCATTGCACGGGGTCTCACCCGGTTTTTCAGACGGTTTTCGGTTTTCGTCTGCAAACCGGGTGACAACTTTTATTATGGACCTCTATGGAAAATCCATCCAGCGGTCCCCACTGCATGGGTTTTCTGCTGGGCGGTTTTTCAGACCACTGGCGGCTCGAAAAACATAGAACATGTTTATTCTTCCACCCAGTTTTCGGGAAGAATATGAATATTTCTATGCAAAGGGGGAGGGCTTTTTTGAGCAAAGCGCAGAGAAAAGCCGTATCTCGGCGGCCGTGTGCACAGCCCGAAAACAATCCCGACAATCCCGACCGGTATTTGCACTGTGTCATGTGAACGGCCCCTTAGCAGATCTACAATCAGAAAAAAAACAGATAAGAAGATATTATCAGTATCAGGTTCTAAAGAACAACAACAGTGTTGATACTTTCCCTCTAGGCTGTAGCGGGTGGTCCCGCTCCCCGGCCCGGGTGCCTGCCGGGGTCGGGTGGCGCCGCTGGCCGCGGGACAGGCTGTGGGACCACTCGCTCTGGAAACTCACCTGACCGTGTTCCTGTCACGTCCGCGCCCTCTGCCGGCCGAGGCGTGTGCGCCCGCTCCCTAGGGCGCGTGCGCTTGTTCTTGTAAATTTAAAGGGCCAGCGCACCGGTAATTGGCTAATTGCCGGGCGCTGCCCCTATTTATGGTTTCGGTCTGCGACTCTTCCTTGCTGGATCTATGTTGCCCCAAGCCTTAGAGAAAGCGTTCTTCAAGTGTCTTCTTGCCCTGCCATGTTCCCGACCTCTTGCTACGTTTCTTGACTCCGAACGTCTGCCACCTGCCCTGACCTTCCTGCCTGCCCACGACTACGGTTATCGTCTAGCGATTCTGTACCACGCTGCACCTCGGCCGCCACCGCAAGCCTGCCGTGTCGGGGATGCGCCCTTGGTGGGGATTTCCCCCCGCATAAGCCCTCCCGCTTTGCGGGGGGCTCTGGTGAAAACCCGGGCCCTACTTAGACTCCGCCCCCTTTGGGGGTTGTTCCCCACACCTTGCGGTGGTCCAGGGGGCCCACTAACCTGGCGTTGTTAGATCCAGCCATGGACCAAAAAGGTTTGCCCCTGCAAAGTCTTGCGGATCTTACGCCCTTGTTGCCCAACAGTCGCAGCAAAATCGGCAACAAGCCAGAATTGGGGTCGTGTTGCCTGATCGTAAACTCCGGGCCCCCAGCAGCAGAAACCCTTCCTCTTCCCCGGTGTAACAACACCCCCCCCCGCCCCGCTGGAAACGTGGGCCCCGAAGCTTCCCCTTTCCCAAAATTACCTTTCCAAGTTCAGGGGGACTCAAAAGCTTTGCGGGGGTTTATCACCAGTGCCCATGCACTAGCTGATGGCGCCATTCCCAGGGGAAAGGTCAAAAGTAGGGGAATGACGCCGCTCCTGCGCCACATTCAAAAAGGGGGCCTCTCGAGCAGAGAAAAGGATGCTTTTCAGCTAGAGTTCTTCCTCTTCATTGACGAATTATCCACTGGCCACTCGCATTTGAGTGCGTTTAAACGGATAGAAGCAGGAAATCCCCCGGGCTGACTCGGCACAACCTCGCCGACTACCTCTCGGGCTCCTGTTTTCCAGGTCCCGCTGCCCCTTCACATTTCCACCGGGGGAACCCAAGCGGGGGGCCGGGGCCCCTCTTGTCAAGTTAGAGCAGTCCCCCCGCGGGGAGGAGAATCTTTGCCTCTACTGCGCCAGTCCGGATCATTTCCATGGGGTGCCCGCAGCTTCCTCGGCGTTGGGGGAAACGCTCGCACCTATGCGGTAGGAGGGGCGTCTCTAGGTCTCATCTTCCTCTCCCGCTGATGTTGCATGGGGGGAACAAAGGATGGGGTTTATTCTTCGGGTTCCTGCCTTCCGGGACTCCGGCCCGCCGGGAACTTCTTTCATGCCCCCTGGTGTCAGTTATCGCTTGCCAGTGTTCCCCCTGGGAAGCCGTGCTTATCTTTCCGTCGTGGGGACTTCTTATGATCTTCAGTTCAAAACCCCCGGTAGTGACCCCCCCCGGGGGGGTCCTACACGGGAAAAGTTTCTTTTCACTCCTGCTTCGCGCTTTCCCCTTGGCGATCCGTTGGGCTACCGGGCTGCAACGTCCCCCCCTATGCTGTTTTAAAAGACAGGCGAAGCCCTGTTTGGGGATCGGATCCCAGGACCTCTTTTTGGTGGCACCACCCCATTGTCTTTTCCCCTCCCCAGTGCCGTTAAAGTCTCTGCCGGTTGCCGGCGGATTAACCGGTTTTGGGGTGTTTCTGGAAAAAAACGGCGAGAAGCGCGCCCCATCGGCCTTTGACTGTCCCCATAGACCTCCCTCCCAAACCCCGTCCCCAGGGGGTTGGGGTTACCGCTGTCCGTTCCCCGAGCTAGGCCTGTCAGTTACATTCATTGAATTTATAAAAGGGGCTTCAACGAAAATCCTCCTCTCCACCCGGTGGGGGTTCACTTGCCCCAAAAAAAGACGGCTCTCTTTCTTGGTATTGATTACAGAGGGCTAAAAAAGATCACGGTGAAAAATCGTACCCCTCAACCCCTGTTTCCGAGCTTTTTGATCGTCCCCGGGGACCCAAGGTTTTTTCCCAAATTGGCCCTACGTGGGGCCCTTTAAAAACCTCATCAGAATTCGAGAGGGGGACGAGTTTTTAAAACGGCCTTCAATCGCGTAGGGCATTTGATATTCGTGATGCCCTTTTGAGCTATGCAACCCCGTCGTATTTCGGGGGTTCATCAAAGACTCTTCAGGGACTTGCTGTACACCTGCACAAGTATTCTGGACTATCCGGGGTTTTTTCCCCTGACTACACATCTCGGGTACAGGGGGCCCAGGTTTGCCGGTTTGCGGGGAAAAATCAATATATGCCAAGCTGGGGAAGTGTCGGTTTCCCGCCAGCCTTCCTTTCCTTGGTTACATAGTCCCGATCAGGGCTGCAATGGACCCCGCTAAACTCTCTGCGATCCAGAGTGGGCCCGCCCGTCGGTTCTTCGGGCGATACAACCCTTTCCCGGGGGTTTGTCAATTACTACCCGCAAATTTTTTCCCCCTTTTCTCTACCTGGTGGGTCCTATCTGATCTCACCCGAAAGAACGTAATCCCAAAAGTTGGTTGGGTGCGAGGGAAAATTTTCCCAAATGAAATAGCCTTTCCTCGCACCTTCTTGGTCCCTCCCGGATCCCGGGGAAAAACCCTTAGCCAGAGGGGTGCCTCTTCCCTGGGAGCGGGGCGGTCCTGACCCAAAGGGCCCCAAAAGGGAAACTGTCACATGCGGGGGTTTTTTCTAAACTTTTTCACGGGAGAACGAAATTATGCCATTGGAGTCGGGAATGTTGGCCCTAAAATTGGCCCCCGGGGGAATGGCGAATCTGTTGGGGGGGAGCTTGGGCACCCATTTTACGTCTTCCAGTCAAAGAAACCCCCAGACCCCCAGACGGCCCCAGGTTTAAAATCCTCGCCGGCCGGGGGTTCTTTTTTCTATGTTTTTATTTCAAGATCAACTTCCACCGGCCAAAAAGTCAAGACGGACGCCCTCTCCTGTACTTCTGACATTGCCGGAGAAAAACCCAGATCTCAGCACATCATTGGCCCTGAACGGCTGGTTCATGTGGCTCCTGTGGATCTCCGTAGCATTCCTCCGGGCAAAACCTACATACGTCCCGCACTCAGGACGAAGATTCTGTGTTGGGGGCATAGTTCTCTCTGGCCGGCCACCCTGGGATACGGAAGTCCTATGCCCTTATCTTGCGACACTACTGGTAGCCAACTCTGCTCCAGGATGTCAAGGACTTCGTTCTCTCCTGCACCACATGTGCCCAGAACAAGGTCCCATGCCATAGGCCCGCGGGTCTCGTAGTCCCTCTGCCTGTTCCAGAGTCTCTATGGACACACATAGGCATGGACTTGATCACAGACCTTCCTTCGTCCTCTGGAAACTCGGTCATCTGGGTGGTCACCAACCGATTCTCGACGATGTCCCACTTCGTGCTGCTTCCTGGTCTCCCTTCTGCTCCCCAGTTGGCGGGTCATTTCTTACATCACATTTTTCGCCTGCATGGGTTACCCTCCCACATTGTCTCTGATCGAGGTGCCCAATTTGTCTCCAAGTTTTGGCGTTCCCTATGTTCTCGCTTTCAAATCAAGTTAGACTTCTCATCCGCGTACCATCCTCAGACAAATGGACAGGTGGAGAGGGTAAATCAGATCTTGGGGGAATATCTACGGCACTTTGTGTCCGGATGCCAGGACAACTGGACCGAGCTGCTTCCATGGGCTGAGTTCTCATATAACCATCGGGACTCCGACTCGACTGGCGTTTCCCCATTCTTTGTGGTTTATGGTCGTCATCCACGCCCTCCTCTCCCCTTGGCTTCGGCCTCCGAGGTTCCCGCCGTGGACAACCAGGTTCGGGATATCGGGGTCATTTGGCGGGAGACCCGACATGCCTTACTCCAGGCTTCAGCCCACATGAAGACCCAAGCTGACAAGAGGAGGAGATCTTCTCCAACGTTCCTCCCAGGGGATAAAGTGTGGCTCTTCCAAATACGTACGCCTCAAGATCCCCAGCTATAAGTTGGGTCCGCGGTTTCTGAGACGTTTCAGAGTACTTCGGCAACTGAACCCGGTGTCCTACAAGCTCTGCTTACCTCCATCTCTCCGGATTCCTAACGCCTTTCACGTCTCCCTCCTAAAGCCCCTGGTCTTGAACCACTTCTCTCAGAGGAGCGCGGCTCCGGCTCCGGTAGTAGAGTCCCCGGATGTTTTTGAAGTGAAGGACAACTTGGCCATGAAGACCATCAGGGGAAAGCGGTTCTTTCTTGTAGATTGGAAGGGCTTTGGTCCCGAAGAGAGGTCCTGGGAGTCCAATATCTCGAACCAAGATCTGATTCGTAAGTTCCTTCAGCCTAAGAAGAGGGGGAGACCGAAGGGGGGGGGGGGTATTGTAGCGGGTGGCCCCACTCCCCGGCCCGCGGGTGCACCTGTCGCTGCTCCCCCGGGTGCCTGCCGAGGTTGGGTGGCGCCGCTGGCCACGGGACAGGCTGTGGGACCATTCGCTCTGGAAACTCACCTGACCGCGTTCCTGGCAAGTCCGTGCCCTCTGCCAATCCCTAGGGCGCGCGCTCATTCTTGTAAATTTAATGGGCCAGCGCACCGGTAAGTGGCTAATTGCCGGGCGCTGCCCCTATTTATGGTTTCGGTCCGCGACTCTTCCTTGCTGGATCTATGTTGCCCCGAGCCTTAGAGAAGCGTTCTTAATGTGTCTTCTTACCCTGCCATGCACCCGACCTCTTGCTACGTTTCTTGACTCTGAACCTCTGCTGCCTGCCCTGACCTTCCTGCCTGCCCACGACTATGGTTATAGTCTAGCGATTCTGTACCACGCTGCACCTCGGCCGCCACCGCAAGCCCGCCATGTCAGGGGTAGCGACCTGGTAGGACTCCCGCCGCAGCAAGTCCTTCCCGCTTTGCGGCGGGCTCTGGTGAAAACCGGGAGCTACTTAGACTCCGCTCCCTGGCGCGGTTGTTGCCACCGCTTGCGGTGGTCCAGAGGGTCCACTAACCCGGCCGTTACATAGGCCTCAAACTTCCTTTGCCTACACAGCAATTTAAGGGATTGCCTTTATGCCTTTGCAATCTGAGGTGCAGCTAGCATTTATAAGGCCCCAAAGCAAAATAATATGCTGGTGCTATATAGGCAAAAAGCAAACTTGACCAAACTTGTGAAGAAAGTCAGGTTCGGGACATTCTGAACCCAATTTTTTTTCACTCTAAGCCTAACCCTAAACCTAGCACTAATCTTGACTGTAGCCACAACCCAAACCTTAAATTGGAGTTCAGGTTAGGGTTTTTATCTGGTTTGCAGGGCTTAACATACCAGCATTTCCATATATTCATGGCTTTGGTCTTTTTGTACATTTATATTGCCTCCAGTCCCCATTACCTCTGGCCCTACAGTGATTGCCTTTATGCCTTTGCAATCTGAGGCATAACTAGCATTCATAATGCCCCAAAGCAAAATAACATGGGGCCCTACTATCTAAGGACAGGAAACTGAAGTAGCAGCATAAGTAGCCATAATTCAAACTATAAATAATAGCACCATATATCAGAGAGACTTGCACTAGATAGCAGAAAGCCTCATTTTCTATAAAAAGATACAATGGTCTTGCACCTAAGTGGGCTCCTCAAGCTCTGGGCCCTATAGCAGCTACTATGGCTATAGTTAGGTCCATGTTTGCAATTAATGACTTTGGATTCACATACTATGCGGTTGTACATTATTTTATAAATCTTGGCAGCAATAGTATCCAATCATTCCCCTGCTAAATTTTAAGCCTTCCTCTCTGGTGGTTCTTCATGAATTATGTGTACTTATCATAACATTGTAATTTCAAGTATTATTAAAGCAACCAACCAATTAAGGCAGCTTCACCAAGAACACTACAAATTAGAACTAATTCCTATCATTAGGTGACCCTCAGAAGTTGATTTCTCAGCCACCTGATTCAGTACTGTTGAGCACCACTGATAGTGCATTAGCTTTGTTATACCATACAATAAGTCAGTGGTAAAAATTCAGAATATTTAAGTAATATATGCAGTATGTGTACAGAAATATTCACCACAGCCGGCAACAAATGTGACAGGTCCAAAAATCGACTTTGAATAGAACAATCAACAGATTTATTATTTATAAAGCTACATCGTTGGCAACTACAAATTGTGCTAATTAAGATGAATGCTCCCATGTTGTATTACAGTATGTGTCCTGCCAGTAACACAACAGCGAGTAGGATCTGTGATATGCAATCATCCTTTCTGGTCCTCACATCCCTCGTGTTCACGCTGTGTGTCACAACAGTTCTCTTGCTTCAAGCAGGCTCTGGCTCAAACGTCTGGCATCATTCCTAAGGGCTCTGAAGAAATAATTCCACAAAGTGGCATAAATTAATGTAACTAATTAACATGATGTTAATTATTTGTAAATTGTATGTTTGGATACACATTACTTGAGAGGCATATGTTACATTCAATGTTTATTGAAACAAGTGACTGCTAATCGTATCTCCTGAGTGTTCCCTTTTAGAACAGTCAGCAAACAGCAAGCTCGCTACAAAATAAAAATTGTCTCTTAAGAGGAAGCATAAATTATTGTGCATAATGAAATGTGTAACTAAACTACCTTGAAACGTCAGCATGAAAAAAGTTTCAAATGACTCTCGCAGGTAATGAATATTTGTATGAGATATTCCGCATCGTAATTCCACAGTGATCACTGCTTAAAATTTTAAGCAACGTGGAACTTTATAGCGAGCTCTAGATCAACCGGTAGAGAGATTGTGCTGCCCTAACGGCAGACACGATGACTTGGTCTGATAATAGGCAGCATGGTAGCTTAGTGGTTAATACTGCTGCTTAACACCCTCAGGGTCCTGGCTTGAAATCGAACCCAGGACAAGATAGGCATAAAGTTTGTCTCTCTACCCAAGTTTGTTCAGGATTCCTCCCTCAAAGAAATACGATTAGGTTAATTTATACCTTATGAAATGGGTCGGGAAATTAGATTATGAGCTTTGTTGAAAAAGGACAGGGCTATAGAATATGCTGGGGCTTTATAAGCAAAAAGCAATATTAAATGAGTAGTGGTAATCGAATCTGTCCCTGCTTGGTTCAAAACCAGTTTGGCCAAACTTGAGAAGAAGGTCAGGTTCGGGACATCCTGAACCCAAATTTTTTCGCTCTTACCCAAAACCGAGCCCTAATTCTGACTGTAACCATAACCCAAACCTTAAATTGGGGTTCGGGTTAGTCTTTTTATCTGGTTTGCAGCATCTCCATATATACATGGCTTTGGTTATCCTTTTATTGTCCATACACATATTAAAACAGGTTAACAAATATCTTTTTGTACATTTATATCATCTCCAGTCCTCATTACCTATGGCCCTACCGCGCTTACACTCTAATATCACTTCCAGGCCAGCTCACATTAGGGAACCTTAAGGTTACGTTGGGCCAGAAGTGATCTCAGACAGGAAGTGACATTAGAGCTTAAGTGCCGCCGGAACCAATAACTTAAGCCCTGCAAACCTGTTAAAAATTGCTAACCCTAAGGCCAGTTTAGGGTTTGGGCTAAGGTTATGGTTGTTTTGTTTTTTTTTTTTTTGCGATTCTCATCAAAAATTAAAATAAGTCCAATCCGAAACTAAGAGCTCAGATTGGGTTTGAATTTGACTTTGACTCGAATCTGAAATGCAAAATTAATAATGAGCTGTGTTTGGGGCTAAGCCACAGGCACATTGTTTAAATGTAAAGAAGAGAATGGATGATCCAGCAGCTCCAAAACAGTACAAAATCATGAACTCTATTGCTCCTATGTTTTTAAAGAATGCAGATATGAAATCTGGCTCAGGGATCAATTGATGCGTTTCAGGAAGATGCAACTCCCCTTAATCATAGCATAAAAGACTGAACAAACAATCACTATATATATTATTGTCAAATGCCAATAGTAATTACGTTACCCACCTGATTGGTCACGGGGCCAGGAACAGACATTGTTTAAATGCTCACATAGCCAGCTGATGCCAAATTCAAAAAGCAATAAATAAAAGTAGTAAAAAAAACAATGACAAATTTCCTAAAACTTTCCTTAAACATGTCTACTTATGGCAAACTAAAGAAACCAAGTATGGACAACTAGCTTCATTTCTATCCCCATGGGATTTGATGATTATACTTTGTCTCATAACCTGAAAGAAATGTAGCAAATAGTTTGATAACGCTTTTCTCTATTTCTTTATTTCGGATACTGCCGGCATCTGCTGACTAATTTTCCTTATACTTTATCAGCTTGTACACTAAGGGCCACATGTTTGAAAACTGTTTAGGTCTTAAACTCACGTTTTTGCCCATGGTAGCTTATGAGCAAAAAAGTGAGTATTAGACCTAAACAGTTTTCATACATGTGGCCCAAAATATCATTTTCCATTTATGCCCTACTGTTAATTAATATGTGGTCTGGTGAGGTTGTACTATGGCATGGAAGAAGCAAGATTTCTGCCCAATGGAATTCATAAAACTTGCAAATAAAAACATTTCTGCCTTTTTATGCCTCCATTTTTTTTTACTTGGTTTAGGCTGTATTAGCCATTCTATTCATCATAACTTAAAGGGGATTTATCGTTTGAGCTGCTCGTGCTGTTCTGCTAATTTTCTCAGATTGAGTTTGAAATCCAGGGGCGTGTTCTTCCTCTCAGCAGGCGTGTCTCCCCTCCCACGAGGCGTGTCTCCCCTCACTGAAGAACTGTGACATCATCATTTTGTTTGAAGCAGGGGATGCAGAGGGTTGTCTGGATATAACAGCTCTGTAGCCTCCTGCATGCTTATGTCTGCAGCCTTGAGGCTCCACAAGCTGCAGCAAGCACCTATTATATCTATTATATCTCTTAGTTTACACACTGAAAGCCAGCAGCTTTAACTTCTGTTCTAGTGGTGTTCAACCAAATTGTACTGACAACAGGCAGAGACCTTTACTCAACTACAAGGACAAATGTCAGCTTCAAGTAAAGATCTCTGCTTGCTGTCAGTGATATGAGTGAAAACAGTGGGGGGGGAGAAGCAAATCAGCTTTGAGAGAAGAACCTGCTCAGCCTGTAACTGACTTGGCTGATGGTGTAGCGGTAGAGTGTTGGTTTTACAACAAAGGGGTTTGGAGTTCTAGTCCCCTCACAGGGTATATTTCCCACCCTCCCCCCTAAATTCTACACATATGTAGAGAGACCTAAAATATATATGTCAATCTCTATAATGATATATATACACATACATAGCTCCCCTATATCATGTCTCATCCCCGAGAGTATATGCATTGTATCACATATGTTGGAAGTGCTTGGTGTGACTGTGAGGATGGGACACTATATAGGGGAGCTTTCTGTGTGTGTGTGTATATATATAAAATTATAGATGTCTACACATATATTTTCATATATTTACATATGTGTACAATTTATAAATGAAAAAAAAAAAAACATGTGGGCTTGAACTCCCAACCTCTGGCTTGCCAAGCTGATCACCTATGCACTGCACTACACAAGCAGCTCATACAGACACCGTGTTGAATCCTTATGTTATGCAATACAGATGATGACGTCATAAGGAGGTGGGGCTTGCATTCGATCTGAGGAACAGAACACCCTCTTTTCAAAGTAGCAGCTTAAGGACTGAACCTGTGAGGAGGTGAATCAACCTCTTGGCAAAAACCCTTTAAACAGGCAGTAATTGCCCAGATCCTTCCCCCTAGAGCTGAGATGTACATAGAGCCAGCAGACTATGGTTTCACAATCGATTTTAACAGCTCAGAGGGGAGTAAACACAGAGTGTGCAGGCAGCCAATCACAGCACAGGGGGCGTGGCCGGAGCGTTTCCTGTCTAGGGGCATATCCCAACAGGCTGAATGAAATGTCAGCCAGCCAATCAAAGTGCAGGGGGCTTGTCTAGGGCACAGAAATCGACCAGGGGGCATTCTGACCAGCAACAGCAGAAATAGAAGACAGATTTACAGCGAAGCTGATATCTGCTAAACCAAGTGACAGAGGTAATGCAACCCAATTACAAAAGTGCTTATTTTTCCTGTCCCCATAATCTGAGACATGATCTTTGTAACGATAAAACCCCTTTAATCAATAATCGATGACTCCCCAGAGAAATTCTCTTGCCCCGAGAATATCATTTAATTAATATCCAGAATTTCACGGCAGATCACACAACCACTACCTGAATCACACCTAGGGCGACATGTATGAAAGAAGGCGCTTCAAAGTGAATTATCGCGTCTTGTTTTCAGCGTATAATGCGCTTGAATGTATGAAAGTGGTTTTTGTGCGTTCATAAATGGTGTGTAAAGTTCAACGCGCCACGCCTATGTGTTTGAAAAAGAAAAAATGGACCCGCCGCACGTGCAGGATAAAAAGCCCGAGCTAGAGGCTTTTACATTAAAAAGTATTTATTCTTAAAAATGCAAGATTTTACTCTCACAAAATTAAAAACAAAACATACAGATTATACTTTACGCGTTTCGCGAGAGAGCCCTCGCTTCATCAGAAGTAACGGAGATCCAGTTTTTCTCCGGATTCCGAGGGTCTAGGCTGCCATACTCTCCACTATGGACTACCATAACAGTATAACACTATTGTGCGCCCCCTCTTTTTTCCTCTTTTTGCATACGCCTATGTGTTTGGCGCATTACGAAACTTAGGCACATTAGTAAAGCATCTAACATATATAAAGGCTATAGATAGGCTGGAAATAAGAGAAGTCATTAGAATAGCATGTCAGTGAATAGAAACGATGGCACCGATCCTTCTTGGTGGACCACAGGTCCCAGCAATACCTGTGCTGTGCTGGCTCTTGCTGTGTGTAGAATAAAGGGTGAGAGCAACAAAAATATATTTCAAATTTAATGTAGTAAAAATTCAAAATTTAAAATACTGAACATCATCAGTGGGTTGTTTAATGTAAATTAGTTTTAGATTCTATGCATTTAAAATGCATTTTATAGGAGATATTTTTATATTTTTGGGATATTATATATTTTCATATTAATTTTATGATAACTTTTTTTATTAAAACTAAATATTTTAATTTTATATAGTTTGATAATTATTAGAAATTACTTTTTATTATTGCACTGGTGTAAGTTGAAAAATAAAGGACATTTTTTACCCTATTGGCAAATCTATCTCCACATCGACTCCTCAGGCTCAGGCAGATCACATTGCAATAGGTTTGCCTGTCGGAGCAGTGATGTGCCTAGTTTTGCTGAACCACATTCATATATGTGTCTAATATCACGAGTGTGGTGCAACATGCCCCCAGAACACCCCCTCATGTTAGGCACATTAGAAAGTCACGAGTCTTGCAACAATGCGCCTAACACATTTGTTTGATGCATTATACATCACAGCCCACTTACCTCTGGTGCATTTAATGCCAGAAATGTGCAAAAACCCCTTTCATACATGTCTTCCTTATTGGTCTCACAATCATAGTAATTTGACAGGGAAGAAAATTGTCAGTTTCCTAGAAGTCTAGGAAATCAGAATAAGAATGTCTTTTTTTCCCGTTAAGGATAGGGAAATTCAGAGAAAATGCAAAATTTATTTTTCTATCCCTAAAAGTGAGCCTTGGCCAAATGTTATTATTTTTATAGATGTAAATAGGGAAGGCAGGAGAGACAGAGGTTATGTATCTTCCTTGTGTTCTAGGTTAAAACAAAGATTTTGTTATTCATAGATTTTAATTAAATAATTACCGTAAATGAAAGAACTGCTGGACCTTCTTCTCAAATATATACCCTAAACCAAGCCTTACAGTCTGTATATACCAAGACAATGCATACCATATGGGCAACCTAGATCCCATGCTTTTTATATGGTATCATATCTGGTCAAGAATGAATATTGAACTTGTTGAACTTAAGAAGCTATTGATATTTTAGATTGGGAAAGAAGAGAGATTACTTTTTTTTTGCTGACTAGGGCCATTTAGATATTTATAACATAATTCACGAACCATACAAAATTTTTACCTATTTATTCAAAATTTAATTTAAGGACCACTCCAGTTTTTTTTCCATTAGTTTATTAACAATTTCTTCTACATACAGTAGTGTCAGTTATATTGTTTACCTGTGGCTGAATACAGGATTTCTCTCTGCTGTCACTGAGTCCTGTCACCTGCTCTCTGAGCTGCTAAAACACACTACATGGTTATGTGACCTGGAAGTGCATTCCTATAGGAGATTCAAAGTCAGTCTCATAGGAATGCATAGAGAGACAGACTTAGGGAGACATGTATGATCGGGTTTTTCACCCTTTTTCTGGCGGAAAATGCACCTAAGTGAGCGGCTACGATGTCTAATGCTCCTAATGAATGTGTTAGGCCATGTTCACACGGCTCAAAATGGCGCGTATTTCGGTCCGTAATTACGCGCCGAAGTGCGCCAATTACGGGCCGAAAATGGCCCAGTCATGACGGTACTTCACAGTTCACATCGAGAACTATGGATTACGTCTCCGCTCCCCGTCCCGCGCCACCGCCGGGCGGGGAGATAAAGGCCATGTGAATTACTCCCGACCCCCCCCCACACTCCCCCGCTCCCGCCCCGCCCCCGTCCACACGGCGGAATTGCGGGGCGTAATTACCTCCCGCAATTAAGCCGTGTGAACATAGCCTTAGGCACATTGTTTGTAAGACTCGACACTTTCTAATGCGCCTAACATGAAGGGGTGTTTTGGGGGCGTCGCACCACACTCATAATATTAGACATATATGAATGTGGTTCGGCAAACTAGGCGCATTACTACTCGAACAGGCAGACCTATTCCAATGTGGTCTGATCCCGAGGAGTCGAAGTGGAGCTAGATTTGCTGTTATGGCAAAAAAAATTCAATATTTCTCAACTTACACCAGTACAATAATAAAAAAGTGATGTATGATAATTATCTAACTATATAAAATTAAATTATTTAAATGTAATAAGAATGTTATCATATAAAATTAATATAAAAATATAAAATATCCCAAAAATATAAAAATATCTCCTATAAAATGTATTTAAAATGAAAAAAATCTAAAACTAATTTTAGCTTAAATAGCCCACTGATGTTGTTGTTCAGATTTTTACTTTTAAAATTTTTACTACATTAAATTGGAAATTCATTTTTGTGGCTCTCACTCTTTATTCTACAGCAAGAGCCAGCACAGCACAAGTCTTGCTGGGACCTGTGGTCCACCAAGCAAGATCAGTACCATAGTTTCTATTCACTGACATGCTATTCTTTTATTTCCAGTCTTTCTATAGCCTTTATTCATGTTAGGCGCATAAGTTCCATAATGCGCCTAACACACAGGCGAGGTGCAATGAACTTTAGACACCATTTATGATCGCACAAAAAACACTTTCATACATTCAGGTGCATTATACACTGAAAACAAGACTTGACATTTCACTTCAAAGCGCCTCCCTTCATACATGTCTTCCTTAATGTCAACAACAAAAGCACAGTGCTTTCAGCTAATCAAAGAGCAGGTCATGTGACCTAACAGAGACTGTTGCATCAGCAAGAAATCCTGTATGCAGCTGCATGTAAGGAGAGTTACTGGCACTATAGTGTAACTAAAAGCAATTTCTAATGAACAAAAAAAAGTGAGTTGTCCTTTAACTTACTCCTAATGTGATGGCTGAAACAGCTTCTTTCCATGAACAGCACAAGGGCAGATGAACATTGCTGGTTGGACAAGTGCGTTAGAAGAAAATTTCAGCCATGCTGCTTCTTCCGCTAAACCACATCGGGAAAGAAAAGGCACTTTTTAACTGAGGTGCTTGATGTCTGTCCTAACCCCCATTTTCTTACACGTTTACATGCAATGTTCCTGAGTCTATGTTCCACCCACACTCTGATGTCCACACCATTTCCAATGTACAGTAGCATATCGTGGTAAAAGACGTGCCTGAGTCTCTCTGCTGGCCATTGTGCTACAATGTGCATGGCCTTTCTCCCCCAACATACAGTAGCATATCGGGGTAGAAGTGGCATGGACTAGAGCTGTTACTGATGTGCTCGATGTCCCTGAGTCAGCAAACAATTGCCAGAAGCTTTGGACACCAGCGCATGTGCAGTAGCACATTCAGAAGGAACAGTTTGAATGAGATCTGCAAATGTGCATGAGCTGGTCTTTGAAGCTCCTGGCCCTGGTTTGCTGCCCCAAGACAATGACTGTAGGGGTGGACCTAATGATTTTGTGGGCCATAAATGGTCAGATGTTCCCTTCCCCTGTCATAGATGATAGTTATATGAAATGAAGAACCACAATAACCTGGGAAAAAGTTCATCTTTCATATTTTTTAATGGGGAAACAAAAAATGTAAGTTTTTTTCCAAAAAATAACATTAATGATCTATCGTAAAGATGTATGACCTTTGGATGACTGAGCCATGGGACAGTGATCATCAGCACGAAGGCGCTCCTTTACATTCAAGTAAATGAGTTAAACGGGTTTTGCCACAATGTAATGTTGACGTGGGATCCTCCAAAATGGGTATTTAATCACTTTTCTAAATATACGTGATTACAAAAGGTGAAGCCTCTGAGATCTAGAGCTTTCTTTACAAGCCCTTAGTTACTTAAAAGTTTGCATTAGACACGACCAGGAGAGCTGACAGGCCACGCTTGTGTTGTCTGCACTTCTTATCTGATGACAGGGAACATGAATGAGCTTCCAAGGGACCGTGGAGAAAGTTCAGTGTATGAGGCTTTAGGCTGTATAGACAATCCACTGGTTGTAATGTTATTATTTGAGTGAACATTGCAGACGCTCCCTTATTCCTCCCTCTGTGCTCCTCACTGCTCAGCCCCCTCCCTCTCTCCTCTGCAGAGTTCATGATTTGTTTATATTTTCTCCTGAGCCAGATAAGAGGAAAGCAACTCACTTCCTGGCAAAACCCCTTTAAGCAGAGACTGGACTGCAGTAACAGACACAGTCATATAAAAGAGGGTGGCACTGTGTTAGGTGATGCAGTGGCTATCCTATCCTGGTGACAGACCCTCATGAATAATACACTGAAAATCCATCAATATTCGTTCCTAGAAAATCCTTTTTACAGACATTTTATGCAATTTCCCCTTAACATGCACACTAGGCTTGGTCTAATGTGTATATTTCAATAAGAAGAAGACGAATAAACCGCTGCTAGCCCCCAATCAACCAACTAAAAAGAATTTCCACATACCCCTGGCTGTTTAGTTGCCCTTGTGTCGCCCATACACATATTAAGGCGAGTTAACAAATGTCTTTTTGTGCATTTATTGGGCTGAATGTGTTAATTATTACATGGATCATTGGGTTTTTCAGCAGAGAACAATATATGATCCTGTTACATTTGTAGCGGACGCTGATTGCCAGTCTATAGGCTCAACTGACAAGGTTGGAAGAAAAAAATCACTGCATGCTGTCTCCACAAAGTGACCTGAGGGACAGAGCGAAAAAAGTAACATTAGAAGGTTGTGCTGGTACAAGAGTCCCAGAAAGACCAATTATATAAGTGTAGATCTCTTTCAATAGAAGGCGGCAAAAATATACAGCTGCATGGTTAAACACAGCAGACTTAGCCACATACCAAGGGGGAGATAAATTATAGGCTATGCTTGACTTTCTGGTGATGTAGTATAGAATAAAAAATTGAGAAAATACATTACAGGGTGAGCTCGAACTTGGCTGACATAAAGCCACTACAGTCAGCTATACAGGGGGCCAATGTAAAAGGGGGGTCCATTCGGGCATCAATATGTTTTAAAACCAATTTTCTTTTCTCCTGCTGATACTGCCCATAAATCTCTGATACATTAGACGCCAATCGCAGCGTCTGTGTGACTGGATAAACTGTTTTATGAACCGTTGAAAGCTCACAATGCAGTGTGTTTGCCTAAATAAACTACAGCCACATCAGAGATGTAACTTCAAGCTCTTGGGCCCTGGTGCAAAAAAGTGAAATGGGGGCCCCACCTACTATGTGCCATTTACAATACTGCTGTCTTCTTATGTGGCAGAAGGGCTTTTGAGCCCCTTCAGACTGCAAGGCCCGATAGTGACTGCTACAGCTGCACCCTCTATAGCTACGCCCCTGAGCCACATCCTGGGAAAGCACATTTAAGGGGTTATCCATTAAAAAAAAATGCATGAAATTGAGGTCAGGATAGGCAAAAAAAATTAATAAAATCCTGACACAGCTGTCCCCTACAACTGCTGTTCGGGAGCTCACCGGCGATCCTATCCTCTACACTTCTGGGTTCTTGTCCCAATACTTGTCCTCCAGCATGTGGGGAAAAGAACCCAGAAGTGAAGAGGAGCGGATCGTCAGGAGCTCTGGACCTGCATTGGTGGGAGTCAACTGGGTTAATACCAGTTTTTTTTTTGCTCACCTTGGCCACATTTTCATTTTTTTTTTTTTTTAGGGGCCAACCACTTTTCATTTACTATCCTAGACCACCTGAGATGTAACATTAGCCACCTAGTCTAACAGGAATCTAGTTATCAGAAAGGTTCTACGGACATCTTAATTTTTTCAAAAGAGCTCAGTAAGTTATAAAATAACGAATTAAAGTAATATTCTAAGTCAGCTCTGCTGCATCTAACATCTCTATGAGAACATAATAATTGGTATTTCTTTAATAAGCACAGACCTGTAATATTGCACATTCTGGTGTCACCTGACCAATTTCCATCTTCTCTGATGAAATTAAATCCTGCAACAGCCAAAAAAACTCTGAATATTCCTGTTTATAAAAGAAATACCCCCCACTCTATGTTCTGGTTACTAAAAGATAAGAGAGGCAAAGATGCAGCCACAACCATTGAGATACACCTATGTAGGTTTGGCAATGCAGAAAAGATAATTTTCTCACATAATGTGCCCTGATATCAAAATGTGTTATTTGTAGATTTCAGGTAAATCTTGAGTTATCTTGAAGCACAAAAGAAACAATTTCATGACAAGTTCATCTCTGCTACATCTGTGCATACTTTGAGATTTTGCTGGAAATATCATTTTAATCCATCACCGTTATTAAACGATTATTTTTGGCCAGTCACAGTCAATGTCAGGCACAATGAATGAAGCAAATGGGGGGATTTTTGCAAACTATAATGCTATGTACTGAAGCTTCCGATGGACAATGGGATTATTTCGGCATGAACGGCTGCAGTTTGATCATCATGCAGGTGTCTAAATCAACGGTGGATTTCATTGCACCAAAATAAATACAATTCTCGTGTTCTAGTTCCCGTTCTCCAGTTCACTGGTGCTGTAAAACATTAGAACACATAAAAAGAAATTAATAGCCCGGTGGGTTAATGCAAATATATATGCAAATGAAGAGAGCATGCAATTTCTACTCACATTCCTTTACTTTTCCCTTTCTTGGTGTAATTGTACCTTAGATTATCTTCTCTTCATACTTTATACAACAGTCATTTATAAGACAGACTCAATAAACTACAAATAGACAATTTATTTCTACCTTGATTTGTTTTTGACACACAAGAACCATAGAGTCTGACTAGATCCTAATAATAGTTGGCTACTTTTAGATGGTTACTGCAGTATTATTTAGATACGTGGATGACGTTTTGGTTATATGGACTGGCAATGATGAACAATTTCAACAATTTTTACATACCTTGAATGGGTTCCAACCTTTGATTCAATTTTCAGCCACCACACATGAAAACGTCATCCACTACCTTGATGTGGAGGTGCAGATTATTCAAAATCACCCCACACTATGCTATATTCAAAATCTACTGACAAAAATACAGCTTTGCATAGAAACAGCCAACATGCCCCTCAGACTTTTATAGGCATTCCTAAAAACCAATTCATCAGGGCTCGTAGAATTTGCTCTGACACTGAAACCTACATTAGATAAAGACAAAAAGAAGAGAGTGGAGATACCGCTCCCTAGTAGAGTATATTTGTAGATATATACTACTCACCTCCTGGTGTTGTGCAAAATTCAGGCACAACACTTTAAGGCGCGATCCAACAATTTTTCTGGAACGGTTGTAAAACAATGTCCGCTGCAGGGTGTTGGTTGAAAGTCCTTCTCCTCTTGAAGTGGATTGGAGCTGACGTATCGTATTTTTGCACAATGGCTTAAGTTTCTTCATCTTGGGTGAATCCGACCCAAGTAGATTGCGCAAGACCAATTCAGCCAAGGAGAAGAAACTTCACCCATTGTGCAAAAATGCAATGAAATCTACATTAAGAATATTAGAGAAATCATATATAATTTTGTCACGAGAGGGTAAGATGAGAAACGTTTCATTGATATGGGAATGGATGTCCTCAATAAATAGGGTAAACTTGCTTACTCCAAGAAAAAAAAGAAACCCTCTGATGGCTTTATTTTTTTCTAGCACATATGACTCTCATAATCTATTAACAAAAAAGACAATTAAAAAATAGTGGACTATCCTAGCTTGCAATCCAAAATTTGGACATCTGTTTAAGGCCCAACCCTGCTTTGTAAATAGGAAAGGTAAAACAATAGCCAATAATGTTATTTCATCTAGTGTGAATACCAACAAAAGACTAGACAGGCTTTTTTGGCCCCCATATGTAAATGGAACCTTTCTTTGCCTCAACTGCCAACATTGAAATTCAATAATAAGAGGTGCCAAAATTCAACACCCATTTTATAGCCAGGTTATAAAATTTCCATACAAGGATACCATACCTGTAATAGTAGAGGGGTGATTTACTTCTTGAAGTGCTCCTGTGGCAAAGGTTACGTTGATCAAACGTCTTGACAGGCTAAACTACGGCTCAATGAGCACCATTCAGCCATCCACACCTATAAGGCCAAACATGACCCGAGCACTGAGGATGTAGCAGCAGAAAGGGAATTACATGGGAGGAAATGTTTTGGAGAAAATACAGTGACGTGACATTTTTATGAAAATCGCCTTATCGTTAGCGATCTTAGAGGGTGTGTGTTGGAGGAGGTGCAAACACCTCAGGGTATGTGTAATTAAAAATATCTATTACAGAGAGAATACAAATGGAATTTTAAGTTAGACACTTTGTCACATAAAGGGTTAAACGACCATTTCAATCTTGCTGTTTTTCTGTGATACAAACATATATATTGAGTTTTAATTATGTTTTTAATCTGTCTATATGTATCTTTGTTGAATAACTTTATTTAGTATGCAAAAGAAACATATGCTATTTAACACCTTAACCCACCTGGACGTATGGGTACGTCCTGGTGGCGCTAAGGAGTTGTGTAATAGGATCGCAGCATGATCCTGTTACACAGCCGCCGGGTGTTAGCGGCTAATTTCAGATAAAACCCGGCGGTCACTGCGGGGAGGGAGGGGGAGGTGTCCGCCACCCGTCCTCGCTGTTTAACCCTTTAGACACCGTGGCAAAGATGGCCGCGGCGTCTAAATGATTGAAAAACGGTGCCGCAAACTGCTCTTCACTCTGCGGTTTTGTTGCTACAGCCGTGGCCGGCGACCAGAAGTCAAAACTGGGGGTCTGTCAGGCACAATCATGACATGGGTTGTCCCATTTCACACATCGATGGCATATTGCTAGGATTCAACCTTTGGGACCTGCATCTATCTCAAAAACGAGCCCCGAAATCTCTCCATTTTGAACAGAAAGGTGGTCGGGACTCTCCTAGTGAAATTACTGAAAGTTCTGAGTACAGCTGAGCGACAGATATCCTAGAGATGTCTGTAAATGAGATAACCAATTAGAACTTTTTGTATGTTTCTCACATGTCCTGAACTAAAAAAGTCTGACTGGTGTTCACTAACTTACAATACACGCAGATTTTAACAACATTTTTTATATGTTGGATATAGCAGATATGTAGTAGGTATGTGGCTTGATGTTAAACTACTGAAGAACTCTTTTAATTAAAAGTTGCAGTAGGGCACATAAAACTTGGTAAAGTCACCAGAAAGCAGCAGAACCATTGACATTGCATGTTCTTTAATCTACTAAATTAATGAACATGACTTCCAGATCCATTTAATTTGTCCGTCAATTCAAACAAAATTATTTTTCTCCTGAAATCCTGACTTGCTTTGGCACTTTCAATCGCGAGGATTAACTGAGCACGCTTTTATTCACTAGAACCCATCAAATTCTTCTGTTATTGCAAGATCTGCTCTCTGGCATAAAACTTTATTGATATATTAACATGCAAATTAAACCATGGTACACTAAGGTTTTTACTCAGCCCTGTTTTTCATTTAAAAACTGTATATCCCAGATTTTACTACCCGTGCTCTCAGTTTTACTGCTAAGTGGTGGCAGTGCATTAAGAAAGTGCAGAAATCAGATTCCAATGTTCCCAGTCAGCAGAGAGATGGAATTTCCATAAGACAAGATAAAGTAAGAACATTTAAAAGAGGTTATGTGGTTCAGACAACTCCTTGTAAAATGTGCTTTAGGGCATGCTGAGAAGATAAATGGGGATTCCTTGCTCTTGACCCCCCTCTATTAGCAAGGTCCAAGAGCAGCATCAAGTGTGGTACTCAACTATGGATAACCAACGATGTCAAATGTTCTCAATGGACAATGGCAGTACTCCAGTGCAAAGAGCCATGTTTGATCAATACACGCCAATGTAATACTCACTTACAGTGAGATACAGTGAGATACATTCAAAAGAGGCCTTGTATATTCTGGAATAACATTTGCTAGGACCAAGCAATCTGAATGAAACAATGTGCAATGTGCTCCTCAGTATAAGGAGCTTCAAACAATCTATAACAATCTGTGTCAGAGCAATGACATAGGCAGGGGCAGACATCCTGATGGTATCTCTTCTGTGAATTTAGGAAGAAATAGGGTGTTCATGTTGTACCCTCAAAGAGTGTTATCTAGACGATGGTACGAAAACTGGAAACTATGGCATCATTGATCCCTTCTCATGGCAGAGGCCCTCTGAAAATGTCATGGGACACAATCGACAACAATCATCTGGAGCAGTCACCGATGAAACCTCTGAAATGCCGAGCACAGGAGACTTTTTCAACATTTCAGAGCTGTAAAATAATATAAAAAGTTTTTGTCAGCTCACCAATGTAAGCGTTCTTTAAGTACCTCGTAATTTACGGCTTGCATAGCTCGGACACTCCCAGTCAACTTCAGCTCAGGAGGACAACAGGAAACAGACTTTAAACGGTATATTCCAGCTTGCTTGTAGCAAAAATAGATGGCTTACAGCTATTATTTAAAACATAGAAATTTATTCATACTCCATTAAAACATAATGGTATAGGGTAGGAAGGTTGTGATACAATACCAGTGCACGAGTTTGCAGGACGCGTTTCGACTATCGCATAGTCTTAATCATTGTGCTCATCAGCCCCTTCAGAGCTGTAAAAGGCCAAAATTGCTGTGTATTATGTCACTGTCTTTCAAGAGCTCAATGTGAGTGAGAGAGAAGAGAGAGAGAAGAGGGGAGAGAGAAGAGAGAGAGAAAGAGAGAGAGAGAGAGAGAGGAGAGAGAGCGAGAGAGAGAGAAAAGAGTCAGGATATAGTCACTGGTTACAGGCGTTTGGAAAGGATGCATCAAAAGGTGTCTGGCACTATTGCATATCATGGATTTGAGTACTCATTTGTAAGGGTATAGAACGGATTTTATTTTTCCAGATTGCATCATCCTAATGGTAGTTACAAAAGAATATTCAGGGCCTCTTTTGCGTAAATCTCTCTGTAGATGGTAACAGTTGATTGAAGAAGGTAGAAGCAAAGTAATAGTATTATTATTTTTTATTATTATTATTATTTATTTTAAAGCGCCAGGGCGCTGTACATTCAAAAAGGTGGCTTACATACATAACATATGTCAAACAAGTACAATGATAACAATGAATGACTTACAACTGGTACAGAAGGAGAGAGGGCCCTGCCCACGAAGGCTTAATCTACATGGGAGCAGGAAAGAGACAGAAGGTGAGGGGTCTCAAAAATATGGGAATCTAGTAAGAGAACATATAATGACTTTTAATAACTATATTTACTATTTTGCCATAGGCAAACTTAAACTCTATCAGTTCTCAGTCTATAAAACACTAAAACTTAACTTTTATTATATACAACACTTAACCTCTATACACACTTTTTAAAAACCTGATTTCTAACCTCTCAATTTGTCTCATAAATGTATCCCTTTTATAATTGTGAAAGAATAACCCCTTTTCTATTATCAAATCTGGTGGAACACCACCTATTATATTATACAGTGATTTGCTAACTGCAAAGAGGAATACAAAAACATCTTACTTAGACAATCATCCCTAATCTGATGGACATGAAGCATATAAGGTTTCCTTGTGAAACCCTCTGCCACAGGTAACACAGTGAAAAGAGGTAGAAAATCACAAATTAAAATGTCATGCCTGACCTCCCCAACATGTTTCACCAGCTAACTGCCTTTACCAGGGGATAGAGGTCCGGTGCACTATCCCCTGATTAAGCCAGTTAGCTGTTAGCAGTTCTACCTCTTTTCACTGTGTTACCTGCTGCAGAGGGTTTCACAAGGAAACCTTATATGCTTCCTGCCCATCAAATTAGGGATGATTGCCCAAGTAAGATGTTTTTGGATTCAAAAAATCAAATAAAAAAATCAAAATCAAAAGAGCAATGTATTTAGAAAAGGTTTTCAATTACCTGCCCTTACATGTGGAAAGCTAATGTTTGTAGTGAGTGATTACTAATCCATAACTACCCTAGACCACCACTGATAATGCATATTAAGATTTACTCCTTCGTCACTCTAAACCACACGATTTATCAAAGGAATATTACTAGTATTTAAAAATTAGTGATATGACACATGTAAAAATATGAAACTTTAGTTTATTTGAGGTGGAGAGGAAAGGAGGGAAACTTTGGGGAGTTTTGTTCTTTTTGTCTCCCATTTAATTATCCTGATTTCTAGTTACAATTGTCTACAAAAAATGTGTCTGTAAGCCTGTGCTATGTAGACAAGGCCTTAGTTTTCTGCCTTAGTTACCTAATATCTGCCAATGAAGTCATTCTTTCCTGTTTTTCAAGAAAAATTAAGAGGACAAAATATCATAAAAAGGAACTTAAACATTGACAGGTAAAGCATGGATTTACATTTTAGAAATCTTTTTGGTTGCTAATGTGTAGTATATAGTAACCTGACATGCTTACAGTGTGCAGCTTAGATATAGCTGGAGAGAACAGGAGATGCTGGTGACAGAATCCTGAACTCAAAAGAAAAGTTCTATGCAAATAACCTTGTGTTTACTCTTGAAAATTGGCTTCTTAGTTTAGGCTTAAGAAACGTTTTCCTTCTAAAACTTAAAATAATTTCTTCCGGAGAATGGTTATTTCCTATTATTATTATTTTCAATACTTATAATATGTTTTATAATAAAATATGATTTATTACTAGAATCTGTATAATGTAAAATAGGAACATTCAGCTTAGCCTATTATTCTGTAGTGTTGATCCAGAGGAAGGCAAAAAGCCCAGAAGGCAGAAGCCAATTGTCTTCATATATATTTAATAGCCACAATATTATAATCTTTTTCTTTCTTTTTAATCAATGCAAAATATATTCCATTATAGCACAATAGACATATTTTTAAAAAATATAAAGGGGGCGGACCCCGAAACGTAGCGGGTGCGCCCGAGCACGGAGGTGATGGAGGCTACACACTCAGAGGAATGACAGGTCTTTGCCTGTGAAAAAGTCTGCATGGACTGAAAGGTTGGACTTTGCACTTTACCCTGCAACGGTTACCTATTTATATTTTTAAAGATATGTCTATTGTGCTATAATGGAATATATTTTGCATTGATTAAAAAGAAAGAAAAAGATTATAATATTGTGGCTAATAAATATATATGAAGACAGAGCATATTGGGATTGGGGAATCCTATAAATCTAGCCACGAAGAGGTAACCGGGGATATATTACTATTAATAGAGTGAGACGAATGTTATGAAGATTGAGAAGCCAATTGTCCTCATTTTAGGAGAAAATTATTTCCTGGCTCCAAATCTGGCAATCAGAATTAATCCCTGAATTAACATCCTACTCCAGAAATCTAGTCACTACTACAGTCATACTTCTCAGTAAGTTAGTGTAGTTATGTCAGTATCTGTGAAAGTGTCTTACAGCACATTATAAATGTGTGCATCTGAGAGACACATTGGGCAGCATGTAAGAACGGGGCTGTGCCAGAATTCTGGCGTATTTTCAGCCCGACATCTAGCAGCCCCGTTCGCAATAGTTTTAAACCTGCCGGACGCCAATATCAGGCGCGTTACAGAGCACCCGCGGCCCTTTGTAATGCGCCTGATTTCGGGGGGCGTGCGGAAGGCAGGGCGCACTAGAACCGTACGTAGCTATAGACTTATCGCTTTGCTATGGCAATTCTAGGCGCATTACTGCTGGAGCAGGTAAACCACTTTCAAAGTGGTTTACGAGAGCCAGAAATGTCGTCTTAGCGCTAGAATGTGCCCGATTTATGACCTGCAGTAGAGCAGGTTCATAAATCAGACGCATTCTATGCTAATATTATGCGCAAGAAAATTGGCATTTAAATGCCAAAATTCATACATGTCGCCCATTATGCGCCAAAAAGTGGCGCACAGAGTGTATGCGGCAAAATTTGTCTCAGTCTCACCACCATGAAATTTGTATGGATTGGTAAGACAGGTTCACACCACAATTGTCATGACACATTCATAAGTGTGGCTCATCATATGAATCGCTGTATACAAAAGTGTCGGGTCTATCACAGCATGCACCAGATTTTGGCGTAGTTTATACACCTGTTGTCTACGACAAGTTTTCTGGCTCAAAGTACACCAGAAAACTGGCGCAGCTCTATTCATACGTGTCACCCTATATCTTGTAATATTATTATACTCATTCAGGCACCTTTTGTCAGTTCCCTGCAATAACTTCCTCTGGCGGAGAGTTCCACAGTCTCACTGCCCTTACACTAAAGTATCTGCTTAGAAGCTTTTGTAAAAACCTTTAGACATATAGGATGCCCCCTTGGTATAGATTCAGTTTTGGGCATAAATTGATCATAGGAGAGTTCAAGGGTGTATTGTATTGTATTGTTATTATCCATGCTTATTAGGTCACCCGCCAACCATCTGTTTTCTTAAATAACTAACCTTTAATTTTAATAATCTTGTTAAAGTTTATTGCATTTGGACACAATTTAAAAAATATCTACCTGGCTAGCAATCATTTAAATTATGCACTATAAGAAGAGTAAATATATTTTTTTTAATAAAAATATTGTTTCTTAGAGTTTATTTATGTCTGGGGGTAATACACAGTGGTACAAATTTTCTGTCTGCTAATTTGATTATCCAGATTAGGTTGGTTTATTATTAATATTTGTTTAAGCTAAAGAGAAGTACCTCAAAATAGTTTTCTGTGATGATTGATGTCTATTGATGTCTTATCCTTCATTCTTTCTGGGGGACAGTCCTCACATAGACCTTCTTTTACCATCATGCAAAAACTATCACTGGTTTCATGACATGCAATGGGATTAAGCATGATGAGAACAATATAGGACTATTGCCTTCAGGTGTCCTAGATTATGGACCAAACTTCGTCTATCCATTCTTAAAAGACATGAACACCCTTCAACTTTTTGCCGTAAATGCAAATTTTTGCAATTTTTTAAACAATGCTCATTAAAAATGTCTCACCATTTTACTCCTGAAGAATATATCCATCAGAGTAATGTTCCTGCTTCTGAGAGGCTCTTTGCTCTTCCATTCCCTCCATTCAGTATTAGAAATAGCATCAAGATAGTGGAAGAGGTTGTACATGACAAATCATGGCATAGAGAAGGGGAGAGCATCCAAGGAGGGAAGCTCACATAGTTTGTAGATAAGAAGGAAAGCATACATAAGGCAGTTTGCATGGGAATAATTACCTAGGCTTTGTACAAGTATAGATAAAAAACATAGCACAACTACAAAATCTTGATTTACTGGATTCAAAGACCTCAAATCCATCATTTTTTATTTTAATTACATTAACAGATGATAAACTAGCCATGACCAGGTGCTCCCCTACAAAGAAGTGAAAAAAATTATTAGAAGAGCCAAGGACCACCTGTGGGAGCTACAGAACGATCTGGAATCAGCAAGTACACTCACCCTCCATGGCCTGTATGCACACTCACCACACAAGACTCCTTTGCTGAACAAAAAGCATTTTCAAGCGGGTTTCCAGTTTGCTCAGCAGCATTTAGACTAGCCTGTGAAATACTGGGAGAATAAAGTCTGGTCAGATGAGACCAAAATTGAACTCTTTGGATGCCATAATACACAACATGGGGCCACATGTGTGAACCTGTTTAGGTCTAAAACTCACTTTTTTGCCCATAGGTTACTATGGGCAAAAAAGTGAGTTTTAGACCTAAACAGGTTCACACATGTGGCCCCATGTTTGGAGACCAATCATCCCAAAAGCACCAACAATAAAGTGTATGGGGCTGTTTTTTCAGCTTACAGCACTAGAAAACTTCATATAATTGAAGGAAGGATGAATGGACAAATGTAATGAGACATTCTTGATAAAACTCTGCTGCCTCTACCAGGATGATGAAGATGAAATGAGGGTGGACAATTCAGCAAGACAATGATCCCAAAAGACAAAGCCAAGGAAGCTCTCAAATGGTTTCAGAGAGAGAAACTAAAGCTGCTAGAATGGCCCAGCCAACCACCTGACCTGAATCCAATAGAAGGTCTATGAAAGAAGCTAAAGCTCAGAGTTCATAGAAGGAGCCCACAAAGGCTTAAGTATTTGAAGAGTGTTTCTGTGGAAGAATTCCACCTGAGCAATGCATGTGACTAGTTTCTCCATACAGGAGGTGTATTGAAGCTGTCGTCACCAATAAAGCGTGTTCAATACTTTTTCCCTGGGTCATTTCTCATTATTCCACATAACTTAATTTATGGACATCTATGGTTTGATTTATTTGCCTGTGTGGATTGAATGCATTGTTAGCAACATAGCACTGTAAGAAATATATCTACTTAGAAAATTGGTGACATATTCAATACTTATTCCACCTGCTGTATATAGTGAAGTAGTCCAGGCTTGTCTGACAACACTATTGGTTCATTATTAAGGTACCATACATTAAAGCACAAGTGATTCATGATGTCCCACCTTCTCTATAGACTGTAAGCCTTCACGGGCAGGGACCTCTCTCCTTCTGTACCAGCTGTTAGTTATTCATTTGTCACCTTTGTACTTGTTTGACATATGTTATATATGAAACCCGAATGTACAGCGCTCTGGAAGCAAGGGTGCTCTAAAATAATAATAATAATAATAATAATGTCATCAGATTCTCTTGTCTCATGCAGCGCGGGTCTGTAGGATTAGGCATAAGGCATAAAACTGCAAGAACTGATAATTATTCTATGTTCCCCAAAGCAGTGTCCTAGTCTACATGTAATGGGTGGAGGAAAACCATAAATCATTGCTAGGTGATGCAGATATAATGGAATTTTTCTTTAAATGAAAACTCCATTAAAAATGAAATATTAACTACCATACAGTGCTTGCATGTATCTCCAGCTGATAACTGTACAATCTTTTGGTTTCTACGTTGTAGCAGCATGAGGATGTTATCTCTGTGACTTGTCTCTGGGCTTGTTAGGTTGTTACAATCAGGTTTTCGTTGTTATTGCATGAACAGAATATTAACATGGTTCTCTGCTAATTCAGAAAAACCTAAACCTGGAGGACCCATTATTAGGATGAAATGATCATGATGGATCTATCATACAAATCATAATTAATTGGAAACCGGTCCATCATGTCTATCATGGACTCTGTAGAAACAGAAGTCGTGGTGCCTCTGCGAATAAAACTTCAGTTCTGGTACATTAATGTTAGCTGAAAGGTGAACATCCAAGTAGTGAGCTCAGACCAGCATGGGAAGTATTTAAATATGGCTGCTCTGTCCTGCATCTTTTAGGGTCTGTCCACACGGCAAGGTTTTTGGCTGGATTTTCAGATGGTTTTCAGATTTGAAAACAATCTGAAAACTGACCAGCAATCATCCCCATAGTCTTTAATAAAAAAAATCCGTTCAGCAGTTCACACTAAATGGATTTTCTGCCGGACGGTTTTTACATCACCGGCATTCTGAAAAACTTTGAACATGCACATGTGCATCTGAATGGATGAGGTAGACAGGGACTTTGCAAACCATGGACTGTCCCCCAAAACCATCCAAAAGACGACAAAATACCATCCGGATTCTTAAGACAGAATCCGACTGGTATTTTGTCGTTGCCGTGTGGACGGACCCTTAAAGGGGTTATCTCATCTCAAAGTTTCATAGGATGCATGAATGAAATAATGCTGCTTTGCTCTGTCAATTCCTGGTCAAGCTGTCTGTAATTAGCATATGAGCTCTGTGTATTCAGACTTCCGCTAATTAGATAAATCTCATGCTGTCAGGACCAGGGAAACTTCTGAAGTAAAGTAAAAAGCAGTAATTACTGTCTTTTGTCTGAAAGATCAGATAACAAACAAGGTCTCACTGTCTGGAGTTCTGTGCTGTGCAACCTGTGTGATGACATCACTCCTTGCTATCAGATAGAACAAACAGCAGGGGATAAAGAGTACACAGGTCGGTCACTTGGGGAACCAGAGAGAGCACAGAAGGTGATAAAATCACTTGTAGCTCCTTAACCAAAAAAATTAACAATGCAATATATTTGGAAAACATCTTTATTTAGTGTTATCTACATATTGAAAGCTAATCTTTTTAGCGAGACAACCCCTTTAACACAACTAAATGTAAAAAATAAGATTCCATACATTTTTTACCAGGCTTTTTAAGCTTAATCATCAGTGGTCTCCTATACAATATTTAGTCATTCTTTATTCAATTCAACTTTACAAGGCAAAACATGACTTGGCGGAGTGAAAAGCTTCAGTTTTTTATGTTTTTGTATGTAGAACCATAGAGTTATCGTATACATCATCTATTACTATTGTTCCAAAGTGCAAAATTGGTTTTAAGACAGGATCACAGTCCAGACAAGATACATCATTGATATATTGAGTCTGGTACCTGATCAAACTAGTAAAAAATGAATCAGCCTTCCCACTCTTAGGGTCAGCGCTACATGTATAATGACAGAAATCATATGATAAGAAAAGTTTAGGACATCAGGCTGAATCCATGAGATAATAGTTTGCTACTGATGTCATTTTCTACCATTTTACTAGAACTGTATTTTTTTTTATAATACTTTCAGATTGTAATTTTTGAAATGCAATAAGTTATTATACACCCATTATATAGTCCATAATTAAACTAACACATGTATATGTTTAATAAATCTATCCTATCTATGATATATAAGTCTGGGAACCCACTATGAAGCAATGGAAACCTTTTAATTGTAGTATCACAAAATATACTAAGGGTGCTTTCACACAGCGCAGTTTTTGTGCAGTTTTTACTGCGCTCCAGTTAAACTGCCTTTATTACCAGCAAGCTGCTTTCACTTATCTAAACTGTTTGAAAAGTGATTAATCAATCAGTCTGTTTGTAATCCACAAGACTTCGGGAGATTTCACACAGTGCAGTCTTGGTGCAGTTTTAACTGCGCTCTTATTAAACTGCCTTTATTACCAGCAAGCTTCTTTTAGTTATCTAAATTGTTCAGAAAGGTGTTTCAAGTAAGTAATCAGTGACTGTGTTTGAAGTCTTATAGATTACAAACACACTGGTTGATTACTCACTTTCCAAACTGTTTAGATAAGTGAAAGAAGCTTGCTGGTAGTAAATGCAGTATAATTGGAGCACAGTTAAAACTGCACCAAAACTGCGCTGTGTGAAAGCTCCCCAAGTCTTGTGGATTACAAACACAATGATTGATTAATCACTTTTCAACAGTTTAAAGAAGTGAAAGTAGCTTGCTGGTAATAAAGGCAGTTTAACTGGACCCAACAGTTTAACCCCTTACCGACATTTGTCGAAACTCATACGGCCAATGTCGGGTAGGGGTTCCCCGCAAATTGCCGTATGAGTCCCGTCACGGCAATTTTGCGCGCTCACAAGCGGAGGGCGCAAGATCGCGGCATAAAACCCCAGGGGTATATTACCGCTTGGCATCATGCCCCCATCCCCCACGGCCGGAGTGCGCTCCGGCCGCGGGGGATTAACCCCCCGATGTAGCGACATCGTGGTCGCGACATCGCGGCTGCGGCGGCAGGAGTGAGCTCCTGCTGCCAGCCGTTCTCGGCGCAGTAACGGCGCTGACCCGCGGTACTGAATCTCCTACCAGACAGCCCGGTTTGCTGAATAAACAGCATCCGGGTTGTCTGGTGACGTCACGATGCCACAATGCATTGTGGGCAGCGTGACAGACAGTTGCCATGGAGACCAGGATACAGCTATAAACTGTATGCTGATCTCCTATTGCATGAATGATCTGAACGATCGTTCATGCAATTCCCCCTGGGGGAAGTGTAAAAAAGTGTGAAAAAGTTAAAAAAAAGTGTAAAAAAGTAAAACACAAACACAAAAAATAAAATAAAAACACGTACATCGCCTTTTCCCCTTTAAAACGCCAAACGCCCAAAAAAGATCAAAAATAATTAAAGAAACCATATTTGGTATCGCCGCGTGCGTAGCGACCCACCCTATAAATCTGTCATGTTAATTAACCCGTACGGTGAACGCCGTAAAAAAAAACCCCAAAAAACAGTCACAGAATAGCGATTTTTGTTCATCCCGCAGCACATAAAATGGAGTAAAAAGTAATCAAAAACTCATATCAACATCAAAGTGATGCCAATTAAAACGTCAGTTCATCCCGCAAAAAAAAAGTCCTTACACAGCTCTGTATACGGGAAAATTAAAAAGTTCTGGCTATTAGAAGATAGCGATGCATAAATATTGTTTACACAATAAAAACACTTTTTCAAAAAATTGTGCTTTCAAATAAAAAATTTACATAAATTGGGTATCACCGTAATCGTCTCAACCCACGAGTAAAACTAACTTGTCACGGATACTGCACGGTGAACGCTATTAAAAATAAAAATAAAAAACATGCTAGGATTGCAGTATTTTTCTTCACACCCTGCCTTCCAAAAAACAGATTTAAAAGCGATCATAAAGCCCTTGTCCCCCCAAAAATATTACCAATAAAAACGTCAACTCATCCCGCAAAAAAAAAGTCCCTATACAGCTCCATAAACAGAAAAATAAAAAAGTTATGGCTCTCAGACTGCGGTGATGCAAAAACGTGTTTTCCTTTTCAAATAAATGTGTTTTTATTGTGTAAAAGCAGTAAAACATTAAACAAATATACAAATGTGGTATCGCTGTAATCGTATCAACCTGCTGAGTAAAACTAGCATGTCATTTATACCGCACAGTGACCGCTGTAAAAAATAAAAATAAAAAACACTACCAGGATTGCTGTTTTTTGTACAAAATGCTTCACAAAAACCTTAATAAAAAGTGATCAAAGCATCATATGCCCCCCGTAATGGTATCAATAAAAACATCAACTCATCTCGTAAAAAACAAGCCCACAAGCGGCTCCATATGCAAAAAATTAAGAAAGCTATGGCTGTCAGAATACGACAACTAAAAACGCAACTTTTTATAAAACTCGCTTCTATTGTGTAAAAGTAATAAAACAAAAAAACTATATAAAATTTATATCATTGTAATTGTACCGACCCCCATAGTAAAGTTTTTCCCGTCATTTATCCCGTAGGCGAATACTGTAAAAATGAAGTCCACAACCAATGGCGGAACTGCGTTTCCCCCCTCCATTTCCATGGCCCAGTGCTAAAAAACAACTACGAACACCCCGTGCACCCAAAATGCAAATACACCCTTAGGTGAGATCCCTGAGGGCGTTGAAACCAAAAAGGACAACTTCTGGAAGGTTTCAAACCTGTTTTAGTACTTTGGGGGCTTTGGAGATGCGACATGGCCCCCCCAATATCTGTGCGCAAAAAGCCAAATAGCACTCCCTCCCTTGTACCCCCTGCCATGCGCCCAAACAGCAGTTTACCCCCACATGTAGGGTATTGCCGAACTTGGGAAAAATTGCGTAACACAATTTGGGCTTTTTTTCCAAGATTCCTTGTAAAAATTAAAAATTTTCAGCTAAAATTGCAAAATTATTGGAAAAAATATATCTTTTTTTATTTTCAGAGCCGAACGCTAAAAAAAATTTATGAAACGCCTGTGGGTAGATATACTCACTACACCTCTGGATATATTCCGTAAGGGTGTAGTTTCCAATATGGGGTCTTTTTAGGGTATTTATTACGTTTTGGAACCTTTTGGTGTTTCCGCAAACCTGAATGGCCCCTAAATAAAATTGTAAAAGAAAATGAGGCCCCAGAGTCCAGTAGGTGCTCCTCCTATTCCCGGGGCTTGTGGTTGAGCCAAATAATGCACTAGGGCCAATATGGGATATTTTCTGAAAACGGCCGATCTGGGAATCAATATTAATTTGCATTCCCTGATCACATTTACCGTATTCTTGTCAATAATGCATAAATATTGAAAATCGCAAAAAAAGTGAAATTTTGAAAATTTCACTTCCACTTTGCTTTAATTTCTGTGAAACACCCAATGGGTTAATAAACTTTCTAAATGCTGGTTTTGAATACTTTAAGGGGTGTAGTTTTTTTAGATGAGGTCATTTTATGGGGTATCTAACATACAGGTCAATCAAAGTACGTTAGAACTGGACTGGTCCCTAAAAATATGTATATAGCAAATTTTCTTGAAAATTTGAAAAATTACTACTAAATTTATAAGCCCCCTAATGTCGTAAAAAATAAAGACATTTAAAAAAAAAGATGCCAAACTACAGCAGACATAGGTAGATGCTAGCTATAAACTATTTTGAGTGGAATAACTATCTGTCTTACATGCAGAAAATTTTTGAAGTTTGAAATTGGTAAATTTTTTCAAATTTTTTTCACCAAAATTTTATATTTTTCACAAAAAAACAATCATTTTTGGACCAAAATTTCTTAATAACTTATATCACAATGTGTCACGAGAAAACAATCTCTGAATCACCTGGATAGGTTAAAGTGTCAAAAAGTTATTCTCACATAAAGTGACACATGACAGATTTCAAAAATAGGGCTCTGTCAGAGAGGCTAAAAAAGGCTCCGGCGGTAAGGGGTTAAAACTCCAATGAAACTGCGCTGTGTGAAAGCTCCCTTCAAACCCAGTCACTGATTACTTACTTGAAACTCCTTTCTGAACAATTTAGACAGCTGAAAGAAGTTTTTTGGGTAATAAAGGCAGTTTAACTGGATCACAGTTAAAACTGCGCCAAAACTGCGCTGTGTGAAAGCAGCCTTATAAAGCCTGGTTCACATCTGTGTTGGAGGTTCTGTGACAGAAGTAGAACTGGCCCTGTTTTACAATGGACACCCGTGAGGCTTGATGGATCTCAATGACTACAATGGGGTCTATCGGGTTTAACCTAAAAACAATTTTGCAAAGCATGCTGTGGTGTCTTTATCATCTTTCTCAACAGAATTTTCCATAAGGCTATGTTCACACGGCATAATTGCGGGAAGTATTTCGGTCTGTAATTACGCCGTGTGCTCGGGAGTGGGGGTGGGGTGGGGCCATAGACATTCATTTTTCTAGCGCCAATACGCCGTGAATAATTGACATGTCACTTCTCTCCCCACTCGGTGGATTATACGAGCGGGGAGAGGAGACGAAATCCATAGTTCTCTATGAGAACTGTGGATTACCGTAATGACTGGGACGTATCTCGCTCCTTATTTAGCGCAGTACGGTATGGTATGGTTTCTCATCTGCTGACTATTTTCAGATGCAGCCCATAATTTATTTATTCAAATATTTTTTACTTTTATTATTGCATTTAAAAGTAGCATACAGGCAGTCCCCGGGTTATGAACAAGGTTCTGTAGGATTTTTTCTTCAGCTGAATTCATATGTATGTTGGAAAAATTATATTTTTTAAATGTATTTCCAGTCCAAAATTATGTTTAGCTTGAGATAGTGATTAATACTACTGAAATCTTTGTTTTGCTGTCTGTGTCCCAATTCAAAAGATTTCACCTCCCTTTCTGTCCCTCAAGGAAATAATATGAGACCTGGAGTGTTGTTACTATGAGGAAGATTGATATAGCAAGTATCTTTGTACGCTCATTTGTCCTCTTTATGACTGTATATATTCACTTCGAACAATATTACCTGTACCAAGATTGTTTATGATTAAATAGGAATGAGCCTAGCGCACTATCTAGACCGTCTCCACTTTGTATTTCACCTGTACCATGTTGTTTGTTGTTCAGTTACAATTTATTCTGTTTTTTGCATTGTTTGTTGTATTTTATCTATAAAGGGGTTGTCTCACTACAAGGATTGCTGCTTTTTATATTAAAGATCTTGCAAAAACAAATCACTTTTCAATATGTGTCCATTAACAGTGTCCTACCTATTCTGAGATATTCCCTCTTGTATGAGCTGTGTCAGCATCTCAGGTCGCTATAGCTACAGATCTGTTTGATCTCTCCTGATAGTCTGCCAGCACTGGTTGCTATAGTTACAGACCTGGCTTCTACTGCAGCCTAATGGAAGCCAGTAAACACGTCCCTGAATTCAAAATGAAACCAAGAGAACAGGACTGAGGTAAGATGAATCAATGTAGTGAGACAACCCCTTTAATAACATTTTGATAATACTTTGTGGTATCTAGTCCTCATTTTCTTTTAGTTTGTGTATTTATGTTTTTTGAGCGAAATTACCATTTATACAATATATTTATATATATATATATATATATATATATATATATATATATACAATATATATATATATATATATATATATATATATATATATATATTGTATAAATGGTAATATCACTCAAAAAACATAAATACACAAACTAAAAGAAAATGAGGACTAGATACCATATAATATTGGAGATATCATGTATTACCACTTTAATGCCTGGCCAATGTAACCTGTATAAGATTTTTTGTATGTATACAGACTGTCATCATGTACACTGCACCAGGTCCACATTGGGGTTACCAGTCTAAATTCCACAGTAACCTACCTGTATGTTTTTTGGAGTGTGGTAAGAAACTCTAGCAAACACATGGACAATGTCCAAACCCGATGCAAATGTGGTCATTGGTGGGATTTGAACCCAGGACCCCAGCGCTGCTACCCAACAGTGCTAACCACTGAGCTACCATTTTAACATTAAACAGATTTAGCTACATCCTACTTGGCAGGTTATACTTCCTGTAATTTATCCGCACAGGAATTACATTTTTAGTTAATAACATGAATCAAATTAGATGATCAAAATGAGATTTAGGTCATGTTCACACAGCATTTTTGGACGAGGTTTTCGGAGCGTTTCCTCGCCCAAAACCTCGTCCAAACTACATCAAAACCTCACCTGAAACACGCATCTTCAGACGAGGTTTTGATCAGGTTTTAGATCAGGTTTTTGCCCAGGTTTTCACCCATACAAATGAATAGCCAGGACAAAAACCGAGTGAAAACCGCTGTGAAAACGCCCCAAAACCATGCTAAAAACCACGCTGAAAACCGTGCCTGCAACGTGCTTCAAGAATTGACATGACACTTCTTTTTTATTGCTTTCAAAGAAGCGTGTAAAAACCTTGTCGTGTGTGAACTACAACGAGGTTTTACATAGGAATCAATTAAATGAACTGGGGGCATTTTGGAAGCATTTTGGACGAGGTTTTGGGCGAGGAAACGCTCTGAAAACCTCGTCCAAAACCTTGTCCAAAAACCCCGTGTGAACATGGCCTTAAACAGGTTTTCTGAGATCACGATATCGATAGCCTATTGCGGCTGTGCAGGGAACTGAAAGGGACACTGCTGAATTACCCTGCACAGCCACTGGTAGGTCAGTGGTATATAGGTATACAGAGCAATGTCAACAATGAACAGGCTACAGTGCTTGTCTGAGTATGTGTGGCCCCTCTAATCAGGGGATGCCGAGAGTACGCTCTATTACGGATTTGATATTGATGACCTGAATAGGTTGTCAATATTGCGATCTCAGGAAGCCCCCGTTAATTTTTATATCAATGTTGGGGATCCTCTTTGGAATCCCTTCTGTGAGAGACGCTCCACCTTATCATTTACATGCACCATATTCAGATATTTGCCCGTGCTTGGTGATTTGGCTCAGTTCTATTCAGTTCTATCCCAGTGAAGAGCATAAGCTGCTGCATGAGGCACAGATGCTCATAATCAATGAAGGAAAAATTGTGCTTGCAGATGTGCTGCTTCTTCCTTCTTGTGTTGATTGGTAAAAAGGACCAACCCACGATGATAAAATACCGACAGTCTTAAAGAACCCCTCTACTGAACAGGAAGCAAAAAAATTAGAGCTTCTATCCTGTAACATGTTAAAGGGGTTGTCTCACTACAAGAATTGCTTTTTATGTTAAAGATCTTGCAAGAACAAGTCACTTTACAATATATGTCCATTAACAGTGTCCTACCTACTCCTAGATATCCCCTCTTGTATGGGCTGCATCAGCTCCTCAGGTCGCTGTAGTTACAGACCTGTTTAATCTATCATGATAGGCTGCCAGTGCTGGTTGCTATAGATACAGACCTGGCTTCTACTGCAGCCTAGTGGAAGCCAGTAAACACACCCCTGAATTCAAAATGAAACCAAGAAAACAGGACTGAGGTAAGATGAATCGATGTAGTGAGATGTTGTTAGACAACCCCTTTAATTTATATAGTGCTGCTATACACCACAGCGCTGTACAGAGTGCTGCAACAGTGCTAACCACTGAGCCACTGTAGACACAATGGGCAAATACTGGGCTCATCACTCTGGTAGTGCTCCACGCTACCTGCTGCCCTGATACGTGTTTGGAACTGGCTCTAATGTTTGTTATCTGTACATCCAACTAAGTATTTCCACCAAAACCACAGAAACCTAAAAGTAAGGTCCACATGTAGATTACTATGGGCAAAAAAGTGAGTTTTAGACCTAAACAGTTTTCATACATATGGCCCTAAGTTTTTACATTATCCTCTGTGGTCAAGTTGTTTCTGTAATTTTTATTATTTAGGAAGCACTAGGTGACTTTGGATACTGCTCCCATAGGTTGTTGCCCTGCTTTCCTGTAGTCTTGATTAACTAATCTGACTAGTTGCATTGATGCACCCCTATTTTACATGCTGCGTCATAGTAATTCAGATTTGCCATTCTGATAAGATAAGTGACATCCCTTGTGGGTACTGTTATGGTGGTTGTATGGGTTGTCATCCAGCTTTCCCAAAAAAGAGTGCATGTTTACATGAAAATATAGGGTATTTTTTATTATTGAGAACAACATAATTTCACTGAAGGGGTTGTTTTTCTACAAAGTCTTAAAATGGGGAACATCTCTCCTTGAGGCGAGGAGAGCACAAAATGGTGTGTAGAGTTTGAATTGCCTTTTTACAAAGTCTTAAAGGGGTTGTCTCACTACAAAGATTGCTTTTTATGTTAAAGATCTTGCAAAAACAAGTCACCTTGCAATATGTGTCCATTAGTGTCCTACCTATTCCTAGATATCTCCTCTTGTATGGGCTGCATCAGCTCCTCAGGTCGCTATAGCTACTGTTTGATCACTCCTGATAGGCTGCCAGCACTGGTTGCTATAGCTACAGACCTGGCTTCTACTGCAGCCTAGTAGAAACCAGTAAACACGCCCCTGAATTCAAAATGAAACCAAAACAGGATTGAGGTAAGATGAATCAATGTAGTGAGACAAAGCCTTTAATAAAGACTTTTTCAAATGCATTCCTCTTTTGATGTTATCTTGATCAGGAGATAAGGGAGATTTTCTCTGCTCTGAGTGCACACAGGTTTCTATAGTTACCATGCTGCTCTCCCTTCCTGATTAGACACGAGAGCAGGGAGTAACATCACATGGATGGACAGCAGCTTGAGAACAGAGTGAGTTATTTCTAATAAACAAATAAGATTATTTACTTTGATTGTTTATTTTGAGCTCTGAAGCCTTCTACACTATAGATTATATATCCTGCAGTCATGTCAGTGCAATTAGAAGAGCTGGAAAAATGGAGCTGATGATACTAATCACTGCAATAGAACCACCCAGAGCCTAACTAGGAAGAGTGAGAAAGCTTACATCTGAGGCTGTCTGTGGCTCTGTGAAACAGTATGGTGCTATATGAGCCAAATAACCACTAAACTTTCAACAAATTTTGCACAAATCCATGGTGCAAGGAAACATGAGAAACTTTGTAATATATTGTATAAGAAATAAAATCAGCTTTCTCCACTCATCAGACTCCTTTCCTGTTCCCCATCGGTCCGCAACTTATCATTTGCTCTGTAAAAAGCTAAAATCCCTCTCCAAAGAGATCAGCTCATTGAAACATGAGGTTATTTGATGCCAAAACAAGTCTATGGAGAGGGGGAGGAGAAGGGAGTTGCGAGACAGAGGGAGAAAGAGACATCCTTAAAAGCTGCTTAAAGCCATAGTAAGTGTTATTTCCCATCCCAATGCTTGATTTAGCTTATGCTGATCAGTACTGCTCTATTACGTCCTCTGTGCTGCTGTTGCTTCGGGGGGGGGGGGGGGTGCTACAGAGATATAGCAGAGCAGGATCTGCTCTTGCAGTGTTTGGGAAACATAATAGCAGCGAGTCCCCACCCACAAGCTCAGAGGCAACCAAAAATATCATGTTAAAGTTAAATAACATACAGAAATAGTGCTACTCCTCAGATATATACAGATGAAATGTTATCCTTAAAAGTTATTTGATAGTTAAAAGTGGTTTCATAAAGCCTGCTCTTCATGGCCAACTTAAGCTCCCATTACCTACTTAGGCTGTGGGTGGTTCTATAGCAGTGATTGACATATCTGTTCTACTATTCCTACCTGGTTCTATTAGAGTGACAGGAGTGCTGGAGGTTTGTAAATAGTAATGTACAAGGCTACAGAGTTCTAAGGCTTACAATTTATTACCTTAAGTAAACAAAGTCTCTGTGCTAGAGATAAGACTTAGCAGGGAGTGACTCACCATGGTCGGACTGACTGACAGATGGCCGCTTATTGCAGTGAGTGATAAGAGAGAGCAGGGAGAGGTGGGGAGAAGTGATTGGTAGCCAGAGGAATTTGTGTACTCTAGGAGGAGATAACCTCTTCTTTATCTCCTGAACAAAGCAAAATCAGCATAGCAATGTATTTGGTAATAGTCTTCTTTTACCTTTCCCAACATGTTAAATGCTAATCATTGTGGTGAGAAAACCCCTTTAATAGCAGGACAGAAACCTACAGAGCTCTAAAGGGTTAAAGTTTGCCTGTAAGAAAGATAAGCAAGCTCCCTTCTGCTGAAAAGATACAGAAGAAAGTGACATCACCATCCCAGTCACGGAGAGAGGTGGTTGGTAACATAGGAAACCTTCTGTAAACCAGCAGGAGATAAGAACTGCTCTAGATCTGAAAGAAAGCAAACGGAGAACAGTAATGTACTTGGTAATAGTGTTTATTTACCTTTTCCTACATGTCTAAAGCTAATCAATGTGACGAGAAAACCCCTGGAAGATACTTTTTAGATTTGTGTGTTAAATGTGCATTTTTTATTACTTTGCAATAACCTGTAGCATTGTGAGATCTTCATTCATTTAAATGTGTAAGAATATTGTACAGTAGTGTTACTAGGCAAGTACATGACCACTGCCAATATACACCGTTAGCCATTGCAATTTCATCCTGGAGATATACAATATTCTGCTCTTTAGCTTATAGTCGACAGAGAGGATCTTGGTTTTGAAATCTCATTACTTTCTCTTTTCTGTCTTTTACTTCCTTAGCAATTGGAAGGACTCTTATTCCTCGATACTTTAGCACAGTGTTTGAAGGGGGTGTCACTGATCTCTATTACATTCTCAAGCACTCCAAAGAATCATACCACAACTCATCCATCACCGTGGGACGTGAACAAGGGACTTTTGGGTCACTCAGCTTTGGGAAACCCAGTTCCCCAAAAGGGTAATAACAAAGTTTGATTTTTTTCCCCCCCAAAATTTAAGAGTGATTGATTTTCCTTCTCTTGTAGTAACATTGCCTCCCTGGCTAAATGCACAACTTTCATTTTTCAACAGAACAACAAACTGTTTAATTTATAAATATTTGCTTTCCATTAAACAAACAACAGGAGGCGGCCATTACTCATTGCGGCCCCATCCCAAAAACAACTGTTTTTGAAAAAAAGAAACACTGTTGTCTAAAGAAACCCCAATCAATTACGGGGGTTTTATTTGGGGTTTAGGGGTGGAAAATGAAAGAAGGGGATTAATGAAGGTTTTACAAAAAGATGAACAGGTAAAAACAGGGTCTTTCTTATCAAACCAAGAAAAAGAGAAGGTACAACATCTTCTATCTTAATCTTTATCTATCTAACTTCTATTTTCAATCTATCTATTTTATCTATCTATCTTTTCTGTCTTTTTCAATCTATCCCTTCTGTCTATCTATCTCCCCCTTATCTTATCTATCTATCTTCAACCCCTCTATCTATCTATCATTCTATCTATTTTCCCCTTCTACCCAATCTTTTCCCTCTACCCATCTACCCATCTATCACTATCTATCATCTTCTACTATCCCTTATCTATCTACCCTTATCAAACTAACAAATAAAAACCCCCTTCTACACCATTTTGTATTTTCCCACTACAATTTTAACTACATCTTCCTTAAGTTATCTATCCTTGAAAAAAATTGCAGCACCACTGTTTGATAAAAAAGTGAATGGAGTTTTTAATCCATATTTTAAGGGCCCCTTAAAATGGAATAAAGCTCCTTTCACTTTTTTCCAATCAGTGAGTGCTGCAATTTTTTCAAGGCGAAACATTTTGACCTGGACGGGGCCCAATTTTTGGCGGGCCCACCCGATTCTTTAATTTGTTAAAAAGGGAAAAGGGGCTGCCTAAAAACTAAAATACAAATATCTATCTATCTATCTATTTTCTATCTATCTACAATCTTTCTACCTATTTTATTTTAATCTATTTCTACTATTTATCTCTTTCTCTACCTACCTATCTATCAAATTCTCTTTCTATCTACCTATCTATCAATCAAATTATTTTATCTATCAAATTCTATTACAGTAGGTGTTTTATAAAATAATAATAGATAAAAATAAAATAGATAGATTTTAATAGATAGATAAAAAAGAAATGGGGCCCACCCCTTATTAACAATATAATCGGGGCCCCAAAAAAACTGACTTCCTCACAGGAAAAAAAATGTACACCCCTTGAAAAAAACTCCCAACACTCACGGTTTGGGAAAAAAAGTTGAATACCCTTTTATTTCCATTTCTAAGGGCCTTTTAATATGGTTTAAACCCTCCTTTAAATTTTTTTTTCCAAACCCCAGTAATTTTGCTGAAAATTTTTTTTTGAGGATAAAAGAGAAAAATAGTTTAGTTAGGGGTAACAACCAGCGGGAAAAAAATATTGGACGGAAGGTATGCCCCAAAGTATTTGCGCAAATGGTTAAGGAAGTTCCCAGGGTTCGGGGAGGCCGTCCAGTAGGACACCCCCGGTCTTTCCAAAACAGAAAGAATGGCAGCAAGAAAACCCCACTATTGGGGCCCCCAAAGGGGAACCCGGCCCTTTGGGGTGGGGGAAAAGTCAGCAGTAAGATGGGTAACCAAAAGGTTACTTAGGGTTTGTGTTTAGTTTAAAATAGCTGCGGGGTTTCACTTTAGGGGCTGCTTTTTCTAAAGGGGCTGTAGCGTGGGTGGGGGGCCCCAGTTCCACCCCCCCGGGGCCCCAGGTTTTAACCAGATCCCGGGGCCTTTAAAGCCGGTGCAGGAAGAGACCAGGTAAAATTCAACCTGGGTTTTGTTTGGTGTCAGGTTTCCTTTCTCCAGACGGTCTGAGCAGGAAGGAGCCTCCCAACGAACACCCAACCAAAACCCGAGGGGCCCGGCTAAAACAGAGACTTCCCCCTGCCACAGGGTGGAGTATAAAAAAATTTGCCTTTTTTTTTTTTTGATGCGGAAATCTATTATTTTTTTTGCGGGCATGTTTGAGGGCTGACGTAACCAAAAGACATAAGACGGGCCCTGTTTGTTTTGCTGTTTGTTTTGTTTTCTAAAAAAAACCCCCAAAAATTTTTGGGTTTGGGCAACCACCCCTTTTTGTGCCTCCCCTCGGACCACAAGTCCCCCCCCAAATGGGGGTTTTTTCTATGGGCACTGGTTGCTGGGGTAACAGCACATACGTTTTGGATTTTTAAAACGTTTTTTTAAAACCCTTTTAATTTTCCGGGGAAGGCTGCTGCATTCCTGCCAAAACCACCCACAGAAAGGGAGGAACTGTGCAACACCTTTGCGGGCCAAAAGGCCAACCACAAAAAACCCAAAAACCGTCTTTTGGGCGGAAAACAGTTTGGGCAGAACTTAAGCCAATGTTTTCGGGCCCAGGGGGCCCGGAAAAACCTTTTCGGGGGTCGTGCACAGAAAAAAAGGCAGTAAAAAGCGCGCCTTGCAGAAGTTTAACCCTGTTTGAGGGACGTGGGGAAATACCGGGGCGGTTTTTTTGAGGGGCTGGCGGAAAGAAAGATTTCCCCCCTCCCGGGTAGGGTTTCAAAAGTTTTTCCCCAAAATTTTTGGGATGGGGGGAAACCGGGCAGAACCCCCTTTAACTTTGACCTGTCTAACAGAGCAAGCCAAGGACTATGACCTCCTTAAGGCTGAGTTTAATGGCCCGGCTGGGGGGCCCCCTTTGGCGGTGCGGGCTCGCAGAGCCCATGATTGGCGGTTTGGGAAGCATAACCCCGCCCCGTTTCCCAAAGCTATTTGATCTACAAAACCCCTTTGTGCGCAAGGGGGCTGAAACCCTTTGGGGTGCGGGGCCTTTCTCCACGAAGACCGGGATTGTCAGGGCCCGCAAAACGCGAGGGGACTTCCTCGAGGGCTGCATCGCGGGTTTCCCAGGAGACCCCAAAAACGCGGGATCAGCTTTTTCCCTCGTGGACGGTACAAACCCAACTCCCGGGTTTCCCTATCTGGGGCCCAAAGTACAGCCCAGCTTTCCCCTTTGGGGTTCCCCCAGGGGCCCGCTCCCCGGGGGCCAAAAGCGCCAAACCCTTTTCTCCGGGGAAAGGACCGGGAAGAGCCGTTCCAAGACCGAGCAAAGGTGGTCCCCCTGGGAAGAAGGGGTTGGGGGGGGCCCAGAAAAGGTATTTTTCCCCCCTTTAAAAATTTTCCCCGGGGTGGCCGACCCAGAGGTGCGCTGTTGGGGGGTGCCAACAACTGGGGCAAATTCCCAGCGCACTGGTCCTCGGAGGAGAATCTAGGAGGGGTGGTCCCCACCCGTCCCCCTCCCCCAATTTTTGCTAAACCCTTTTGGCCGCAGTGCGGGTCCCCCCTGCCGGGGCCCCGGTCCCCGGGAAATTTGGGGGGGGTCCGGGGGGAATGGGGCAGGGGTGGTGGCCCGTTGGACTCGGGCACCCTTAGTCACCCCCCCCTTACAGCTGCTGTTCCGCAAAAACCTTTTTAAACCCCGGGGGAGAAACGGGTGGGGGGGTTTCCTGCATTCTTTGGGGACACAAAGCCCCCAAACCCCCTTTGGCTACAGTGACTATCGAGACTGGTTGGGGGACCTAACCAGGAAGTGGGCATCTTAAGGGATTTTCTAAAAACCCCAAATTTAGGGGAAAGGGGAAAATTTTCCCCCTCTTTTCGGGGAATTTTGGGTCACCCCCCCAAAAGGGACGCGTGAGGGCCGTGAGCCCCCCAACCCCCCTCACCCCCATTTCCCCTAGGGGAAAGATGTACAAAAATGTTTCCTAGGGGTGACCACTGAAATTACTGACAACTTTCCTTTAAGCTGGAAAGGGGGCGGGAAAGGCGAGGAAGAGTTGCCCCCCCTTGACCCAAAAACTTTCCAGACCGGAGGTGTAAAGTGAGAACTTCGGAAAGGCCCCCGGGTTTCGGGGATCTCACCCTAAAAAATGCCTGGGACCGGTAAAAGGTAAATGAATGAAAGGGCCCCCAAGAGCCCAACCCCGAGAGAAGGTTTTCCCCCCCATTTCTCGGGAAATAATTTATTTGGGTGTATAGGTTGAAAAAATCATGATGAAAATTTTGGGAAAAGTTGTTTGGGGCCAGTCCCCATAGAAAGGGTTACTTGGGGTAGGCTCACAGGGCAAAGTGCTAGGGGGGGCAAAATTTTGGGGGGAAGAAAAACCCCAGGGGGCGTGTATTAAAAAGGTTTCTTTTTGGCCCGGGTGTCACCAAAAGATTTTTAAATTTCTGTAAAAAACCTGGCCCCCCCGTGCCAGTTTCCCCCTTCCCAAGTCCCATTTCAGGAGTCCTTTAGTTCCCCTGCCCAAATTTTTAAGGGACAATTTTGAAAAATCCCCTAAAGGATCTAGTAAGGGGGGGTTGGGCAATCGGCCCGGGGACACCCCTTTCAAATTTTTGTTTATACTGGATTAGGGAAACCAGATATCCAAGGGGGGGCCCCTTCCCCCAAAAATACGTCCTCGAAGTGAAATTGGGGCCCAGAGTTATGCAAGGGCTTCTCCTAAACGGGGCTTACCAAAAAAAAAATCCTGACCGACCAGGGGGGCACCTTTTTTGCTAGGGTAATGAAGGAAATTGTTAAGTTATTGCACAAATTTAAAAAAACAAGGGCCTCGGTGTAATCATCCTAAAAACCCGACTGGGTTTGGTCGAGGGGATTCCAAAAAAACCCCTTTAAGGGGATTTTTTTAAAGGGGTAGAAAAGGATGGGGGGACTGGGAATTTTCTGCTGCCATACCTTTTTATTCTCCATCAAGAGGTTCCCCCAATCCCCGTATGGGGTTCCTCCCCATTTGAATTTTTGTATGGAGACCAAACCCCAGGGGTATGGGTGGACATCGCCAAAGAGACATGGGAAAGTGAGGGTAACCCCCACGAAAGGTTTTAGATCATTTCCCCAGAAAGCAGGATCGCATCAGCCAAGTAATGCCCATTGTAAAGGAGCACCTGCAGAGGGCACAGGAGTAGTGTTGAGCGATTGCGTTGGCCATCGACATCGGTCGATGGTTGATAGTCGACCATCATCGACAAGATAGTCGATAGTGGACAGTTCGATTATGAGCGATGACCATTAAAGTCTATGGGAGAGCAACAACCCCTTCATTCTTACACCCAAACGGGCTGGAGAAGCGGGAAATTTAAAACATCCACAACAGTCAAATGGATACGTGCTACATCTTAGGCAACACACTTAGGTTATAAAAGCCACAGAAAAAAAAACACACAACATTCACTATCCCCGTCTTGTACCACAGCATGACCCTTAAACCTGCATCACCCACAAATTAAAAAGTGCCAGAAGGCAGTATGATTTGCACCATCATCTTACTTGAACTGGACATTGAATATCCCTGTCCTGGAACGCAGCATGAGCCCCAAACCTGCATGACCCCAGATTTAAAAGTGCCGGAAAAAAGGAGTCTTTCAACCACCATTTTAGTTGAACTGGACATTGACTATACATGTCCTGGGCCACAGCATGAGCCCCAAAACCTGCATGACCCCCAGATTCAAAAGTGCCAGAAAAAGGAGTCTTTCAACCACCATTTTAGTTGAACTGGGGCATTGACTATACCCGTCCTGGGCCACAGCATGAGCCCCAAACCTTCATCAAACCCCAGATTAAAACGTGCCGGAAAAAGGAGTCTTTCATCCACCATTTTAGTTTCATCTGGACATTGACTAATATCTGTCCTGTACCGCAGAATGACCAATAAACCTGTCTGACCCCCAGATTCAACAGTGCCGGGAAAAGGAGTCTTTCAACCACCATATTTTTTTTTCACTGGACATTGACTATACCTGTCCTGGGCCACAGCATGAGCCCCAAACCTGCATGACCCCAGATTAAAAGTGGCCGGAAAAAAGGAGTTCTTTCAACCCACCATTTTAGTTTCATTGGAACATATACTGTCCCTGTCCTGGGTAGCGCTTGCCCCTCCGTATGAGTGCGGACCAATTGAGTTCACTTTGAAATACTGGTGGTTAACGCTTTCCCGTTACACCCCGGTTTCCCTTTTTCTTGGCATTCTTTTTCTCATTTTACTCAACGTGCTGGAGGAAGTGGTCTCTGTACTTTGTTCTCTGTCCGTGCTCCATACATCCATGTCCTCTGAATAACCTACATCTGGTCAAGTTTTCCTGTACCTCCCTTGTACAATTCAGAGGAATTTTTTTACCAGCTATTTTGTACATGCAAGTTTTTTAGTAGTTTAATTTTAGAAAACACACATTTTTAAAATAGGATGGAATCCCACCATGTCTTTGTTTCTCTTTTTTTATATTTTATTAAATGGGTTGTCTCAATACAGGGATTGATAGCTATGTTAAAGATCTTGCAAGACAAGTCATTTTGCAATATGTGACCAGTAACAGTGTCCTACCTATTCCTGTTTCTGACAGCACCATCACCCTTGAGCCACTCTTGACGATTGTGAAGAACAAATGTCTGTTAGAAAACAAATTTTTTTTTATAATAGGACTGTAGTATAGCTGCATTCAAAGCAAAATGCCCCCAAAAAATTCAAAGCATGACCCTTGAGCCCCTTTGGACAATTGTGAAGAACAATGTCTTTTAGAAAAAAACATTTTTTTTTTTGGCCCTGTAGTATGGGCTGCTTTTTCAAAGAAAAATGCCCCAAAAATTAAGCATGACCGTGTATCTGAAATGTATTGGGAAATAAAAGGTATTTTTGGCACCTTCAATTCCCCTTTGGTGACTAAAAATTGCGGGATTAAATTTAACTCAAAGTAGATCTTCAAAAAAGCGGGCCCTGCGCCAAAGTAAAAAAAAAACACGTTCTGAAAATGTTTGGTAATAAAATTTTTTTGGCACCTACCAATTCCCTGTGGTGCTTTTAAAAAATTGCTGTATTCAAATTTAAAGTCAAGTCCCTCAATGAAAAAAGCGTTGTGCGCAAAGTCAAAAAAACTATTGTTATGTTTCTTTTAAATACAAATTTTTTGGCACCTTTCAATTCACCTGGGGTGACATAAAACTGTGGTTTTCAAATTTAAGTGAAGGTGGATTATCAAAAAAGGGGGAAATGGGCAAAATTGAAAATGAACACCTATTAAAATGTATACGAAAATAAAAGGGGAGTTTTGCACCAAACCCAAAGAGCCCTGGTTACTAAAAAAGTGGACCCTATAAGTTCAGGCCCCCATATCCGGGAAATATTTAATGAAAACTGTTAATAATAAAGCTATTGCAATGTTAACTAAGGTTTTGGGTGAACTTTATCAGATTCTTTATAGAGTTTCTGTGTTCGCCCCCGGGGGGGGCCCCCCCTCCGCCCCCCCGCGTGACTTTGCAGCGGTAGTGCTCCTTTTAAATTCTCTACCTAACTAAAAAATCTTCAATCTCTAATCTAACAAAACTGAAAGGATCACAGCTAATAGTAGAGTTTTCTGTGAAGAAACAAAATTTCGTAGCTGTTTGGAACAAGAAGGCCAGGTCCTATCCCCCTTATGGCCTGGAGCACTAGGCTGAACGGGAAAACGCTGTTCTTGTAAAACAAGGGGTCTGTGTTTTTTCCAGCCAAATGAAACCCATACACACCCCGTATGAGTCGCACAAAATTTCCACCCGCTCTTTTCTGTAAGCTGATTTGCTGGCCCCCAAAAAATGACAGGAAGGGAAAAAATGGCGCGATCTTAATGATGACACAGATTTTAACCTAAATTATCGCATGATCTAAAAATCGATCCCCAAAAAAAACTGTGCCGATTTCAACTTTGCGATAATAATCGCTCAACACTACACAGGAGTCACAGAGTGGGGGGTATAAAAAGGGGCCGCTGGGGTTTTGGGCGTTTAACCCCGGAGATGGGGGTTGCTGGCCCTGGTTCCCACAGCAAAAGGAAATTCCTGACTAAATGGCGGGGTCCTTATGAAGTGGTAGAGAAGTTGGAGATGAACTAAAGATCATCCCCAGGGGGGGAAAAAACCCCCTTAAACTTTACCTTTTTTTAAATCAAATAAACCCCGTGGCATGACAGAGAACTTGGTATGTCCCTGACAGCCCAAGGGAAGCCCCCTCAGATTTTGGGGAAGGTTACCTTTAGGGGACCCCGTCCAAAATTCAAAGACAGGGACTGGGAGTTGTTAAAAACGTAACGGGAAATTCTTCACGACCTTCCGGGCACTACAGATGTGGTGCAGCATAAAATAGTTAGGGGCCCCGGATTGAAAGTTATGTTAAGCCCTACCGTTTTTCAAAATCCGCAAGGGTTTCCTGGGAATAAGGCGCATATTGGCCCTGGGTGTCATTGAGGAGCCCAAAAGGGGTGGTCAGCCCCTATGTTTTTGGTCCCTAACCCAAAAATGGTTGGCGGTTCTGAAATGATTTCCCCGACTAAATGAGGTTTCTAAGTGGGATTCCTACCCATGCCCGGGTGGATAACTGATTGGGGGACTGGGGTCGCCGGGTAAAAAAAACAACATGGACCTTACTAAAGGTTACTGGGGCAATTCCCCTTCAAAGGGGCCCCAAGGGAAACGCCTTCTCCACTCCGGAGGGGCTATTCCATAACCAGGATGCCCTTTGGGGGTTTCAAGGGGGCCCCAGCTACGTTTCAGAGGGCAATGGATAAGATTCTAAAACCCCCTACCCGGTAGCATCTGCCCATCTAGACGTATTGTAATTTTCGTACTGATTGGGTCCCCTCTAAGCAAGGTACAGGCGGTATCGACTCGTCGGGAAGAGGGGTTTTCGACAAACCCCGAAAAATGCGCCATTGGGTTAGGGAAGCCCGGTATTTGGGGTATATTGTGGGCGGGGCAAATAAAACCACAAATAAACAAAATAGGGAAATTCGAGGTGGCCACAACCCCCAACAAAATGGCAGGTGAGAGCGTTCCTGGGGATTTTCGGCTTCTATCGCAGGTTCGTGCCAAACTTTGCCTCCTGGCAGCCCGCGAAAGGGTGACGAAAGGGAGGGAAGGGAGTATTGGTGCAGTGGTCCGAGGAGGCAGAAAAATCATTTCAAGCCCCGAAAAAAAAACCCTTTTGTAGCCCCGGGGTTTGTGGCACCCGATTTCCCAAAAAATTTATTTTCCGACAGAGCCCCCAGAGGTGGGGTTTGGAAGTCATGTCACAGGAGGTGAATGGTGAGGAACACCCCATTCATATTTGAGTAGGAATTACTCCTGTGAAAGAAAATATTCAACGTGGGAAAAGAGTGTCCCCGGCGATAAAGTGGGCTTTAGATCCTTGCGGTATTTTTGGGAGGTAGAAAATTTAGGTTGGTACAGATATGCCCCCCCTTTCAGTGGATTACCAAATAAAAGGGAAAAATGCCAATGGACAAAATGGTTTCCCGGCACTGCAGATTTAAATTGTGGAGAAAACAGGGTGGGGGGAAAAAGCATATAAAAAGCTGAGCCTTGGGCAAAGGCTCCACTGTGGTCGTTCAAGTGCCCAGTCCCCCGGCCTTGGGCAGAGGGGGGGTGTGTAAGCAACCAGCAGGAAAAAAAAGTGGGAAGGTATGTCCCTAGTTTTATGCTGCAAATGGTAAAGGGAAGTTCCCGGATGTCAGGGGGCCATCCAGTTGGGCAGCCCGGCTTTCCCAACGCAAAATGGGGAAGAGAATCATAGTGGGGCCCCCCAAGGAACCCGGGGCTTGGTGGGGAAAAGTCAGCAGTATAGATAGGTAACCCAAAGGTTACGCGTTTTGTGTAGTTTTAGTATAGCTGGTGCAGTTTATTGGGGTGCTTTTTCTAAGGCTGTACGTGGGTGGGGGGGCCGTTCACCCCTCGGTCCGGCTTTTCCATACCCCCGGGCCTTTAAAACCCGTGCAGGAAAAAGACCCGGTGAGGAGTCAACCTGGGATTGATTATGTAGGGTCATTTTCCAGAGGGGTGAGCAGGAAGGGGCCTCTACGAACACCCAACCAGAGGAGGCTGAAACCCGAGACTTCACCTCCCACGGGGGAGTTACAAATTTTGGGTTGTTTTTTTTGATGCTGGAAAACTATTATGTTTTGTGCTGCATGTTTGACGGCGACTAAGCCAATGACATAGATGCCTGTTTGTTTGCTGTTTGTTTTTCTTCTAAAAAAAAACCCTATTTTTTGGTTGCAACCACCCGCTTGTGCCTACCTCTGTGACCGCTAGTCCCCCCAAAAGAAGTAGAAAGATTAAGATAGATAGAAAGTATGAGTGTAGATAATGGTGATACATTTTAGATAGCTTACTTTTTATAATCCCAAATATGAGTATTCTTTTTGGGACTTCACGTAGAATAAGACGTTGAAAAGATGAGAAAATAGAAAAAACAGAGTCCAAAGATGGGCTACAGAAATGGTGTAAGGTGTTGAGCACAAAAACTTTGAGAAAGGGTTAAAAAAGGGGTTTTTTTTTGGGTTAAATTCAGAGAACCTGCATTTAAATGGCAGCTTCGGATTTCCACTTCATGTGCGATGTGGTGGTTTACAGCAGTGATGACTTTTTCCTTGATAGTTCCTTTTCTTAGCCGTGCTGTTGAAAAAACTTGGTGAGGGAAAGGGGTTTTGAAAAAAAAATACCCCTTACAGGCGGAGTCGGCTAAAAGTGAATACCCAATGGTTTTTGTCATGTCAGGAAACTGACAACCTAAATATAGTGATTGTTCTACATTCACACTATCTACTTTATTACATACAAAAATAACAGTGTAACTCAACAGCTACATTAAAGCACATAGCTGCTGAGCTCCCTGTTCAGTAACGCTACAAGGTTGAAGTTTCTCTTAGTAAGAAAGATAAAATTAGAGACTTACAAACTCCCATCCTGCTGATTATTTTACTGAAAGAGTAGTAGATGCTTAAAACAAACTTCCAGCAGATGTGGTTGGAAAATAAACATTAAGACAACATGTATGAACGGGGGGGGCTGTGCCAGAAGTCTGGCGTCTTTTCAGCCCAAAAAGCTCTGTTCATTCTATTTTTAAAAGGGGGTTTTTACTGACAGAATTGTCAATTGAGCTAGAAAGTCATATTTGCCCTGCATTTAAAAAGGGTTTTAATAGTACGGCCCATTTTATGCTACAAATGCACGCAAAGAAAAAAGGGTGCCAAAAATCATACATGTCACCCTTAGTAACTAAAGAAAAAATACTAAGAAAATAATTAAAGGGTACTCTAGATAGTTCATGCAGTCTATTTATGCTGTCAATCTGCTGTGTTTTTTTACTAAATATTACTCCTCACAGTATTTGTCATATCATACTGAATATATATGTATGGTTATATTATACAACTATATACTTCCCAGAAAACTAAGCCATATATTTCTTATACAATAGTACCATTTACTTCTGAAACAACACTGTCAATTAGTATCCAAATAATAATGCAAAACAATTCCTAATTATTTAAAAGTTTAATACTGATGGAGTGAATGGTAAAGTCTTAAATGGCTCAGACCTGTGAGCATGTACATGCTCCGTTGTAAGGTTGCTTCTTATGGTCCAGTTTTTGGAGGGGGACCCTGTGTAGCTGTCCAATTTGCTAATAAATAAAACCAACATTGGATACATCAGTGGGATCAGCAGGGCAGGGGCGAAAGTCTAAAGGGAACCTGTCACATTGAACCCTGAGCTGATCTTGGGCAGCAGTTATAGGCAAGAAAAATGATTTATATAAAGGGTTGTTTTTTTTGTGAAGGTCTTGCAAAAAAAAAGTCACTTTGAACTACGCTCTGGAAAAAATTAAGGACCCCTGCCAGTTTTTAAAAATCTGATCTCTAATGTGTGACAGGGCATTCCATTCCAGTGTCAGTTGAATTCCCAAAAAAAGTCCACCTCATTTATTAATGTGCTTCTGATTAGGGTACCTGAACCAAATCTTATTTAAGAAAAAAAGTATAAAAAACTGCTGTGGTCTTCAAATCCCCTTGCAATAGGAACGTGGATGGCAAAAAAGTGCTAGGAATAGGCCAAAAAAAATTTTAAAAAAAAAAATCATGGTTATTCCACCAAATATTGGTTTCAGAACTCTTCCTGGCTTAAAACATTAGTCATATTGTTTCTAAATAAATTTGAACTTGTTTTCTTTTACATTATTTGAGGTCTGACCGCACTGCTTCTTTTTTATTATTTTGAAGATTTCTCATTTACTGCAAGTAAATACAACATTTTGCAGTGGTCTCTTAGTTTTTTCCAGAGCTGTATGTCCATTAACAGTGTCCTATCTATTCCTAGATATCCCCTCTTGTATTGGCTGAATCAGCTCCTCAGGTCACTGTAGCTACAGACCTGTTAGATCTCTCCTGAAAGGCTACAGGCGCAGGTCGCTATAGCTACAGACCTGGTGTCCTCAGCAGTTCGTCACTGTAGGCCAGTAGAAGCCAGTAAACACGACCCTGAGTTCAAAAATGAAACTGAGAAAACAGGACTGAGGTAAGATGAATCAATGTAGTGAGACAACCCCTTTAAAGATTCAGGAGAATTTGCATTTATTCACCGATTTTACTGCTTATTCAGGTTTAAAGAGAACCTGTCACCTAGGTTATACCCCCCTTGCTGAGGACAGCACAAGCTAGTGTCAGACCTGCTGTTTCCAGCGCTGTGTCCCTTATTCTGTAAGATGCAGCAGTTTTCGTGTATTTAATGCTCAAATCTGCAGTTTTCCGCCAGAAGAGTCATTCGAAGAGTCCTTCAGAGTGTCGGTTTTTTTTCAAACCCCGCCCACCTGAGGCTAGCCCCGCCCACCCCAACTGATAAACCTATTACTTTGAATAGGTAGAAACATGTGAATAACTGTCAGTGGGCGGGGCTAGCCTTTGGTGGTTGGAGCTAACACCTGCTCATGAATAATATTTGAGGGGTAAATGCTCTAAAACTGCTGCATCTTGCAGAATAAGGGACACAGCACTGGGAACAGCAGGTCTGTCACTATCTTGTGCTGTCCTCAGCAAGGGGGGCACAACCTATGTGAAAGGTTCCCTTTAAGGAGTCCATTGGGCGGTCTTATCAGTGATTGACAGCTATCTCTTTCTTCATACTCATACCATGAAGGCTGTCAGTCACTAATACCACCACCTACTGGACCTCTGAACCCAACATACGCCGTAAATTAAACGCATATCTGACTGAATCTTTCCCTTCCAGCTGATACCTCCATCTGCTCAGTTCCTCCTGCTCTAGAACATGCTACCTGAGGATCAGCTTGCATGTTCAGTGTGACAGGTTCCTTTTGATTTGCCATGTAGCCTGGTACATTTATTATTGAATCCCTATCACTGATAGTGGTGGCAGCAATTCCAATAGTTACATTATACTATATTGCTTCTTTTTAACGTATTACATAAAATATATTATTAGATGTAATTATTGAAAAATATTGTGCATAGATTGCTAATTATGCAATTCCCCAAATAAATCCTTAAAATTACTTTAAATCATAGCTGCACTTGTCATCTAGCAAAAGGTGAGCGGAAAAGAAAGCTACATATTGCTTTGTGCTTAAAGTGGATTTCCAAGCTACACCATTAACATTTGATACAGTATATGTGTGACAATTACATGATAATCTTTTTGTCACTGGTGGTTTAGTTGCTTGTAGTTTATAATCATTTTATCCTTGATGTAATGGAAATCACCTCTTCGTTCAACAAGCTTGAGATGGGAATGTGCTAACACCGAGCATCCAATCTAGGCACACAAGGCTGCCGTGAAAAGCATGAAGGAGGGAATAGTCTGAGGGACTGGTGTGACAGCAGGGTGCTTCAGACTCGCTCAGTCTTGCTTTACAGCATAGGTTATCACACAGCTAAGCTGTAGATGCTAGTCATAGGAATCCCCTGATGAGAAAAAGGAAAAAGAAGGCAATATAAAAACATGTACAGTAACCTGACACAGTCCATGTCATCATTATAATAAAGTTGCGACCGTATGGTTCGACATTTAGTCACTGTTGCACATGTCTTCTATGCTCATGTAATGTGTGCTACGCAAATATGAGACTCTTACTCAAATCTCTTATATGGTTCCTCCTGATAAAACTAAGGGAGACATGTATGAGTTTTTCTGGTGTAAGTGAGCCGGCAACGATGTCTAATGCGCCTAATGAATGTGTTATGTATAAAAGAAAAGAGAGAAGCAGACAGGCGCCCAATAGTGAGGTACATTTAAACAATGATATTAGTATAATAACTAGGTCTGCTCACCTTTCGAAGTTTTGCGTTCAAAATCAAGGCACAACTCTCGTACAGGCTTAAATGCTCCTCATGGCGCTGAACTGGTACGGCTGCCTGGCATCTTCTGTTCCCACAGTAAGAAAAAAATTCCACGTGGTAATAAATAAAAAAGGCTGTATACAAAAAGGGACTATGGCGCTCGTACACAAATGGTGCCAGGTGTAGAAAAATGGTATAAAGTAAGAAATTTATTTAAAAATGGAGACCTTAGATCTCACACTTAAAAGATTACAATAAATACCTCCCCTCACGCAACCTCCGCTCCTCACAGGACCTTCTCCTCTGCTCTCCTCTTATCACCTCCTCACATAACCGTCTCCAAGACTTCTCCCGTGCTTCCCCCACACTCTGGAACTCACTGCCCCAACACATCAGACTCTCCCCCACTCTCACCGGCTTCAAATGTAACCTGAAAACCTACCTCTTCAGGATTACCTATAACCAACATTAACCGTGTTGCACTGCTCCGCCCCACAAACATGTCTGCACCCCACCTTCTGTCTCTTCACCCCTTCCCCTGTAGATTGTAAGCCCTCACGGCAGGGACCTCTCTCCCTCTGTACCAGTTGTTAGTCACTTATTGTCACTTTGTAATTGTTTGACCAATGTTATTTATGTACCCGCCGGAAATGTACAGCGCCCTGGAACCAAGGGCGCTCCAAAATAAATAATAATAATAATAATAATAATAAAAAGGCCTGATGCATTTCACATGGAACACCCACACTTCATCAGAGGTACAAATGCAGACAGTATAACAGATTTAAATAGGAAGCGGACGGATCCAGGGAAAACTCACCCGGTTTGTGAGCTAATTACAGCCGGCATTGCACAATCTAGATTCCTGTGTGCACTCACAGTGGCTGTGAATGGACGGAGTGTGTGTCAGTCAAGCTAGCTAGCAAGTTACTCAATTAACTGACACACACTCTGTCCATTCACAACCACTGTGAGTGCACACAGGAATCTGATGAGTGGCCTGCCTGTTAGATATCCCCATAAATGACTCCATCTAAGAACCTACACCCCTTATATTACTTAAAACAATGTTTAGGAAGTTTGTTAATCCATTAGGTATTTCGCAAAAGTAAAAGCAAAGAGGAGGTGAAATCTAAAAATGTAACTTTTCTGCAGATTTTCAATTTGTATTCATTATTCACTGGAACACGACAGATGTGACCAAGGAAAGGCAACTCAACATCAATTCCCCCAATTCTGTCATTTTTAGAGACATCCTATATGTGGCCCTAGTGCGCTAGTTAGCTCAACCACAAGCTTTAGAATAGGAGGAGCACCTACCGGACTTTGCAGTCTCATTTTTAACATGTTTTTCATGTTGTTGGTGGTGTAGGTTTGCGGACATCCTAAGGTGCTAAAACTTAATAAACACCCCTAAAAAGACCCCATATTGAAAACTACACTCTTTAAGGGGTGTAGTGAGTATATTGACCCCACAGTGTGTATCACAAATCTTTTTAGCGTTAGGCTGTGAGCATGAAAAACATTTTTTTCCAACAATCTGCGGTTTTAGTTGAAAGTGTTTAATTTTTGCAAGGAATTCTGGTAAAAAAAAAAAGCACCCCAAATTGTATTGTGCCATTTCTTCCAAGTTCGGCAATACCCTGTGTGTGGGTATAAACTGCTGTTTGGGCGCATGACAGGGCGTACAAGGTAAGGAGTGCTATTTGGCTTTTAGAACGCAGATTTTGGTGGGGCTATGTCGTATTTGCAAAGCCCCAAAAGAACCAAAACAGGTGAAACCTTCTAGAAGTCACCCCATTTTGGACTCAACACCCCTCAGAGATCTCATCTAGGGATGAATTGTGCATTTTCGGCACACAGGTGTTCCATAGTTTTTTTGCATTGGACCATGAAAATAGAAATGCGTTTATAAAAAATTGCGTTTTTAGATCTTCATAGTCTGACAGCCATAACTTTTTTATTTTTCTGTATTCGAAGCTAATTAAGAGCTTGTTTTTAGCAGAATGAGTTGACATTTTAATTGCTACCATTTTGGGGTGCATATGATGCATTGATCACTTTTTAAGAAGGTTTTTGTGAGGCATTTTGAACAAAATACAGCAATCCTGGTAGTGTTTTTTTATTTTTTAATCTTTTACAGCGGTCACCGTGCAGTATAAATGACAAGCCAGCTTTACTCAGCAGGTTGATACAATTACAGCGATACCCAATTTGTATATTTTTTATGTTTTACTGCTTTTAAACAATAAAAACACTTTCATTCAAAAAGAGAAACACGTTTTTGCATCGCCATAGTCTGAGAGACATAGCTTTTTTATTTTTCTGTGTATGGAGCTGTGTCTGAACTTTTTTTTTGTGGCATGAGTTGATGTTTTTATTGGTATCATTTTGGGAGGGACAAGGCTTTTTGATAGTTTTTAAATCCGTTTTTTGTAAGGCAGGGTGAAGAAAATACTGCAATCCTAGTAGTGTTTTTTAATTCTAACACCGTGCAGTATGCATGACAAATAAGTTTTACTCTGTCGGTCGATGCGATTATAGCGATACCCAATTAATATAGTTTTTTATGTGGAGGTGCTTTAAAAAAAAAAGTGTTTTTTATTGTGTAAAACAATATTTATGCATCGCTATCTTCTGATAGCCATAACTTGTTTATCTTACCGTATACATAGCTGTGTAAGGGCTTTTTTTTGTGGGATGAACTGATGTTTTATTTCGTACCTCTTTGGTATTTATGAGTTTTTGATCACTTTTTATTCCATGTTATGTGCTGTGGGATGAACAAAAATTGAAATTCTGTGATTTTTTTTTTTTTTTTTTTTTTTTATGGCATCCACCATAAATGACAGATTTATAGCTTAGGTTGTTATGCACACAGCAATATCAAATATACGTACTTTATTTATTTTTTAAATCTTTTTTCGGGCGATTGTAAAGGGGAAAAGGGCGGTGTATGTGTTTTTATTCTATGTCTTTTACTTTTTTTTTTACTTTCTTTGACACTTTTTCACTTTTTTTTTACTTGCTCCTCTAGGGGACTTGCATCAGTGATTTTCAGATCACTGATACAAAGGAGAACAGTACATAGCAGAACTTCTATGTACTGGTCTCCATGACAACTGTCAATCATGATGCCCAGCCATGTCCACATTGCATGGCAGGGTGTAGTGACATCACATGCAGCCTGGAAGTGTTTCTTCCGGGCTGCCACGATCCCATCATGGCTGCTGCAGGGGGACAGAAAGAGCTGCAGCGATTGCGATAAATTGCGGCAGCAAAGGGGTTACTTACCTTTGGCCGGAGCTCACTCAGGCCGTGGGTGATGAAGCATGGGGCCAACTGTAATATACTGCTGGTCCCAAGTCGCAATCGTGTGGGCTCAGCTTGAGAGCCTGCATGATGTCCAGGACATACCGTTACGTCCATTTGCAGGAAGTCACTACACGCTAGAACGTAACAGTATATCCAGTGTCGGGAAGGGGGTTAAACAGGAAATGTTGCTACTCAATGAAAGCTACATACCAAACAAATTAGCCTAAAAAACCTCAAATGGAGATGAGCAAAGACTCTGTTTTTTTTCTTTTGGATTTCTGGACTCTCTTTTTAATTCTTTGACTTACTGTAATAGATAATAATATCATGGCTGCACTAGATAGAAACATTTAAAAAAATTGTTTTTTCTTGCTGCAATAAATAAAAATCCCCCACAGAAGCTTGTTTTTCTATGTTACTGACGAACCTTTAGAGCCTGTAGCCTTCTGTCTTACTGTACATACTCTTCTGTTAGGAATATCACTGTAATAGGATCAGCTAAGGATAGCAGAGCTGATATGCCAATCACTGCTGTAGAACCACCCACAGTCTGAACAGAAAGTGTGAATCTGAAGCTGTCTTTGGTTATGTGAAACAGCATAGTGAGACAACTTCTTAATGATAAAATAAAATTTTTAAAATTTCAACATATAATAGCCCTGTGCTAAATATAGAATAATGACAACACCAGTATGCACATGATGCAAATCGCTTTTGTTTATATATTATGCAATTATTTATATTTTTTATTCAGTATTTCAATGCTGCCTTGATTTTTTTGTAGGTAGCTTCTATTAAGCCAATGTGGTTTAGAGGAACAATAACAAATTAACATTACAGATAACATGGAAATAACATAAAAATATAGAAAAATTTACATAATATAATGTAAATTAATGTAACAAATAAAAGTAAAAAACAATAAAGTTTTCAAGAAGAAATAATCTGTAGCAATTTTCCATTTGAGAACAAATACTTTAATAAAGCAGGACCTTAAAATTCCCAAGGTTCTCAATGGGGTGAGCTTTGTAAGGGTAAGATATTCCGTACTGCCATATTTTATCAAACTTTTCAGATGCCAATTCAATTAAACAGCAGTTTTAAAAGAGGACAGAGTTAAAAGGGTTGCCTCACTACAAAGATTAGCTTTCAACATATTGGGATCATTAAATAAAGATGTTTTCCAAATATATTGCATTGTTCATTTTTTTTTGTTAAGGAGCTATAAATGATTTTATCACCTTCTGTGCTCTCCCTGATTCCCCAAGTGACCGACCGGTGTACCTCTTCTCCCCTGCTGTTTATTCTATTTGATAGCAGAGAGTAAAGTCACCACACAGGTCGCGGCAGCACAGAACTCCAGACAGTGAGAGCTTGTTTGTTATATGATCTTTCAGACAAAAGCCAGTAATTACTGCTGTTTACTTACAGGGAGCTTATATGCTAATTACAGACAGGCAGAGCAGTAGTCATTAAAAAATGTTTGTGATTATCAAAAAGGCACTGAAAATATTAGACAATATATTTTATTATAAAAAAGTTAGCCCCATAGTATATAGTGAGTTACAAAAATGTTTTAAAGATTATGTGGAGTGTGCTTATTATAAGGGGATAATAGATAAGGGGGAAAAATCATTTTTATTAATAGGTAATCCATCTATCCCCCATTTTTATCATGTGCCAAAAATCCATAAGAATCCAACTGCTCCCCCTGGGAGACCTATAACTCCAGACAGTGAGAGCTGGTTTGTTATCTGATCTTTCAGACAAAAGCCAGTACTTACTGTTGTTTACTTTACCTCAAAAGCTTCCATGGTCCTGACAGCATGAGATTTATCTACCGAATATACTCGAGTATAAGCCGAGTTTTTCAGCCCAAAAAATGAGTTGAAAAACTCTACCGTGGCTTATACTCGAGTCACTGTCGGCGCTCGGGCGCTGCGATGGCCCGTGCGCCGCAGGGACACTTCTGCTACATGCGACTCCTCAGGAAGCGCATATAACAGAATCCCGAGCACAGCCGACAGCGACGGGCACTGCCGTGGCCCATCGCTGTCGGCGATCTCTTCCCCTGTATCCGACTCCTACGGAGCGCACACAGGTGAAGAGATACCACTGCAGAGGAGAGAGCGAGCGCTCCCTGCTCCGCAGTGGACTCCGGACGGGCGCAAGCAGACTTGCGGCCGTCCGAAGTTTCCGGCACAGGCAGCGTGTGTCATCACGCAGCGTGCGCGGCCTGATGACATCACCCGCCTATGCCGAGAAGATGGAGGACAGCGCGCGGGAGGCTGGACAGCGAGGAGGCGGAGCGACGAGGGAGTGAGGTAAGTGTTTGTTTGTTTTTTATTACCTGACTATACCTAGCCTATACCTGTCTATACCTGCCTACACCAGCCTATGCCTGCCTATACCTGCCTATGCCTGCCTATACCTGCCTATGCCTGCCTATGCCTGCCTATACCTGCCTATACCTGCCTATTCCTAGACTATATCAGCCAATACCAGCCAATACCTGATTATACCAGCCTATAAATGGCTATAACATCCTACAACCTGACTACGAACTGCCTATACCAGCCTATACCTGACTATACCTAGCCTATACCTGACTATACCAGCCTATACCTGCCTATACCTAGCCTATACCTACCTATACCAGACTATACCTAGCCTATACCCAGCCTATACCAGCCTATACCCTGCCTATACCTGCCTATTCCTAGCCTATACCCTACCTATACCCAGCCTATACCCAGCCTTTACCTGCCTCTACCCTACCTATTAGAACATATACCTGCCTACTACCTGCCTATAAGGACATATAACTGCCTATGGGGGACATAAACCTGCCTATAACTGCCTATGGGGGGACATAAACCTGCCTATGGGGAACATAAACCTGCCTATAACTGCCTATGGGGGACATAAACCTGCCTATAACTGTCTATAGGGGACATAAAACTGCCTATAACTGCCTATGGGGGACATAAACCTGCCTATAACTGCCTATGGGGGACATATATCTGCCTATGGGGGACATTAAACTGCCTATGTAATTTTATTGGTATCCATTTTTTACTTTTGATATTTACCAGTAGCCGCTGCATTTTCCACCCTAGGCTTATACTCGAGTCAATAAGCTTTCCCCTTTTTTTGTGGCAAAAGTAGGTACCTCGGCTTATACTCGGGTCGGCTTGTACTCGAGTATATACGGTAATTAGCAGAAGTCTGAATACACGGAGCTCATATTCTAATTACACAGCTTGACCAGTAAGTGACAGAGCAAAGCAGAATTATTTAATTTATGCATCCTATAAAACTTTGAGATGAGACAACCCCTTTGACCATTGAGTCCATGGCTGTAAGGTAATTTATGACTCTTGGGAAGCCTCTAGTGGATATGAATTGTCTTCTCAGCATAAAGTTAAATGGGTTGTCTCACCATGCTGTTTTACAGACCCACAGCCAGCTTCAGAGTCAAACTTCCTGGTCAAGCTGTGGGTGGTTCTGTAGCAGTGATTGGCATATCAACTCTGCTGTTCCAAGCTGATCCTGTTACAGTGACGTGAGTGTCAGAGGTTTGTAAACTGTAGTACATAAACAGTGAAAGCTTGTCAGTAAGTAATGTAAACAAGCTCCTGCCTTTTAAAGCTATGTCTCCATGGCATAACAATACATTCATATTTCAGTGATTTTAGAAGTTTAAAACTGCTGAAAATACGATCGTTCAGGCTGCCTCATAGACTACAATAGAAAAAACGACCTGTAAGAGCAGCGAGAGGTGGCCTGTAACTAGGGAAACTTGTTTGCAAAAGCAGCAGAAAAGATTTTCTCCAAACTGAAGAAAATCAAAATCAGAACAGCAATGTATTTGGTGCTACTCTTTATTTACCTGTGCCTGCATGTTTAAAGCTAATCAATGATAAAAGAATACCCCTTCAAAAAAGTTTCATGTGAGATCTAGAGGCTACTGACTTCACTAGCTCTTCCACTCTTCCTGATTCGGCACACATGGCAAAACTACTTTCTATTAAAAACAGTCCAAAAATAGTACCAAAACATATGTAGAAAAAAAGTCAGCCACAAGCACATATCCAAAGGCTCATGGGCCCTGGGGCAAAACTGCAGTTTGGTTTCCTCTCTTCAGAGTCACTGGCCATGAATCGCTTGTAATTTCCAGCTGCATCAACGATAATGTTGTGTATAAGCCTTTGTAGCTAGTGAATGGGAAAGGTAGGAACCTGGTTACTGTTTCCTCTAAAATGGACAAATCAAAACAGTATCAGATATTAATGTTCATCATCATCCCCCTAATAACGGGATTTTAGACAATCATGGCTGATATGGCAGCCAGAGATGTGATTCGGAGATTGCTTTCTTGTGACACATTGTTCTTTAAAGTAGTTGTCTCACTACCTTGATTCATCTTACCTCAGTCCTGTTTTCTTGGTTTCACTTTGAATCCAGGGGCGTGTTTACTGGCTTCTACTAGGCTGCAGTAGAAACCAGGTCTGTAGCTATAGCAACCAGTGCTGTCAACCTATCATGAGAGATCAAACAGGTCTGTAGCTATCGCGACCTGAGGAGCTGATGCAGCCCATAAAAGAGGGGATATCTCAGAATAGGTAGGACACCGTTAATTGACATATATTGCCAAGTGACTTGTTTTTGCAAGATCTTTAACATAAAAAGCAATCCTTGTAGTGAGACAACCCCTTTAAGACAGTATTAAATTTTGGTAGATATTATATTCATTTACGTATTTGTAGAAAAAATCAAAGTATTGTGAAAATTTGGAAACATTTGCTATTTGCAAATTAAAGAAATGTGTACGTGTATGAATACTACACAAAATAGTTCATAACTAGTATCTACCATATATTTACTTTATGTTGGCATAATCTTTTTTTTTTTTTTACAACAGTATTGGGCTTATAAATTTAGTAGCAATTTTAAAGAAAATTTGCAACACAGATTGTTTTAGGGACCACCTTCTGACATGGTTTGAGGGGCCTATATGCTAGAGACTCCCAGAAATGATTCCATCTAAAAAACTGCTCCCCTTAAAGTTTTCAAAACAGCTTTTAGAAAGGATTTTTCACCCTCTCGGTGTTTTACAGAAACAAAGTGGAAGTGAAATTTCAAAATTTCACAGATTTTCAATTTTAATCCATCATTCATTGCAAAACAATAGATGTTACAGAGAAGTCCAACACAACATTGATTCCCTCGATTCTGCTGTTTTTATAGATATCCTATAGGTGGCCTTAGTACGCTATTTGACTCAACCACAAGCCTCAGAGTAGGAGGAGCACCTACCAGACTGTGGGGTCTCATTTTCATTAGGATATTTTATAGGTGCCATTTCAGGTTTGTAGACACCCTAAGGTGCTAAAACTTAATAAACTCCCCTAAAAAGACCTCATTTGGGAAACTATCCCCCTTAACGAAAATATCCAGGGGTGCAGTGAGTATATCGACCCCACAGGTGTTTTATAAATGTTCTTAGCATTAGGCTGTGATGGAAATATGGAAAATTAATTTTTTCCAATAATATGCAGTTATAGCTGCAAATGTTTCATTTTCACAAATAATCCAGAAAAAAGCACCACAAAAATTGTTACGCAATTATTTCCAAGTTTGGGTGTGAACTGCTGTTTGGGCGCATAGCAGGTTTTACAAGGGAGGGAGCGCTAATTGGCTTTTATAAAGCAGATATTGGTGGGTGCCATGTCGCATTTACAAAGCCCCCAAAGTACCAGAACAGGTGAAACCTTCTTGAAGTCGCCCTATTTTGGATTCAACACCCCTCATGGATCTCATCTAGCTGTGTATTGTGCATTTTGGGCACACAGGTGTTCCATAGGTTTTTTTTTAGAATCGTTTTTTTAAAATTGAAAAAAAAAAAAAAAACAACTCCGCCATGATTTTTAGTTTCATTTTTACAGCGTTCACCATGTGGCATAAAGAACATGATAACTTTACGATGCGGTCGATACAATTACAACAATACCAATGTTATATAGTTTTTTTATGTACTACCAATTAACACAATAGAGATGCGTTTGTAAAAAATTGTGTTTATATGTCATCATAGTTTGACAGGCATAACTTTTTTATTTTTCTGTATATGGAGCTGATTAAGGGCGGATTGACTTTGATTGGTACTATTTTGGAGTTCATATCACACTTTGATATGAATCATGTGCCAGACCACACCCTTAACAGCTGTACCATGTGCCAGACCACTATTCCCCATGTGCCAGACCACTATTCCCCATGTGCCAGACCACTACTCCCCCATGTGCCAGACCACTACTCCCCCCATGTGCCAGACCACTACTCCCCCATGTGCCAGACCACTACTCCTCCATGTGCCAGACCACTACTCCTCATGTGCCAGACCACTACTCCTCCATGTGCAAGACCATTCCTCCCCCATGTGCCAGACCACTATTCCCCATGTGCCAGACCACTATTCCCCATGTGCAAGACCACTATTCCCCCATGTGCCAGACCACTACTCCCCCATGTGCCAGACCACTACTCCCCCATGTGCCAGACCACTACTCCCCCATGTGCCAGACCACTCCTCCCCATGTGCCAGACCACTCTTCCCCATGTGCCAGACCACTCCTCCCCATCCTCTAGACCACTACTCCTCCATGTGCCAGACCACTACTCCTCCATGTGCCAGACCACTACTCCTCCATGTGCCAGACCACTACTCCTCCATGTGCCAGACCACTACTCCCCATGTGCCAGACCACTACTCCTCCATGTGCCAGACCACTACTCCCCCATGTGCCAGACCACTACTCCCCCATGTGCCAGACCACTCCTCCCCATCTTCTAGACCACTCCTCCCCCATGTTCCAGACCACTCCTCCCCCAAGTTCCAGACCACTCCTCCCCCATGTTCCAGACCACTCCTCCCCATCTTCTAGTCCACTCCTCCCCATCTTCTAGACCACTCTTCCCCCATGTTCCAGACCACTCCTCCCCATCTTCTAGACCACTCTTCCCCATGTGCCAGACCACTCCTCCCCATCTTCTAGACCACTCCTCACCCATCTTCTAGACCACTCCTCACCCATCTTCTAGACCACGCCTCACCCATGTGCCAGACCACTCCGTCCCCATCTTTCAGACCATTCCTCTCCCATGTCAGACCACACCTTCAACAGCTCTGCCATGTGCCAGAACACTCCTCCCCCATGTGTCAGACCACTCCTCCCTCATGTGCCAGACCACTCCTCCCTCATCTTCCAGACTACTCCTCCCTCATATGCCAGACCACTCCTCCCTCATCTTCCAGACTACTCCTCCCTAATATATCAGACCACTCCTCTTATGGCAGGCCACTCCCCATTATGTGTGAGACCACTCCTCCATGTGCCAGACTACTACTCCCTCATGTGCCGGATCACCTCCCCCATGTGATGGACCACCCCTTCTTCAACTTTCCTATAACAAAGAATGCATATTTTTAAGCTTTCCTGTTATCCAGACTCCTGTTTACTAAGCTCTTAAGTACCAGGCTGCTCAATCTCCTTCTCTCATTTTAGCAATCCCTACTAAGCTCTGCTGTCTTTAACACTTTATTGTCAATCAAACCAATTGTAGTAAGGAAATGTGGAAGTCTCCACCTCCCCTTATAATACCACTGAAACAGACAATTAGATGTATATACAAAGAGACAGTGAGAGATGTAGCAGAGCTAACCTAGTGTTAGTGTGTTTGTGTCATTCCGTTGATACACACATAGGCAGTATTACTTGTACTGGGGGCTCTTTTGCTTCATTTAGGGTCTCTTTAGCTTTGCCAGTCTCATGAGATCCCTTCCTAGATCTTTAGGAGAGCAGCTGACATATTCTTCATTTGCTACTATATATACTTTTATACAAGAACAATTGTATCTTAATAAAGTTTATATACATTTTCATATAGTGTTTATTAGTTTTACTTTTTTGCATTTTAGTAGTGTTGAGCGATTACGTTGGCCATCGACATCGGTCGATGGTCGATAGTCGACCATCATCGACAAGATATTCGATGGTCGATGATAGATTATCACCGATGACCATTAAAGTCTATGGGAGAGCAACAACACCTTCATTCTTACACCCAAACAGGGCTGGAGAAGCTGGAATTAACATCCACAACAGTCAAATGGATACCTGCTACATCTTAGGCAACACACTTAGGTTATAAAAGCCACAGAAAAAAAATCACAGACCATTCACTATCCCTGTCTTGTACCACAGCATGACCCTTAAACCTGCATGACCCACAAATTAAAAAGTGCCAGAAGGCAGTATGATTTGAACCATCATCTTACTTGAACTGGACATTGAATATCCCTGTCCTGGGCCACAGCATGAGCCCCAAACCTGCATGACCCCAGATTAAAAAGTGCCGGAAAAAGGAGTCTTTCAACCACCATTTTAGTTTCACTGGACATAGACTATCCCTGTCCTGGGCCACAGCATGAGCCCCAAACCTGCATGACCCCCATATTTAAAAAGTGACGGAAAAAGGAGTCTTTCAACCACCATTTTAGTTTCACTGGACATTGACTATACCTGTCCTGGGCCACAGCATGAGCCCCAAACCTGCATGACCCCAGATTAAAAAGTGATGGAAAAAGGAGTCTTTCAACCACCATTTTAGTTTCACTGGACATATACTGTCTCTGTCCTGGGTAGCGCTTGCCCCTCCGTATGAGTGCGGACCAATTGAGCTTCACTTGGAAATACTGGTGGTTAACGCTCCTGTTCCACCCAGGTGCCCTTTTTCTTGGCATTCTTTTTCTCATTTTACTCAACGTGCTGGAGGAAATGGTCTCTGTACTTTGTTCTCTGTCCGTGCTCCATACTCCATGTCCTCTGAATAACCTACATCTGGTCAAGTTTTCCTGTACCTCCCTTGTACAATTCAGAGGAATTTTTTTACCAGCTATTTTGTACATGCAAGTTTTTTAGTAGTTTAATTCTAGAAAACACATTTTTAAAATAGGATGGAATCCCACCATGTCTTTGTTTCTCTTTTTTAATTGTATTAAATGGGTTGTCTCAATACAGGGATTGATAGCTATGTTAAAGATCTTGCAAAAACAAGTCATTTTGCAATATGTGTCCATTAACAGTGTCCTACATATTCCTGTTTCTGACAGCACCATCACCCTTGAGCCACTCTTGACAATTGTGAAGAACAAATGTCTGTTAGAAACAATTTTTTTTTTATAATAGGACCTGTAGTATAGCTGCATGTCACAGCAAAATGCCCCCAAAAATTCAAAGCATGACCCTTGAGCCACTTTGTTCAATTGTGAAGAACAAATGTCTGTTAGAAACAACATTTTTTTATAATAGGACCTGTAGTATAGCTGCATGTCACAGCAAAATGCCCCCAAAAATTCAAAACATGACCCTTGAACCACTTTAGACAATTGTGAAGAACAAATGTCTGTTAGAAACAACATTTTTTTTATAATAGGACCTGTAGTATAGCTGCATGTCACAGCAAAATGCCCCCAAAAATTCAAAGCATGACTCTTGAGCCACTTTGGACAATTGTGAAGAACAAATGTCTGTTAGAAACAACATTTTTTTTATAATAGGACCTGTAGTATAGCTGCATGTCACAGCAAAATGCCCCCAAAAATTGAAAGCATGACCCTTGAGTCACTTTGTTCAATTGTGAAGAACAAATGTCTGTTAGAAAACAACTTGTTTTATAATAGACCTGTAGTATAGCTGCATGTCACAGCAAAATGCCCCCAAAAATTCAAAGCATGACCCTTGACCACTTTTGACAATTTTGAAGAACAAATGTCTGTTTAGAAACAACATTTTTTTATAATATGACCTGTAGTATAGCTGCATGTCACAGCAAAATGCCCCCAAAAATTCAAAGCATGACCCTTGATCCACTTTGGACAATTGTGAAGAACAAATGTCTGTTAGAAACAACATTTTTTTATAATAGGACCTGTAGTATAGCTGCATGTCACAGCAAAATGCCCCCAAAAATTCAAAGCATGACCCTTTAGCCACTTTGGAAAAAACACGTATGAAAAAAGTGAAAAAACACGTATCTGAAATGTATTCGGATATTAAAAGGTATTTTTAATAATAATAATAATAATAATAATAATAATCTTTATTTATATAGCGCCAACATATTTCGCAGCACTTTACAATGTAGAGGGTATAATTACAGACAAAAGACAGACATTACACAGTGAAAGCTACTACAGTGAGACACAAGGTGTGAGGGCCCTGCTCGAAAGAGCTTACAATCTAAGAGGGTGCCTGGGGAAACAAAGGGGGAGAAGTGCTAAATTTACAATGGCCCAGCCATGCTTTATAATATGGGGAGGTTTACATAAAAATTTGGTGAACCTGCCACCATGACTGTACATATATAACAGATAAGTGCCTGTGAGTGCCCTAGTGTAGGGAGTGACAAATGTGTGTGATAGAAGGTGGGGGTTAACAATTAGTGGTTTTGGTAGGCCTAGCCTGAGAAGATGTGTTTTCAGGACACTCTTACAACTGCGAAGGCTGGGATTGTGCCTGATGGTCCGTGGTAGGATGTTCCATTTATTGGGTGCAGCACGTGCAAAATCTTGAAGACGGGCATGGGAGGTTCGGATGATTGTAGTCTGTAGTTTGATGTCTGTAGCTGAGCGGAGAGGGCGGGCCGGGTGGTAGACAGAGATGGGGGAGGAGATGTATGGGGTGCAGCACTGTGGAGAGCTTTATGATGAGAGTGATTATTTTTATGCTGTATTCTGTACTGGATGGGCAACCAGTGCAGTGAATGACACAGGGTAGAGGCATCAGTATAGCGGCTGGAGAGAAAGAAAAGCCTGGCTGCTGCATTCAGGACAGATTGGAGAGGGGAGAGTTTGCAGAGAGGGAGACCGATAAGCAAGGAGTTTCAGTAGTCAAGACAGAATGAATAAGAGCAACAATGAAGTTTGAGTTGTTTCCACAGTGAGAAGAGGACGGATTCTGGAGATGTTCTTGAGGTGCAAGTGACAGGAGCGGGCAAGGGATTGGAAAATGGGGTGAAGGTCCGATCAGAGTCTGGAATAACCCCCAGACATAGGGCCGGCTGCCGAGGTGGTATGGTGATGCCCCCACACTGAGGAAAAAATAGCAGATGGGGTTGGTTAGCAGATGGGGGAAAAACAAGAAGTTCGGTTTTGGTGAGGTTTAGTTGGAGATAGAGATAGGACATGATGTCAGAGACAGCGGACAGACAGTCACTGGTGTTTGTAGCAGGCAGGAATGAGGTCTCGGGAAGAGGTGTATAAATTTAGTGTCATCACGTAGAGGTGGTACTGGAAGCCAAATCTACTGATGGTTTGGCCAATGGGGGCTGTATAGATTGAGAAGAGCAGTGTACCAAGAACTGACCCCTGAGGGACCCCTACGGCAAGAGGGAGAGGAGAGGAAGTAGAACCTGCAAATGAGACACTGAAGAAGCGGTCAGAGAGGTAGGAAGAGAACCAAGCGAGAGCAGTGTCCTGGATGCCAATGCTGCTGAGCATGCTGAGGAGAAGATGGTGATCAACAGTGTCAAATGCTGCAGAGAGATCCAGAAGAACCAACAACGAGTATTTGCCCTGAGATTTAGCAGTGTGGAGATCGTTAGAGACTTTAACTGTGGTGACTACAAAATTGCTGTATTCACATTTAAGTGCATGGTGCCTCAATGAACAAAGCTGTAGTGCGCCAAAGTCAAAAAACACGTATCTGAAATGTATTCGGATAATAACAGGTATTTTTGGCACCTCTCAACCTGTGCTGACTACAAACTTGCTGGATTCTAATTTAACTGCAAGGTGGATATATCAACAAAGCTGGAATGGGCAAAATTGAAAAAGAACACCTATCTGGAATGTATACTGATAATAAAAGTGGAGTTTTGCACCTAACAAAGAGACCTGCAGTTACTAGAAATATGTGTATCCTAATATAAGTTCAGGCTGCCCCAATATCCAGGAAATAATTCAATAGAAAACTGTTAATAATAAAGCTATTGCAGTGCAATGTCCCACACTAAGTCTTGGTGAACTATATCCAGTATTCTGTATAGAGCTTGTCTGTGTTCGCCCGTGAGCCCCCCCGCTTCCTCCTGTGACTTTACAGCGGTAGATGCTCCTTTAAAATTCTCTACCTAACTACATAAAATCTTCCAATCTCTGATCTAACTAAGTTGTAAGGATCACAGCTAACAGTAGAGCTTTCTCTGTGCAGAAATAGAATAATTTCACTGAGCTGTTTGGCCACAGGCAGAGCGCACGTCCTACTGCTATGAGACACTGAGAGACACTGATCATGAACAGGAAGGGCTGTTCTATGTTAAACGAGGTCATGTGATTTTTCCAGCCAATCGCAACCATACACATCCCAGTCATGACGTCGCACACACATCTCACCCTGCTCTATTCTGTAATCTGATTTGCTGGCCGCCAAAATGACAGGAAGCACCGAAAATGGCGCGATCTTAATAGATGATGCACAGATTTTAACCTAAATTATCGCATGATCTAAAAATTTCGATCAACATAAAAACTGTGCCGATTTCAACTTTGTCGATAATAATCGCTCAACACAACATTTTAGCCTGGCATGTTTTTGCTTCGTTCGGAAATCTTGGTTGTTGCCCTTATGAATTTGTAGTAGGAATTATCACTGTGTTTCCTAAAAGCAGCAGCTTAAAACAATTCATGCATGACATGTAAATACAGGATGTATATATATATATACACACACTATGTATATATATAAGTGATGTCTGACAGTATAGTTAGCACATTATATGTGTATGGTATACAGTAGAAGATATATAGATATATATAATTTGTATATGTATGATAAGTGGTGTCTGACAGTGTAGTTGGCACTATACATATATACAGTATGTTATGGAAGATACATGTAATATGCCCATGTATAATTGATGTGTGACAGTATAGGTAGCACTTTACATATAAAGTAAGGTATAGAGGATACATGTAATATGCCCATGTATAAGTGATGTGTGACAGTGTAGTTGGCACTTTACATATACAGTATATGCTATAGAAGATACATGTAACATGCCTGTGTATAAGTGATGTCTGATAGTATATATGTGTGACAGTGTAGTTGGCATATTATATATGTTATAGAAGATACATGTAATATGCCCATGTATGTGATGTGTGACCGTGTAGTTGGCGGACAGCTGGAAGGTAAGGGTTAATCCATACATCATACATTATATATGTATGATATAGAAGATACATGTAATATGCCCATGTATAAGTGATGTGTGACAGTATAGTTGGCACATTATATATATGTTATAGAAGATACATGTAATAAGTCCATGTATAATTGATGTGTGACAGTATAGTTGGCACTTTGCATATACATGTTATAGAAGATACATGTAATATGCTCATGTATAATTGACGTGTAACAGTAGAGTTGGCACATTATATATGTATGGTATAGAAGATATATGTAATATGCCCATGTACAAGTGATGTGTGAAGTTGTGGTTGTACATATAAAGTATGGTATAGAGGATACATGTAATATGCCCATGTACAAGTGATGTGTGACAGTGTAGTTGGCATATTATATATGTTATAGAAAATACATGTAATATGCCCATGTACAAGTGATGTGTGACAGTGTAGTTGGTACATTATATATGTATGGTATAGAGGATACATGTAATATGCCCATGTATAAGTGATGTGTGACAGTATAGTTTGGTCACATTATATATGTATGGTAATAGAGATACATGTAATATGCCCATGTACAAGTGATGTGTGACAGTATAGTTGGTACATTATATATGTATGTATAGAGGATACATGTAATAGTCCCATGTACAAGTGATGTGTGACAGTATAGTTGGTACATTATATATGTATGGAAATAGAGATACATGTAATATGCCCATGTATAAGTGATGTGTGACAGTATAGTTGGCACATTATATATGTATGGTATAGAAGATACATGTAATATGCCCATGTACAAGTGATGTGTGACAGTATAGTTGGTACATTATATATGTATGGTATAGAGGATACATGTAATATGCCCATGTACAAGTGATGTGTGACAGTATAGTTGGTACATTATATATGTATGGTATAGAGGATACATGTAATATGCCCATGTACAAGTGATGTGTGACAGCATAGTTGGTACATTATATATGTATGGTATAGAGGATACATGTAATATGCCCATGTACAAGGGATGTGTGACAGCATAGTGGGCGGACAGCTGGAAGGGAAGGGTTAATCCACTATTGGTTCACTAAAGAAATGTTCTTGTTTTTTCGGCTTTTTTTCCTTTTCCTGGTCTAGTCTGGAGGGAGCACGTGATCCTCTGAATGACTGCCAGCCTCTTTCTTGTTGATCCTCCGGAGACCATCTGTGCTGGGGGCATTGATTAGAGTGTGTCTGCTGGGATTACATCTTTTCGGTTGCCATGCCAACTAATCAGCTGATTTTCGGTTGCCATGGTAACAAAATGTCAGAGCTCAGCGTACGGCAACATGAATTCAGCACAACACAAAATGTTTTCTTAATTGGAGACCCTTTTGATTTTTGGATTTTTTCTCTCTGAACACCAAGGCGACTTTATATTAAAATCCTTGTTAATTGTGGATCCTATAAATAAAGCATTTCCCCTTGTAGGAAGGATGAGATGCAGCTCGTGTGCAGCCCTGGTCCGGATTCTGGATTTGCTTTTTATTTTTCTGTTCCTTTAAGCGATTTTTGTTTCCATTTATTTCTATATTTTTGTGCATAAAATACCAGCCTCCCGGAGGGGCTGCATTGGTGCAGCTATACAGGCACTGTGTTTGCATAGGTCCCCCAGGTTCCTATTATACATATAGATTATAGTCCGTGCCGAGCACTGACCCCTGACCTCCGCGCAGCCCGCTCCCAAGACGCTTTCAAGTGGTGAATTTGTCTAGTAAACCTTGGAAATGAATAAGCTCGGTGGATAGGTGAAAACTTTTTGTTCCTGTTCCCTCAGACGTAAACAGCCGTGCTGTGTTATAGCAAGCAATGGGACTTCTTACCCTATTAAAGCTTATTAAAAATGCAGAGCTGAGAGTATTGTAAATTAAAATTTTCTGGAGTCATCGGCAGAAGTCCCTTGTGCCTCCAGGGTTTACAATTATTTATTTTTTAAAATTGTAGCATGTCCTGGAAGTTAACATAAAAAAGAAAAAAAAAATTCTAGAAAAAGAAATTGCAAAATAATTGGGATTGTTCATTAGGTTGGTTTTATATTTTCATTCTGCTTGTTGTTATCAGTCATTGAAATAAAGTTTAGGTTTGGAGCCACTTGTCAACAATTGACGTACACTTGACGTACACTTACTCCATAATACCAGTAAGGAGGTTTGGAGCGGGCTCACTTCCTGACTCCACTCCATCCATTACAGCTGGGGACCCCCTTCCCACATTAGCCGGGATCTTAGCTGGGATTGGAGACCACTCTGATCCCTGCTGGTTAACTACAGTATTTAGATACCACAATGACTGTGGCCACGGCATCTAAATGGATGAGGACCCATTGAGCCCATTAGGGACCCCCATTAGATTTTAGGGTGCCCAGTTTGTGCCATGGCAGCTGGAGACCTATATATGCCTCCACAGCTGCCACTCCCTGCCATAGACCGGATATAATAGGAGAGCCATCTTAGAACATCTTTCTGCAATATCTATATATTGTAGAACGGTGTACAAGCAATCACAAGTACAAATATATGTTAAAAGAAAGTTTCAAGAATGTTAAAAATATTAAGAATTCAAAACATTCCCTTTTGCCATTGTACAAAAAATGTAAAAGTTTTACATTGGTATTAGTGCATCCTAAACAATCTGATCTTTTAAAATATGAAATAATTTGCACCATACCGTGAACACTGTGGAAGAATTGCGGGTATTTTTGGTCATTTTGCACTTCCAAAAAATTTAAATGCAAAGTGATCGAAAAGTTACTTGTATCCCAAAATGGTACCATGAAAAACTACACTTCAGCTCACAGAAAAACTAGTCCTTATCCAGGTCCATCGATTAAAAACCAAAAAAAGTTATCACTTGCAGAAAATGGCACTGCAGCACAAAGTGAAAAAAATAGAAAATTTGGAATTATTTCAAAATAAAGTTTAGCACTAACAACATAATGACAACGCTACAGATTTGATATCATTTGAATTGTACCAACCTGCAGAATACCAAACAAAGTAGGATGTATACTCTAAAACATAACCTTTAATGTGTATGATTAAAACAATAAAGTATACAAAAATATCTGTCAGACAAAACAAAAAATAACCCAGGGTAATAAAGGTGAGTAATGGTCAAAAGACCCAGCAAAATAGGGGAAAACAAAAAGGTTCCGATAAATCCCTAGATAACTCTACTTGACCTATAAGGCCCTAGTAGAGGAATACAGGGTAGCTATCCCAAAAAGGACGTCCCTGTCTGAAGCTTATCCCTATTGCACGCTCACCACTACACTTACCCCAACATGTTTCATATTGGCAATATTATTCAGGGGACAGGTATGGCAAAAGAACCGTACCAAAAACAAAAAGACCATCACAATTAACAATAAGTATATACACCGATGGTCCTAGTAAAGGCACTGTCAAAGAGATATATATATACAAGAAAGGAACCAAAGGTTTGGCCATTAAATCCAGACAGTGTCAAAATGCCTCTATGGAATAAGACTGTTATAAAACTTACCTTTTATATGACATGAGAATCCCAAAGGGAGAGAAGGGTACGGTTACCCGAATATTGCACCAAATCATACATGTGACTTGAAAAATCCCAAAGGGGCTTACTCAAGGTAAGATGTCTGACAGGGCTAATGGAAACACCCTGCTTGGTCGGCGCCAATAAGTCTTATTACAGTATTATTCCATAGAATATATTTGGGGTTTTCAATTATATGGTAAGAGCAACATGACCAATAAAATACACATCTTGTCCAGCAAAAACTAAGCCCTTATACAGCTTTAGTATGTAGATGGAAAACTAAAAAAAAGTTATGGCTCTTGGAAGGCAAAGATGAAAAAAATGAAAATGTAAAAACAAATATGAAAATAGCTGCATCCTTAAAGGACTAATCTGGCACTTGTGAGTCTAGAACAAATTTTCAGAACTGCAAAATAATTTTGATGGTAAACCACGACACTAAGACTGATCAGAGAGAAGCAATCATGAGATGCCTCTGGTCTTATAGGACGAAAAACTTAGGTGAAAGCCAGATCCCCTGAAAAAAATCTGATTTTACAGAAAGATGTGGCCACATAGGAATGAAATGTTGCGCAGCAACCATTATAGTAAAGTGAATTGTTATCCACGTAATGCTGTGTATGGACTGCTCGAGTCCATCAGAACAGAGAGCCGTTCTCTACTTTGTTAGCAGCTCTTCACACTGATTGGTATATGGGCAAGATCAGTGTACATTAAAATACCCCAGTTAAAATTAAACATTTATTTTCACAAATAAAAAACAAAAAAGATATTCTCATATTAATTTACTCAAAAAAGTTAAAAAAAAAGTCACTGACGTGTTTCCCCCATGAAAAATGATGCACAGGTTCATCAGCGGACCATTCTTTTATGTGGAAAATGAACTAGAGCTATAGTTAAAAGTAATTTTTTTTACATTTTTATTTGTGTTTTTTTTCCATTTCCAATGATCAATGTTTGCACCGTGGTGCTAAATTGTTGTTTGTACTGTGAGTCTGTCTTGGTACATGGTGCTCACATGTGGGGTGTCCCCTCCCTAGTGCCCATATGCCACAGAAGGTCATATGGACAAGGGTTGACTTAATAGGAATGATAGGAATTTTTTTGTATTTCTCTGTAAGTGCTTCTGATGTACATTTAGAATAATAATCTTTATGTATATAGTGCTAACATATTCCGCAGCACTTACAATGCAGAGCGTACACGTACAGACAATGACACATAGTTACATGGTTTGTAAGGCTGAAAAAAGACAGATGTCCATCCAGTTCAGCCTATTGTTCTACAGTGTTGATGAAGAGGAAGGCAAAAACCCCCAATGAGGTGGAAGCCAATTGTCTTCATTGTAAGGAAAAAGATTTCTTCCCGACTCCAATCCTGCAATCAGAATAAATCCCTGGATCAATGACCCTTCTCCAGAATCCTAGTCACTATAACTTGTTAAATTATTACACCTGCATCCAGACCCTTTTTGAACTCTGTTATTTAATTCACCATAACAAGTTTCTCTGGCAGAAAGTTCCACAGTCTCACTGCTCTAATAGTAAAGAATCCCTTTCTATGTTTATGTAGTAATTTTCTTTCCTCTTGGTGTAGAGGATGTCCCCTTGTTCTCGATACAGTCCTGGGTATGAATAGATTTTGGGAGAGATCTCTATTGACCTTTAATATATTTATACATATTTATTATGTTTCCCTGAAGTCGTCTTTTCTCTAAACTAAATAACCCTAATCTTGCTAATCTTTCTGGGTATTGCAGTCCTCCCAGTCCTTTTATTATTTTTGCTGCCCGCCTTTGAACCTGTTCAAGCTCTATAATGTCATTCCTGTGAACTGGTGCCCCAAACTGTCCATAATATTCTATTTGTGGTCTAACCAGTGACTTATATAGTGGGAGAATAATGTTCTCATCATGTGCATCTATGCCCCTTTTAATACAACCCATGATCCCATTAGCCTTGGCAGCTTCTGCCTGACACTGGCTGCTACAGTAAAGTTTATGTTCACCAGGATTCCAAGTCCTTCTCCATGTTACTTTTACCCAGTGTTTTTCCAATTAACATGTAATCATGGGATGGATTTTTCCTCCCCATGTGCATAACCTTGCATTTATCTATATTAAACCTCATCTGCCATTTTTCTGCCCAGGCCTCCAACTTATCCAAATCCCTCTTTAGTAAAACATTATCCTCTATTGTGTTGATCACTTTACAGAGCAACATTACATAGTAAAAAAAAAACCTATTCACAGATCAAAGAAGAGATGTTAGGTCCCTGCACGTAAGAGCTGTAACATCACTCTGTGCATGATCCCTAAGCTGTGACTTAAAAAGAAGCCGTCACATTGATCATGCATCTGATCTCTAAGCAGCATTTTATAGGGCAGGAAGAGCTGAGCAGATTGATATATAGTTCTATAGGGAAAAAAAGTCAGTAATATCTTATTCCTTTAAAACCCTATTCTGGGTTAAGGAGTCCAGTGGGCGGTGTTATCAGTGACTGACAGTCATCTCTGTAAGCACACTCATACAAGAAAGGCTGTCAATCACTGGTAAGACCGCCTACTGGACTCCATAACCAGAAAAAGCAGTAAGTTAAATGAATAAAATACAAGTTCTATCGAATCTTGTCTTGATGTCAGACACCAGGAGACACATGTAGAAACTGCTATGAACCTTGGGCAGGAGGCAATAGTGAGCATCTGCCTGCTATTGGAATAGGGGCGCTCAAGACAAGCACTCCCTCTATATCAAAATAAGCACTTTACTGAGGAGTGCCCTGGCACATTAGTCTGTTCTATATACCCTAGATGTACACCAGTTGCTAAGTCTAATACCTTTTATGCTGTGGTTCTGTACTGAAAACCCTACTGGGATACAGTCACAGCCACTAATGGGATAAATACTACTGAAAAATTTACATTGGTATAAATATCTTTTGCATAAGGCTAAAAGGTATAGGATGTGACAAATGTATACACAGTTGAAACCAGAAGTTTACATACACTATATAAAAAGACACATATTCATGTTTTTCTCACTATCTGACATGAAATCAGAATAAACCTTACCTATTTTAGGTCAATTAGGAACCAAAATTATTTATATTTGCCAAATGCCAGAATAATGAGAAATAATTTTTTTAAGGCATTTTTATTACTTTCTGCAAAGTCAAGATTACATACACTAGGATTACTCTGCCTTTAAACAATTTGGGACAGCCCATATGATGATGTCATGTCTTTGGAAGCTTCTGATAGGTTTATTGGCAACATCTGAGTTAATTAGAGACACACCTGTGGATGTATTTTAATTCCCACCAGAAACACACTGCTTCTGTGTGTAACATCATGGGAAAGTCTAAAGAAATCAGCCAAGATATCAGGAAGAGAATTGTATACTTGCACAAGTCTGGATCATGCTTAGGTGCAATTTCCAGATACCTGAAGGTGCATCGTTCAACTGTACACACAATTATATGCAAGTACAAACAAGATGGGAATGTCCAGCCATCATATCGCTCAGTAAGGAGACAGGTTCTGTGTCTCAGAGATTAACCTGCTTTCGTTCGACATGCGCATTTCAACCAAAGAACAAAAGCAAAAGATATTGTGAAGATGCTGGCAGAAGCTGGTAAGATTGTGTCATTATCCACAGTACTGTATCAACATGGCCTGAAAGGCCAATCAGCCTGGGAGAAGCCATTACTCTAAAAGAAACCTATCAAAGCCAGATTAATGTTTGCAAATGCACATAGGAACAAAGACATACATTTTTGGGGGCATGTCCTGTGGACTGATGAAACTATTTGAGCATAATGACCATTGTTACGTTTGGAGGAAAAAGGGAGAAGCTGAAAGCCTAAGAACACTCATCACACATTACAACTGTGAAACATAGGTGTGGCAGCATCATGTTGTGGGGTTGTTAGCTGTAGGAGGGACTAGTGACCTACACAAAATACATGGCATCATGAGGAAAAAAGATTATGTGGCAATATTGAATCAACATATCAAGACATCAACCAGGAAGTTAAAGCTTGGGCAAAAAATGGGTCTTCCAAATGGACAATGACCGGAGCATACTGCCAAACTGGTTACAAGTGGCTTAAGGATAACCAAGTCAATGTATTGGAGAGGCCATCACAAAGCCCTGATCTTAACCCTATTGAAAATTTATGGACAAAGCTGAAAAGGCAGGTGCGAGCAAGGAGACCTACAAACATGGCTCAGGTACACCAGTTCTGTCAGGAGGAATGGGCCAAAATTCTTACCAACTATTGTGTGTAGCTTGTGGAAGGATATCCAAAACATTTGACCCGAGTCGTACAATTTAAGGGCAATGCTACCAAATACTATTGAAATGTATTTTAACTTTGCAGAAAGTAATAAAAATGCCTTAAAAAATTCTCTCTCTTACTATTCTGGCATTTAATATAAATAATTTTGGTAATCCTAATTGACCTAAAACGGGTAAGGTTTATTTTGATGTCAGATAGTGAGAAAAACGTGTATTTTTATATATTGTATGTAAACTTCTGGTTTTAACTATAAGATATGTTTTCTTCTGTGTAAACGTGTATATATATTCATATAGGGCAATTTGATGCCTGGACTGCAGAGATAATTTTTCAGTGTCAGATTGATCCCTAAACTCCCTACTGCAGCTTTAGTTATGCTACAATATATTTTTCCCTTGATGAATTACAACCAATACCTTGGAAGGAAACACTTGGGAAATTTTTGTTGAGGCTGTCCTTATCGGGACGATGACCACATCTTTTTGTTAGGCCAGGTTACAGGGACAGCCTTTTTTGGTGTATATCCTTGATTATCAGGATTTGCTTTGAACCCCTACATAGACTGATCTACGATTCTTAGTTGCTTATTAATACTAATTTTCCTTTTTCATTGCATACATTGTGTATTTTAGGTATACTCATATTAAAAGTTAAGTTTTACATCTTTCCAGTGACTAGTCTTGTAATTTTGAGACGTTTGTAACAATAGACGTGGGATAGCCTTTATTTATTCCATGTAATTTTCTTTCTCCCCTTTCAGAACTAAGCAGTGGAGACCACCAGGTGGACAGCCGAGGGGTTTATTAGCAAGTTAGGCATGAGATCTAAAGGCACCAGTAGCTGAAATGGTGAGGTCCTAGGAAAATAAAATAAATGTACCCAAAACATTTCAGTAGATGCTGCCAGCTGCATTTTGCACAGGTCCGCTTTAAAAGCGACACTAGATCACAAATACAATGTATCTGAGAAGTGTACTGAGTATGCTATTGCCGGTTCATAGGCTTTTCTCTCATATTCATGAATATTCATAACTACCTAAGTGCTGACTAAACTTTATTCATATGTAGAAGGATAAAAATAGAGGAAGCCATTTGTATCACACAGTAAAAGGAAATGTGTCATTTATAATAATGCACAATAATGGGTCTCCTCAGTTAAGATGATGATAGGAGTACAATTGTTAGAAATCTCACTCTTACATATGGGAGGCTTTGAGAGATTACACACGGACCAATACACCTCACAGGACTGGTTACCAAACCTGACAACCATATCTGCAAGAGCTAAAAAGATCTAATAGACAATCAGATCCTAACCAAAGTGTAGATTAATTTAATGTGCATAAAACCTTATTATTTAAACAACCTTCTGCTTCTATCCTAAAGCCCCCTCCAATGGAAACAAGCCCTTTGGCAATTATCTACTAGTCTTAGATTTGTTGTTGTCTTCTGTTAAGTCCTCATCTCCCAGTGGCAAGGGAAGCTGATGAAGTAATATCACTGTTTACCTGTCCCATCAACAGGTCTTGTTGACTTTTGTTGTGGCTGCACTTGCCTATAGAGTTGTGTGATGGAAAACATGTTTATGGCCAACAGTTCTTGTACAAAGGCATCACTTCCTTTCATGTAGAAAATTTTGCAATGTATACATCAGCGCATGAATTCACACAGATTCTCCATTAATAACAGCAGAACTGATCTCCCAGTGGCCGCACATTTCTCCAGAGATGACCACTCTATTAATGGACTTAATATTCATGCCAGTTTCATGTCACACATAGGGCCACATGTATGAAAACTGTCTAGGTCTAAAACTCTCTTTGTTGCCTATGGCAACCAATCAGAGTGCCCCTCTCATTTTTCCAGAGCACTATATGAAAAGAAAGGGGCGCTCTGATTGGTTGCTATGGGCAACAAAGTGAGTTTTAGACCTAGACAGTTTTCATACATGTGACATGTGACAAGTGTGAACTGTGAGGGCCACAAATCACGACTTGATAGCTAACAGATAACAGCAAGAATTACTGATCCCTCCGTCACGCCCCACAAGTTTCCAGATTGTTTATTTCTTGACCTGTTGTAAATGACTTCTCTACTTATTGCATTTTGTTATTTTTAAGTATTCTAAGTTCCTTTGAAGGTCCGTGTCTTCTGTGTATAAAAAGTCTGTAAATTTTCGGTTTCTTGTATAACATCACGTCTGAAGAAGAGAGCTAGCACTATCTAAAGCTTACCATCAAATATACTCAGTTAGCCTCTAAAAGGTATCGCCTGATTTCTTCACTCTTCTACTACTTTCTATGGCTAACACGGTACAACATTATACTACTAGCAATGTATACCTCCTCAGCTTATATCGTAAGTCACCTATTCTCTGTGCGCTCTGCTTGTTTGCCGTACCAAGTGAGAAGGAAAAGCTGTGTGCATATGTCTTTTTATATAGTGCATGTAAACTCCTGGTTCAACTGTATGTAAATTAGTAAAATCTATTAAAGTACACAAATTCTGGATTAGAGATACTCATCCTGGAATAACTAATACCAATGCTATATCAATTACATATATATATATACTAGCACATGTAACACTCACAATACGTAATCAATATATACCTCCCAGTAGTAACATACTTTAATAGTAAAATAACAAGACAGCATAGCAACAAAATAACATAGTAAATAAAAGTAAAGACAAGGATGACACAAACAAAGAGAGCGTTCAGAACCCACATGGCCTGTTCCTAATTGAGATAAAAGGTCTGAAGTTAATTCCAAGAGTTGAATTTATAACTCAGCAGTAGTGTTGAGTGATTATTAATCGACAAAGTTGAAATCGGCACAGTTTTTATGTTGATCGAAATTTTTAGATCATGCGATAATTTAGGTTAAAATCTGTGCATCATCTATTAAGATCGCGCCATTTTCGGCGCTTCCTGTCATTTTGGCGGCAAGCAAATCAGCTTACAGAATAGAACAGGGTGAGATGTGTGTGCGACGTCATGACTGGGATGTGTATGGTTGCGATTGGCTGGAAAAATCACATGACCTCGTTTTACATAGAACAGCGTTTCCTGTTCAGCCTCATTGTCTCTCAGCGTCTCAGAGCAGTAGGATGTGCACTCTGCTTGTGTCCAAACAGCTCAGCGAAATTATTCTATTTCTTCACAGAGGAACCTCTACTATTAGCTGTGATCCTTACAATTTAGTTAGATTAGAGATTGGAAGATTTTATGTAGTTAGCTAGAGAATTTTAAAGGGGCATCTACCGCTGTAAAGTCACGGGGGGGAGGAGCGGGGAAGGGAGCCCCCGCGGGCGAACACAGACAAGCTCTATAAAGAATACTGGATAAAGTTCACCAAGACTTAGTGTAGACATTGCACTGCAATAGCTTTATTATTAACAGTTTTCTATTGAAATATTTCCTGGATATTGGGCAGCCTGAACTTACTAGGATACACATCTTTTCTAGTAACTGCAGGTCTCTTTGTTAGGTGCCAAAACTCCACTTTTATTATCAGTATACATTTCAGATAGGTGTTCATTTTCAATTTGCCCATTCACGTTTGTTGATAATCCACCTTGCACTTAAATTTGAATCCAGCAATTTTATAGTCACCACAGGTGAATTGAAAGGTGCCAAAAATATCTTGTATTATACGAATACATAACAGATACGTGTTTTTTGACTTTGGCGCACTACAGCTTTGTTCATTGGGGGAGCTTGCATTTAAAAGTTTGTTTTCCAGAAATTTTTATAGTCACCAAAGGTTGAATTGAAAGGTGCCAAAAATATTTTGGTATTAAACAAATACATAACAGATACGTTTTTTTGTTTTGGGGCATAAAAGCTTTGTTCTTTGGGGGGCGCTTGCATTTAAAATTTTGAATCCAGCTTTTTTTATAGTCCCCAACAGGTGAATTGAAAGGTGGCAAAAAATCTTTATTAAAGAATACATAACAGATACGTTTTTTTGGGCCCTTTGGCGCACTAAACTTTGTTCTTTTAAGGCAGTTTGCATTTAAAATTTTTAAATACAGAAATTTTTTATACCCACCACAGGTAAATTTGAAAGGTCCCAAAAAATATTTTTTTACAGATAGTGTTTTTTGACTTTGGCGCATAACAGCTTTGTTTCTTTGGGGGAACCTTAATTAAAATTTTTAAAAAAAGCAATTTTATTTTTAAACCCACAGGTGAATTAAAAGGGGTGCCCAAAAATATCTTTTTTTTTGGTTTTATCCGAATACAAAACAATACGTTTTTTTTTGAATTTGGCGCCCAAACAGCTTTTTTTCATTGAGGCACTTCCATTTAAAATCTAATACAGAAAAATTTTATAGTCACCACAGTGAATTGAAAGGTGCCAAAAAATTTTGTTTATAAAAAATCCCATAACGAATACGTGTTTTTTAAACTTTGGGCGCCCCAACGCTTTTTCTTTGAGGCAGTTTGGGCATTTAAAAATCTAAATTTCCCAAGCAATTTTTTTTAGTCACCACAGGTGAAAAAGGAAAATCCCAAAAAAATTTTTCTTGACAATATGTGTTTTTTTTGACTTTGGCGCACTCCCTTTGTTCTTTTGGGGCACTTGCCCCTTAAATTTTAAAAATTTCAGCAATTTAAAAATAGTAAACCAAAAGGTGAATTGAAAGGGGCCCAAAAATATCTTATTTTTACAAAATAATAAAAGTACGTTTTTTTGCACTTTTGGGCCCAGCCCAAGATTTTTTTGAAAAGGACCCCCTTGCACTTAAATTTGGAATACAGCAATTTTTTAGCGCCCAGGTGAATTAAAAAGGGGGCCAAAAATATCGTAATAAATTACATAACAGATACGTGTTTTTTTGATTTGGGCGCACTACACTTTTTTCATTGGGGCACTTGCCTTAAATTTTGAATACGAAATTTTTTTTATAGTCCCACAGGTGAATTAAAGGGTCCCAAAAAAATTCCCTTTATTATCCGAATACATTTCAATATGTGTTTTTTCACTTTGGGCACCCAGCTTTTTTGGGATCTACTTTGAAAGTTAAATTTAAAATCCAAATTTTGTCTAGTCACCAAAGGTGAATTGATAGGTGCCAAAAATACCTTGTATATACCGAGTACAGTGTTCAGGATCGTGTGTTTTTCCACTTTGGACGCAGGCCGAGCTTGTTGATCTACTTTGCAGTTAAATTGGAATATAGCAAATTTTATAGGTCAGCCACAAGGCTGATTGATTAGGTGCCTAAAATAACCTTATATTATCCGAATACATTTCAGTTACGTGTTTTTTCACTTTGGCGAAGGCACTGCTTTGTTGATTAGATCTACTGTTGCAGTTGAACCGTTTGAATTCAGCAGAATTTTGTAGTCACACAGGTGATTTATATTAGTGCCAAAAATACCTGTATTATCACGAAATACATTTCAGAATACGTGTTTTTTAACACTTTGGCGCAGGCCTAGCTTTGTTGATAGATTACTTGCAGTTAAGTTGATTCCTGCAATTTTGGTAAGTCACCACAGGTGAATTGATAGGGGCCAAAAATACCTTGTATTATCCGAATACATTTCAGATACGTGTTTTATCATTTGGGCGGCCAGCTTTGTTGATATAGCCATACTTTGCAGTTAAATTTGAATCAGCAATTTTGTTAGTCACCACGAGGTGAATTGATAGTGCCAAAGATATCTTGTTTTCCGAATACATTTCAGATCGGTGTTTTTCACTTGGGGCAGGCCAGTTTTGTTGATTAGATCTCTTTGCAGTTATATTTGGAACCAGCAAGATTTTGTTTTGATTTGAGGGATTTGAGGAATAGCGCTGTTGATTTGCCATCTTTTAATAAGAGACTTTCCAAAAAAACTCTTCCATACCTTCTCAATTTTTATATTTCTGAACATGGAGCGAAATTCAGGTGCGGTAAGCGAACAAAGAGAGGGGTAGGTGACATTCGAGGTAGAGGTACGAGAGAAGGTGCTCCTTCCAGTGCTGGCGACAACACGCATGCTAGCGGATCGTCAGTCGCCAATCTGTCCTTCAGTGGTTAATGCAACCTGCATCCAGCAGTCTTACCTCCTCGCCCTCCCAGTCACGGCCACAAATGTCGTCACCAGCATCCGTCCAACATGAAGCAGCCCAAATGTCAACTCTTTGTACCCCCACTGTGAAATCCATTTTCGGGGAAGCCCCTTTTTGGGATGACAAAATGGGGTTTTGGGGGGGAAAAGGGCCCAAGTTAAAAAGATCAAGGGGAAAAAAAGAGGATGATTTTCTTCTCTGATCCCCCTTTTTACTGAGGGCCATCAGGGGGAAAGGAGAAGGAACCGATCAACCAAAAACCCCACCAGGGGGTGGGCAACGCCTTTCAGTCCCTTTTGCTTTGTAGCCGCATTTCCTGGATCAAAATGTCAGGCCCGGACGAAGTAAACCTGTTTTTGATGAAAAATGAAAAACGACTTTGCGGATCCAATTGGTCTTTTCAGCAGAATTTGCTTCGAGGGGGCTTCTCAGTGGCCCAGGGGAAGATATGGGGTATGTCATAGGGTTCCGCCTCAAAAAAGGGAGAGGGCGGCCCGCAGAAGTCTGCTGTTTAGGGTTTCCGCCAGCCCACGGGTCAGCGCAGACCCCGCTCCCCCGCTTTACCCTGGGGCAAAAAGGTCCAGGAAACGCATAATAAAGGCAAAAACCCTTTTAGGGGGTTTAAACCCCACCCCCAAACTTTGTTATTCAACATGCAGCAAATGCATGAGTTGAAAGGGAGGCCCCCTTTGGCCCAAAAAAAAGGCCAAAAACCCGACCCCCCGGGGCCTCCAACCACTGTCACCCCCCTTTTGTCCCCCCCTCCCCCCTCTCCCACCAAAAAGCTTTCCTCAGCTGCCCATGTTTTCCAAAAGTCATGATCAGGGACCCAGCCTCCCCCCGTCCCCCGAATACCACCAGAAACCCCCCTCCAAACCCCTTTCTCCTTCCACCAGTTAGGACGCCCTGCATCCGAAAAACAGGGGCCCAGCCCAAGCAGCCACCCTTTCCCTGTTTTCCGGGTTTTGGGGAGCGGGAAGAAAACTTTTAACCCCAAAAAAAATCCCAAAGCCAAAACCCCTAAATTTGTCGGCATTGTCTTGGTGGCACAAAATTTGGTTCTCCCCACGTCATGGCCCTTCCCTCCCCCCAATACCAGTTGGCCGAGCGGGCATTTTTTTTAAATCCAAAAAAAGCCTCCCTCCCGGCCCAGCCACGTGTCATCTAAAAATTTCAACCGCGTTCTCGGCATCTGGGGGCCCGGGGAAAAGTCCATCTGACCACCAAAACCCCAGGGAAACTAGAAAGCAGGGCCCAAAAGGCCGTTATATCTGCTGTGAAAAAGGCCCCCTAAAGGGCGGGGGGAAATGCCCTCGGGGGGTGCAGGTGGTTTCCCAAAAGGTGGGCCCCCTTTTCCCAAAAATTGCAGGATGGTGAAAGGGATTTTTCCCCCCCCAAGGTCCTCTGGTGGCATAAACGTGCCCGGGAAAAACCCGGGCCCCGGGGTTTAAAATTTAAATCTGATTGGGAAAGACCCGCCCCAACACACAGGCCCAGAGTGTGGACGGTCTTGAACAAACCCGGCGCTGGGGGGGTTGCCAAAAAACCCTTGTCCCAGGAAAGGGGTGGCGAAAAAGGGGCCAAAATCTGCTGGGCCGCCCTTAAAAATGGGTTGGGCGGGAAAGCCCACCCCTTTGCCTGGCCATTCATGAACCTTTTTGTCCAAAAATTTTTCTAAAGAGCTCCCCGGGTCGGGACGGGCCTCTGGGGGGAAAGGCCCTGGGAAGTCTAAGTTCGCACTTTCCGCCGTTGCCCCCCCCCGGGCTTCGCCCGCCTGGCTGCGTTGCAGCTCAGTCCCCCCTCCCCTTTAAAAACCCGTCTCATTTTTGGACGTGGCAACACCTGGAATTCCACCCTCCCTTGCCCCCAGCATTGTGGAAACCCAGAAACAATCCCATTACGAAAATTACGAAGTGCCACAGGGCCCACAACCCAAGCGGGGGGCGGACCTCGGGGTGTTAAACCACCGAGAGTGGAGGCAGGGAAAAAAGCTCTGAACCACCCTTGCCAGTTTTGAAGAAGCCACCCAAAATGGTACATGCGAGACAATGCCCTTGATCAGCATGAGCAATGCGTGGTGATCTTAGTTCTGGAGAACGCATCGTTTGGACACTCTAGGAAACAACAGTCCCGCCAGCGATCGAGAGGCAGGAGACTGACACAGATGCGGACGAAGGAGCCTTTCTCTCCGTCATATCCAACCAAGGCCCCCCCCCCCCTCCTACAGTTTTCTTCAACAATTTCATCGTTCCTTCATTAGGCGGTGGTTTCGGGGTCCAGAGCTATGCAAGTACGCATCAGCTCATCAGGGTGCATCATCTCAACGGCAAGCAGGGGGGAGGGGCCCCCCCCCCCCCTCCTGTGATGAAGCTGTGCCTGGAGGCAGCGAGGAGGAGGAGGTATCCTAGAACACCGTGACATAACCTAAGGCGCACGTCCCGCCTTGGAAAGAGGTTGATAGACAGCGAATTTGAAGGCGGAGGAGGAAGATGAGGAAGATCAGATTTGCTATGGCCCATCGACCCCAGAGACGTGGAAATCAAGGCTCCATCTCTCACATGAGTGCTTGATGCTTCATTTCCTACCAACATGATCCTCGCAATTAAAGAGGGCATCAAAAAGAACAACAGTTATAACTGGGTGGTCACACCCTCCGGATCCCCAGTAACAAAAACAAAAACTCAGCACATTTGCTCCACCAAACCCAAAAAGAGAGTAAAATGCAGGAAATGGAGACCTTGCCTGATTGATAACTGGTGGACATCTGTTGCGTCTGCTTTCAACGTTCCCCAATGTCATCGGTGGAATCACACATCATGATAGTGACACGCAGTAGAGTGCCAAAGTACCGTAGCGGCAGCAGCAGCTCGAGCAAGGTGGCAGACAGCCTAATGGGTGACCGCAGGCAATCTCTTGTTTACCACCTCACTCAACGCATGCAATCCCAGGGCACACATCCAGCAAACAGAGACCACTTAAGACTCATGGTGTCACGACTATCTGCGTCTCAACAACCCGAGATTTTGTATGCGTTACCGGACCCAATAGACTTCTGGGTATCCAAAACATGACGAATGGCCCGAGCTGGACTCCATCAATGCCATAGAGGTGTTGTCCCCCCCAGCCAAGCCAGCGTCATACACTGAGCGGACACCTTCATCAACAGCTGGAGGATTTCAATACAGACCAAACTCCATCCCGCTTTTCCCACAGATAATGTGGATCGATTGACTTTCATAAACAATGAATCCGCAGGATCTCATGAAATTATGTAGTGGCCCCAATTGCCGAGTCACCGATTAGTTGCCGGTCTACTTCCACATTCCTCTTCAAACAGAAACAGGTCCTATTGAAAACTTTTTTTTAAAATGATCATTTCTTACTGCAATTTTTACTATCCTCTTTCAACCAACAGTTCATTTTGCTGTATTTGTCGCTGTGAGGAAACTGTCATAAAGTAACAGCAAGGTTTCATGAAAAACCGCGTATTACCCATTTACTCAACTTTATTCAATTAGAAGTTATCGCATTGTCAATGGTTTTTGAGGTCATTTCAGTGAGACATACAGCTATAATTATGGTTCCTTTGGAACAGAAAATTTGGCTTCTAAGTGGCATTTTCTCCCTACAACAAATTTTTTAAATAGTGGCTGAGAAGTTCATAATATTATATTTTTTTGGGGTCACTGTAGCTGTGAAGATACAGCAATAATCTTGGTCCTTTGGAACAGAAATGTGGCTCTTCTAAGTAGGCATTTCACCCTCACAATTTTTAACATGCACTGAGAAAGCATTTTTTATAATTTTTTGGGTCCATGTCAGCTTTGAAATCGCAGCCAATACTACATGTCACTATTTACAAAAAAATATTGTTTCTAATAGACATTTGTTCTCTTCACAATTGTCCAAGAGGCTCATGCGGGTCATGCTTATGAATTTTTGGGCATTTATGGCTTTGACACTGCACTAATACTACAGGTCCTATCAACATAAAACAAAAATAATGTGTTGTTTTTCATAACAGACATTTGTTCATTCACTAATCTTGTCCAACAGTGACGCTCAAGGGTCAAGCTTTGAAGTTTTTGGAGGCATTTTGACTTTGAAAGCAAAGCAATACTACAGGTCAAATTAATAAAAAAAATGTTGTTTCTTTCTAACAGTGACATTTGATCATTACTTCACAATGTCCATATGGCTCAAGGTTCATGCAATGAATTTTTGGTGGGCATTTGCTTCTTGATGCAGCAATACAAAACACGTCCTATTATAAAAAATGTTGGTAATTTTCTAATAGACATTTGTTCTTCACAATAATTTTGTCAAGAGTGGCCCTCAAGGGTGATGGTGCTGTCTCAGAAAACAGGAATATGTAGACACTGTTAATGACACATATTGCAAACAAGGACTTGTTTTTGCAAGATCTTAAACATAGCTAATCACTCCCTGTATTTAGACACACCAACCCATTAATACAAATAAAAAAAGAGAAACCAAAGACATGGTGGAGATTCCATCCTATTTAAAAAATGTGTTTTCTAGAATATAATCTACTAAAAAACTGCATGTACAAAATAGCTGTAAAAAAATTCCGTCTGAATTGTACAAGGAGGTACAAGCAAAAACTACTGACCCAGATAAGGGTTTAATGCGACGGACAAGGAGTATGGAGCACGGACACATGAGAACAAAGTACAGCAGACAATTTCACATCCAGCACGTTTGAGTAAAATAAGAAAAAGAATGCAAGAAAAAAGGCACCTGGTTGAAACAGGAAGCCGTTAACTAACCACCTAAGTATGTCCAAGTGAAGCTCAATGGTACCGCACCACATACGGAGGGCAAGTCGCTACCCAGGACAAGATACAGTATATGTCCAGTATAACAAAAATGGTGGTTGAAAAACGACTCCTAATTCAGCACACTCTTTTAATTTCTGTGGGTCAGACAGGTTTTAATGGCATTCTGACATACTAAGGACAGATATAGTTAATGTCCCAGTTCAACTAAAATGGTGGTCTCAAAGACTTCCTTTCCCGGCAACCTTTTATAATTTGGGGAATACAGACAGGTTTAATGGTATAAGACTGCGGTCATCCAGGACAGGTATAGTCAATGTCCATGTAAACTAAAATGGTGGTTGAAAGATTCATATTTCCCGGCATTTTTTAAATGTGGGGAGGGGGTCTGCAGGTTTGTGGGGCCTCATGCTGTGGACCCAGGACAGTATAGTCAATGTCCATTGCAACTAAAATGGTGTTTGAATAAAAGACTCCTTTTTTTTTTTTATCCCGGCACTTTTTGGAATCTGGTGCGAGTACATGCACAGTTTGGGGTTCATGCTGCGTCCCAGACAAGGGATATTCAATGTCCAGTTCAAGTAAAATTGATGTTACAAATCATCTGCACTTCTGGCACATTTTTTACAATTGTGGGTGATGCCAGGTATAAGGGTCGAAGCTGTTGGTACAAGACAGGGATAGTGAAATGGTATGTTTTTTTTTTTCTGGTGAGCTTTTAATACCTAGTGTTGTGCCTCATGATGTAGCAGGAATCCATTTAGAACTGTAGTGGATGTTTAATCCACTTCTCCAGCCCTGGTTGGGTATGAAAGAATGAGGTGTTGTTGCTTTCCCATAGACTTTAATGGTTATCCCCATCCGCTCATATCGACCACCCATCAATCGCCTAATATTAGTCCGAATGTTGGTCGACTATCGACCATCGACTGATGATCAGATGGCCAACCATTCGCTCAACACCTACTCACAGTAGTGTATGCTTTAACAGTAAAAAATTTACTGAGTTCAATTAGAACCTTGAACATTAGTGAGTTCGTTTCAGAAGTTCTATTTTGGACTCAGCACTATCGAACCCCATAAAGTTTATGGTGAGATGGGTTCTGGTTAATTTTTTATACCTATAAGTGAGGAGAAGCTGTAATTATCACCATCCATAAACAGTAAACCGAATACGTGGAAAAACTTAGGTGAAGAAAATTTGCTCTCTAAAGGTGAACAGAAAAAATTGCAGAGGCTAACAATACTTCACTCCTTTCAATTGTCTAACTAGAAAAAAGATGAGACAAAGACATGCAAGCAGGGGCGTAAGCTATAGGAGTGCAACGCGGTAGCAGCTGCTATGGAGGGCCACGCATCCCGAGGAGGTCTAAAAGCCACTTGACCCATAGGAGATTTGGAGATGTGATGTTATACAAAAATTTTTTTTTTTTTTTTTTTTTACAAAAAACTTACTGAAACCCCCAAACTGTCAAAAACCTGAACTCTTTGGGCACTGTGTATGATATTAGCAAATCCAATCACACCTCTGTATAATATATATCCATGTATATGAGATTTAGGAGTTAAGTGAGCCTGCAAATGTCGGCAAATACTCACAGCTTCTCGGGTGTGGGAAACATGCAGCCAGCAATACTAAACACCCCTAACTATACTGCTGTTCCCTGGAGAGGAAATATGCTATTCAACTATCTACAGCAGTCTGGTACACGTACAGATAGTGAGCTGAAATCAGGCGTCAAAAAGGCATACTGTGAAATATATATAACATTGGTCAGGTTATTTTAGCAGCCAATGAGAGCCCTACACACTCAGCAATGACATTTCTTCTGTGCTCTGTCACTGATTGGAAAGGGCCGTCCACACAATGCCAGAAAGTCCGCTGACAACGGAACTTCGAAAATGGTGTGGTCGAACTAGAACTTTCTCGAATGAACAGTACAAATGTTCAGTTCATTCAATTCACAAAAAAATTTCGAGAAGCTACTACGAAATTAACACTTTTCTAGAAAATTTCGATCAACACTACTTCAGAAGTCCTTCATAAGAACCTTTTATCTAATTGTGTGGTCAAAAGAGGTTTAAGTGCAAGTAACAGTAATCATCCATTAGGCGCTAAAAACAAAAAACTATCAACACACAAAAAAACTTTTTGGAGTGCGAAGGAAATCAAGAATTAATGCTACATTCTACAGAAAAGAAGTACAGCATTGAGTCTCATCAATATCAATTAGGCCCTAAAAAAGAGCTCAGAAGTAACAACTAAATTGGATGACTTACTTCAAATTCTATCCTAGTACAGAAGATCTTTAACACAACATCTAGTCAGAGCACCCCTCTTCATGAATACAATAATTGTGCAAATCACAGTTACATTTCAGAACACAAAAAGCCAGAACTACGACATTACAAAAAAAATCTAAAAAAGGTCACCCCAGTTCTGCAACTAAAGTTTCCTTTGCGCACAGAGAAACCAAGACTAACATATACTACAAATGAATGGAAAGAAAGCCTTATAAAAGAAGGACAGAAAAGCGTCACGCGTTCCACGACCACATTATATGCCACATCTATCAAACATAGGGGGAAGCAATTTTATTGCTACTGAGGTATGGTATGGGCGCCAATGGACAATTGGGGTCACTTGGTGTTATTGATGAGTGACTGCAGATACAGATTGTACAGGATGAATTACTGAAATGAAAAGAGATCTACTTTGACTTGGAATTGAGTCCACATGCTGCAAAATGATAGAATGGCGTAGTTCATCCGTAACAACAGATGGAAATGACCCAAAACATAGCAAACGCTAGAGCTTCTTACAGCCAAGGAAATGAAATATTTATCACTGTCACTCTGATCTCAACCTTATTGACAGTGCTTTACTTTTGCTGAAGAAAAAGTGAATGACGAATAATCATTTTTATGTATAAAAGCGCCAACAATATCCGGAAACAACTTTACATTTTAGAGGTCTATAAGTACAGACAAAAACAACACATTGATATAGTTAAACACGCTACTAACAAACATGAGGCGAAAGCGGCACAACGTTCGCAAGAGCTAACCAATCTATAGAATGTGTAAGGGTGGAGACACAAGGGAGAAGAAGCATAAATTACACAATGGTCCCAACCCATGCACCCTAAATACTGGGGTAGTATACAAAAAAGACAAAGAACACTCTACCACCGAACAGAACATCCATATAGAATACACATGCCTGTGAAGTTGACCCAAGTGCAATAAGTGTTCCAGAATGTGTGTGACGATAGTCAAGGTTAGCGATTAGGGATCTTGTTTAAGCTGCAACAAAAGATGAACGTTCTTGCTAACGCTAAATCTTTGAGTGTTATGAGTTAACTTGTACAGGTAGCATGTTCCGGAGAACCGGTGCGCACCGCAAAGCATCTTAGAGCGAGCATGGGAGCGTCGGAATGATTAATCAGTTTAATTTTAAGATCATCCAGCAGAGTCCAGCAGGGTTGGTTGTACAGAGATAATGGAGGAGATGTCAGGGGTTTCAGGACAAGAGATTGATTAAGTTATTCTGTTATTTTCATTACATGCTACAAACAAGCCATGACTGAAGGCGACTGCATTAGAAGGTCTGCTGAAGCATCTCAACGGTGAAAAATATCAAACTGATTGAGATTTCCATGTTTTTCCAAACAAGTCCCTCAACACTTATGTTCCCACTAGCCAAACGGGCATGGTACCCACGTCAGTGTACAAATACCGGACACGGTTGCACTGGACGGTATTTGTCACGGTTTTTGCGAGCCGTTCCACAACGGCCAGCACGGGTGGAGGGCGGCTTTCACCGCGCTTGAGCGGAGAAGCCCACTCTACCCCTCCCATTGAGTTGTTCATAATTCTGTCCGCAAACAAACAGAAAATGAACATGTTCAATGTTTTGGCCGTCTGCAGCACGGGTTTCCATAGAGCACAATTCGTGCTCATTTTCGCCAGGTTTTCAGGCGGACTGAAAAACCAGGCCGAAAAACCTGTGTAGCCAGTGGGGACATGCCGCAAAATACTTCGCGGCCACATCACCTGTTATGGCCTAATAAATTAATTAGATGAGCACAATAAGAGAAAGTTGATATCTCTATTTACTTACGTGAATTTATAAAAGTGTTTGTCTTAAGATTGTTGAACTCCGAGTCTTTGAAGGAAAAATATCGAGCAACTGTGAAGTTCCAAAGGAAATTTTTTTTCTGTTCTCCACAGGGGAAAATATATTGTAGGTGTTAATAAGCAGTGTTCAGCATGAAAGATCTAGTGAACAGGCATATGTGGCAAGGCAAGCTGAGATATGTGACTGCCGGCTTTTAATGGAACGGTGGTAATGATGATCAAGGTACATGCATTAAGTAAAAATGCAATTTTTGTGAATTGCCTGGGTAAACAGCATCACCAAGTCACAAAACAGAATTATTAAGGTTCTTTTAAAAATAGATGAACAATATTAACGGTTAAGGTTTGAAGCATACACAATTATCTATAACTTCCTGTGGCTATTGATAAAGACAATTGGTTTTAGTTATATACAGTGATCCCTCAATATACAGTATTAATTGGTTCCTGGAGGTCCATTGTATATTTGAACGTGTATATATGTTTCCATCAGTTTGTAAGGCCGAAAAAAAGACCGATAACGTCCATCCAGTTCCAGCATTGTGCTAAGGTGGTTGAACCAGAGGAAGGGCAAAAAAACCCCAATGAGTAACAGCCACAATTGTTTCCTCATAATTAGGGAAAAATTCCTTTCCCACTCCAATCTGCAAATCCGAAAAATCCCTGGATCAATGACACCTTCTCCAGAATCCTAGACACTCATAACTTGTTATATTAATTATGCACCAGAACTGCATCCAACCCTTTTTAGAACTCTGCTATTGAATTCACCAAGACAAGTTCCTCTAGCAGAGAGACTTTCCACATCTCACTGACTCTTACAGTAAAAATCCCTTTCTATTGTTTATGTCTAGAAACATTCGTTCCTGCCAAGACGTAGAGGATGCCCCCATTGTTCTAGATACATACCCTGGGTATAAAATAAATCTTGGTGAGACATCTCTCAATTGACCTTTGATGTATGTTAACAATTTATTATGTCCCCCCGAAGCCGAGTCTTTTTCTCTAAACTAAATAACCCTAAATCATGCTAATCTTTCTGGGTACTGTAAATCCACCCAGTCCTTTTATTATTTTTGTTGCCCGCCTTTGTACCTGTTCAAGCTCTACACCTGTTACTTTTCCCTGTGCACTGTCCAAAACTGTACACAATATTCCATGTGTGGGTCTAACCAGTGCACCTTGAAAATTGGAGATAATAATGTTCTCATCATGTGCCTCTATGCCCCTTCTAATGCACCCCATGATCCAATATTCTGCCTTGGCACTGCTGTCTGACAACTCGCTGCTACATTAAGTATTACTGTCCCACACAGGATTCCCAAATCTTCTACCATTTTCACATTTACCCTGCCTTTTCCCATTTAACAATGTAGTCATGTTAATGGATTTTTCCTCTCCCATGTGCTTAAACCTTGCATTTATCAGTGTTAAAACCTCATCTCTGCCATTTCCCTGGCCAAGTGCTCCAACTTATCCACGATCCCTTTGTAAATAAACACATTATCCACATCTGTGTGTGATTAGAGTTGAGCGTTGCCTTGGCTATCGAGATCGATCGATATACGATAAGTCGGACCGCATCGAGAATGTATTTTCGATAGTGGTACGATTATGCGTCGATGACCAATAAAGGTCTATGGGAGAGCAACAACACCTTCATTATTAACAAAAACCACCCAAACAAGGCTGGAGAAGCTGAAATTAAAATCCACAACAGTCAACATGGATACACCGTGCTAGCATCTTACAGGCACACACACTAGGTTATAAAAGTCACGAAAAAAAGTCACAGACCATATACTATCCTGACTTGTACCACAGTCTGACCTCAAACCTGCATCACCTCACAAATTAAATAAGTGCCAGAAGGACAGTATGATTTGAACCATCATGTTACTTAACTGGACTTTAAAAATACCCCTGCCGGGAAACGCAGCTTGACCCCCAAACCGCATCCCCCCCAATTTAAAAAAATTCCCGGAAAAAGGGCTTTAAACCCAAAAATTTTTTATTTTCCCCACTGGACATTGACTATACCTTTTCCTGGGCCAAGCATGAGCCCCAAAAACCTGCATCCCCCCCCACATTTAAAAAGTGCCGGAAAAGGAGCCCTTTAAACAAACCATTTTATTTTTCAGGGAAACATTGCCCAAATTCCTGTCCTGGGCCCACAGCATCCCCAAAAACCTGAAATGACCCCCAAAATTTAAAAAGTGCCGGGAAAAAGGGTTTTTTCCAACCACCTTTTTATTTTCAGGGGACTTTGACTTACCGTCCGGGGCCAAAAGGCATGAGCCCCAAAACCTCCCAAAAACCCCCACATTTAAAAATTTCCCGGAAAAAGGGTTTTTCCCAACCCCATTTTTTTTTTAACGGGAAAATTTGGGAAAAACCCGTTTTGGGCCACAGCAGGGACCCCCAAACCTGCTTGACCCCAAAAATTTTAAAAATTTCCCGGAAAAAAGGAGTTTTTAAACCCCAACCATTTTAAAGTTAAACTGGCATTGACTTTACCTGTCCTGGGCCACACTTGACCCCCAAAACCCTGCATCCCCCCCCACATTTAAAAAATGGCCGGAAAAAGGATTTTTTCCCCCTTTAAATTTTGATAGGGACTTTAAACTTTCTGCCCTTGGGCCCCCGACGACCCCCAAACCCTGCATGACCCCCCCACTTTTAAAAAAATTTCCCGGGAAAAAGGAGATTTCCCCACCTTTTTTATTTTTAAATGGACATTGACTTACCTGTCCGGGGGCCCAGCATGACCCCCAAACCCTGCATGCCCCCAAAAATTTAAAAAAAAGTCCCAAAAAAAGGAGTCTTTAAACCCCTCCATTTTAGTTGAACTGGACATTGACTATACCAGCCCTGGGCCACGCATGACCCCAAATTGAGGGGGGAACCCCCCATTTAAAAAAGTCCCGGGGAAAAAGGGGGGATTTTTTAAACCCCATTTGGTTAAAATGGACATTGACTATCCCTTTGTCCTGGGCCACAGCAGGGCCCCCAAACCTGCAGGGACCCCCAACATTTAAAAAAGTCCCGGGAAAAAAAGGGGGTCTTTAAAACCCCACCATTTTAGTTAAAACTGGCCCATTGACTATACCTGCCCGGGGCCCAAAGAAATGACCCAGGGCCGGAGTTACAGTGGGTGCGGGGGAAACCCCAGGCGGGGCACCCGTCATCTTTTTTAAAACGAAATTTTTTAAAATGCCTGATGACGCGCAACGAAACTGTGGGTGCTGAAGCAGAGGGGGGGGGAAGCGAAAGTGTGAGAACTCCACCATCCTCTTTTCCCAGTCAAACCCGGGGTACCCGTTTGGGGCCCCTCCATTTTGAGTGTGGACCAATTAAAGCTTAATTGGGGAAAATTTGGTGGTTAACGCCCCCCGGTTACACCCAGGTCCCCTTTTTATTTTGGGCCCATTTTTTTTTTCCCCTTTTTACTAAACGTGTGGAGGAAAATGGTTCTCGGGTATTTTGGTTCTTTTTCCGTCTCCTTTTCCATGCCCCTCTGAATAACCTACTCTGGCCCAAGTTTTCCCCTGTACCCCCCTTGTAAAATTCGGGAATTTTTTTTAAAAGCTATTTTTTTTCATGAAAATTTTTTTAAAGTACTTTAATTTCAAAAAACCCTTTTTTTTTAAAAATAGGATAAAATTTCCCCCCCAATGTCTTTGTTTCTTTTTTTTTAAATTTGGGATTAAAGGGGGTTGTCTAAATTACGGGTTTGAAGCTTTGTTAAAG
>JAODAL010002509.1:0-194417 GCA_025379985.1 Phyllomedusa bahiana | reverse complement strand
TTAGTGCCAAAATCTGTAAAAATAAGGATTTTAGTCCCCAAAATCCAAAAAAAAAAAGTATTTTTTGGCTACAAAAGCGAGGTAATTTTACTAGTGCCAAAATCCTTAAAATGACTACAAGATTCCATATAAATGCAATAATGTGCTTTCCATCCTCTTTTGTAGGGTGGAGTTGCATCCAATGGCTTCATTTATACATACATTGAAAACCAGACTTGAAGACAAGCGAAAAACGCAGGTAAAAACCACGCCAGAAAACGCAAATTGCAACAACAAACTGCCGTTTTTTCAGCTGCTTTTGACAGGCAGTGGACAGAAAACTCAGTTTTTAGTATTTGGCTTTAAGGTCGTTTTTTTTTGTCCACTGCAGTGTAGACATAGCCTTAGTGTGCTGTGCCTGCTGTACTGTATGTAGTAAGACTCAGATGACCCTATACAAGCAGCTATGCCCTCAGCTCCCCCTGCAGTTTGATAAGGATCTCTGGAGTTACAAAGTGAAAGTAAAACCTGTTTCCCTGTAAAACTGAGGGAAATCCTCTGCATTGCCAATGACATGTATTTGAGAAAAGTCTTATAATTTCATCTTCTATCAATTTTTGTGTGTTTGTGTGGAGGTGATAGGTACTCTTTAAGCTGTTGTAGCATGTATATTGGACGCACGAATCACCAGGAGCTTTCACCGGCATAATAGCATGTAGACATGAAGACATTCAGCATCCAAGAGCTAATACGTAGCTTTAAACAGGTAAAAGGCACCGCCAACATTAAAACTTATGCATTTTGTTTATACATGACAAATAGACTGATAACATATACCATACAAGCTTGTTTTTTCTGTTCTTGGTCTGGCTCAAGAAACGAAATACAGACGAGTTTCTGTATTTTACAGTTTGATTTGAATCCAGCCATGCCAAACATGTACAGTTTTCGTTATGTTTTGGTACCAAAAAAAAAATCTAAACATGTTCTATTTCTAAAATTTTCGCTGCAGCGCCATTTTCTGCACTCAATAACTTTTTTTACTTCTACCTATGAACTTGAGTGAGGTGGCATTTTTTTTTGTGGTCTGAAGTCTACTTTTTATTGTGACCAGTTTGGAATACATGCGACTTTTTGGATCACCTTTATTCCAAATTTTAAGTGACATGAAATAAACAAAGAAACCCACAATTTTGGCATTTTGAATTTTTTATTCTACTGTTCAGTGTACGGGATAATTGATATTATATTTTTTGTAGATCGGACTTTTACGGATGTGGCGATACCGATTATTTGTAACTTTTCTTATTCTATTTTTGTATTTGTAAAATGTCAAAAGGGGGTGATTTCATTTTTTTTTTATACTTTAAAACATTATTATTATTTTTTTTACTTTAACCTTGAGTCTCCCTAGGGCTCTTGACCACTAGGGGGCATGATATTTAATACAGCCAGTTGCATTGTATAAACAATGCAATAGGATGTACATAGATGACGGTATTATTATTACCTGCCTGGGGCAGGAAGTAGTAAAACGGAAAGCATGGCATTGATGGAAGTCTTCATAAGGCTTCTAGCCACCATGTAAACCAATCTTAACCCTGTAGTCTAGCCACAAGGGTTTCGTTCCAAAGAAGAAATGATGCGCAACACTGTTTCTCATTAATGGTAAAGGATCAATAAATAAACTGAATTGTTCGGACCCAGTACTGAACCTTGGGGTATATTGCTTACAACCAAAGACCATTCACAGTAGGAATCATTTACCAACACCTTCTGTTTACGGACATTATCCTGTTTTCAATCCAATTACAAACTATAGACCTTAATTTACTTATTAGGCTTTTATAAGGGACATAGTTATATGATTTTGCCAAATATTTTATTTCCACAATTACCCCCTTTCCTCTACTCACTTGTTTAGTAATATTAGCCCACTTGATTTGACAGCTTCAGTCCTTAGTTAAACCATGCTGTCAATGACTTTGAATATTCTTTTACGATATTCGTGAATATCGTTCAAGGAGACGTAACATAGCCGGAATAGAGGTCAAAGGGTTTGTACATAAAATTAAAATGTCATCTGCATATAGGCTGACTTTATGTTTAATTCCAGAAATCGGGATTACGGAAATTAGAGGGGACGACCTAATCAGTTTTGCCAAAGGCTCTATGCACAGGTCATAAATTAAGAGTGATAGGGGGCACTCCTGATGTGAAACCATTGGTAATTAAAAAGGGATTGGAGAGAAAGCCCGAGGTAAATATTCTCGCCGATGGGGATGTGAACAACGATATTATGGCTTGTAGGAAATTGCCGGCGAATCCAAATTTTAACAAAACCTCTTTAATGTACACCCAGGTGATCCTGACTTTGAATATTCTATTGCCACATACTCCTGTATATAGTCACTTAAGAGCCTCTCAAATAAGCTCAGTGGGCTATAATTATCTGGGTAAGACATAGAGCAATTTTTGAACATGTAGGCCACTTTTCCATTGTGCTCATCCCTTGAAATTATCAGTCACCAGAGAATCTCTAAATATCATGAACAGAAATAACTGGCACCGGTTCTTTAAGGGTGCTTTCACATGGTGCGGTTTTGGTGCAGTTTTCACTGCACTGCAATTAAACTGCCTTTATTGCTAGCAAGCTTCTTTTTGTTATCTAAACTGTTTGGAGTAATCAATCACTGTAATCAGCAAGACTTTAAACACAGTAATGAATTACTCTCTTGAAACACCTTTTGGACAATTTAGACAAGTGAAAGAAACTTTCTGGTAATAAAGGTAGTTAAAACTGCACCAAAACTGTACCTTGTGAAAGCACCCTAAGAGCTCTTGGGTGTAATCCATCTGCTCCCATTTGGTTTATTTAATTTAGTCTGGATGACATCTACATTCATTATTAATGCGCTATGACTATCCATAGGATTTAGAATTTGTATAGCATAAAAAACATCACAGTCGGAGGCGTAGCTACAGGGAGTGCAACGGTAGCAGTCACTATCGGGCCCTGCAGCCTAAGGCTATGTTCACACGAAGTAATTGTGGGCGTACAGTACGCCCAAAAGCCCTTCTTCCACATAAGGAGACATCAGTATTGTAAATGGTGCATGGTAACTGGGGGGCCCCATTTTTCACTTTTTGCACCAGGGCCCAAGAGCTTGAAGTTACGTCTCTGCTCAGAGTCCTTTAAAAATGTTATGAAAAGAATATATTGCACCTAACCTGCATCTTACATGACACCCATACACATATGCACTTGGTGCTATGGAGAATTTAGTTGTTGTTTTCACTGTTTTCCGTAATAAAGAATCAGAAATGTTTGCCATACATTCTATTATGATGCAAAAGTGTAAATTTTTAAACCCTTGAGTGGGTGCCTCCCAATTGTACAAGTAAGTCATTTGTGTAACTAGTGGGATTATTCTCTCTCAGGTTCTATATTAGAACAATTAATATTTAATGCCCTGAACAAAAAAATACCAGTCTGTCCAGAAAATAGTTGAATCTGCTTCTCTACCTCCTTCCATTGCGTGGACTGCTGAGAACTTCAATTAATATAATCTTTAGTTCTTCACGAAGTCAGCCTACAAGGTCTTTAACAAATGTGTGAACAAAGTGCTGGGAATTTCTATAAAATTCTGGGAACTTGCAGTATTTTAAAAAATGTAATAAAAGCTTGAGCTGGGGGAAATTACAATTCAGTCTAATTTAAGACACATAGGCCGAAGGATAGAAGAAATAAATCATGCATTAAATAGCAAAATAGAGTCATTAATTGTACCTGTCAGTGGCCAGCTTAAAAGCTTTATTACTTTTAGGAGAACAATGTATAGAATATGTATGTATTTTTAAGCATGATGCATGTCAATGTTGTATTAGAAACCTTTAGCTAATTTAACTTTTGGATTTTGTAGCTTATGCTTAGTACATTAAAGTGGTATCAACTCAAACCCTAACTGTCAGGACTAGAGATGGGCGAATCGATTCTAACAAAGTGGAATTCGTTTAGAATTTCAGGAAAACTTCGATTCTGAACGAAGTCGAAGTTTGGGGGGATTCGTGGGAATGAAGTGTGCTTTTGATTGATAAAATGGCTGCGAGCACATGGCGTTACATGGGGCAAAGAACTCTGGGAGGGAGAAGGGCATAGCCTACATGACATGTGCAGCGATGAAGCCAATCAGAGACCGGCGGGATTCTGTGACGTCCCGCACTATATAAGTCCGGACGCGACGCCTGGCAGCTCACACTCCTCATCACTGTGCTGTGTAGTGAAGCTGCTGCTGCTGATATCTCACACTAAAAACTCACTTTATACAGTGATTTTTGGGGTGTCACTAAGCTTGTCTCAGGCACTTGCTACTCTTACGCTCTAATTCTGATTTTGTGGGGTATTGGAACTGAAGTCCAGTATGCGTCCAAGGCAGCTGCATATACATTTTAATGCTATCTGCTCAAGGGTTATCTAAGCCTGTTGTTGCTGTTGTATTCAGTTAAAGAAACAGCGTTTTTACAATCCAAATACCACTTAATTTTTGGCTGCTCATTTCTTTTGCGCAATTTAGATCCAAGGGTTAATTAAGTATTTTTCTGCTGTTGTGGTCACTAAAAGAAACGGTTTTCTTCAACGCCAAAGAAGAAATTTTGCCTGTAGCATAATTCATATCCGAAGGTTAATTAAGCGTTTTTCTGCTGTTGTGCTCTGTAAAATACACGTCGTTTTAACACGCTGCAAAGCTGGTAATTTTTTGCAGCACATTTCTTTTGTGCAATTTACATCCAAGGGTTAATTAAGCGTTTTTCTGCTGTTGTGGTCAGTAAAAGAAACAGTATTTTTTAACGCCGAAGAAGAAATTTTGAATGTAGCATAATTCATAACCGAAGGTTAATTAAGCCTGTTTGTGCTTTTATATTCAGTAAAATACACAGTGTTTTTAAACGGCACACACAAGTCAATTTTTCCTGGCCATTTGTGGAGTGCAATTTATATCCAAGGGTTACCCAAGCTTGTTAGGGGATTCATTTGGAGTCAAATACAGGGTGTGTATTCATCATATACAGATATCTTCATTAAACAGAGTCTGTACATTTTAGAACAAACAGTATGTCAGACAGAGAGGTGGCAGGCTCTTCACATGCGAGTGGCAGAGGCACAAACATTCCTGGAGCAGGTGTGGGATAGTGGGACAGCCTCCTTGTGTTTTCTAAGTAAAATTCCATGCATGACAGTTGTAAAATGTTTCTTTGTATTCTACTGTTTGGCCACAAGATGCTGCTATGTCCAGTTTCCAGTATATGCAAATGAGGGACATGGTATAAGACTGGCACATGTAGCAGCCATTTTGAGAAGCTGCTGAGATTCTGAGGAGAACAGACTGAGACAGAGACTGAGCTAAAGGAGCCAGGATTCACAGTCGTTCCAGGGACAGAGCAGAGCCTGCCTGTCTATACAGACGCCATCGCAGAGGGAGAGAGAGAACCCTGGACAAGAAGGACAAGCTGCCAAGATAGAGAGGACTGTCTGCAGCCGGACCATCCATTCCTCCATCTGCACCTGAGAACAGGAATTCCGGCCATCTTTAAGGTACCTCAGCGGATGCGTGCACGCCAACGAGCTCAGGACTGTGAGAAGGCCTGATATTAGTTTAGTCAGTTTAGGTTCAGTTACAGGCCAAAGGAGGGTTTCACAAATACATCCTCCTGTTTAGGACTTGGAGAGTTCGCTATCGCACCACTAGCTACTTGAACCGGTTCATCTGTGAGGGAAAGTTGTGTCACATGTGTGTTTGGGAGGGAAGTGGATAAATCCATTAAAGCTGTGTAAGCTGCTGTGCTGCACCACGAGCCCCTGCAACTGCCACCACACACAATTGTTTCCGTTGGTGATTACAGGATTAAGAAGGTAAGGGGTTATCGGCCTTTCCGAACCCCACGGTTAGGTAAAGTTAGCGGGCATCCAGAGAGTACACTTCTGGCGGCGCGCTGTGCAGCACAGGGGCCCAGGATATGTATTTGTAAATTTGTGTTTAGGGGATCTGTTCACCATCTTGTTCCAGAAAATTCAGTAAAACAAACCGTTGTTGAGCTGGTGTTGGAGTCGTGTTCTTTGTCCGTGACTTCGCTGTATTCCGGTAAACCTGCCCTCGGTACTCGGCTTACACAGGCACAGGTCGCAGCACAGTAAGGGGACATCGCAGCAGGGGTCACTCGGTGAGGCCAGAACTGCCAGTGTCATCTAGCGGCCGTGTGCTGACTAGCAACCTAATGGTTCTTGATTGGTTGACTAGGTCATCCACTTCCTCCCAGATGACATCTGAGAACCCCAGCCAAGAGTCGGTGGGAACGTCAGACACAACCCTTAGTTGGCATGGCCCGGGAGCGGGTCAGCGGCCCTCACCTGTCCTCAACCCGCCACTGTCCCATCCGGTTCCCTCAGCCAGAGATCTACTATGCGGTCTGGGGTCAGTGCCACTATACAGTGAGGATGAACAATTTGAGGAGGACAGTCAGCAGCTACTTGGCAACGAAGAAATGGGGCCAATATCCCCTGTTTCTTGCAGTAGGCGGCAAAGTATAGAAGTGGAGAGTGACATGGGAGGTCATGTTGTGAGGGGTCAGCCTTGCATACCAAGATCGTTGAGGAGGACAGCAGTGAAGATCCAACAATAATCGATGATGATGTAGCCGACTGCACTAGGGAGCCAGGTGAAGCAAGGGCTTCATCATCGTCAGGAGAAGAGGGCATCAGTTTGCGTGTCAGGCAGCGGCGCAGCCAGCAAGTCGGTAGTGTGGCCGTGAGTCAGCAGGGTAGCAGCAGTGCGAGGTCGGGAGCCAAGCGGCCACGGGGTAGAAAACCGTCCAAGAAAGTAGTGGCACAGAGGCTCAGCGAGGCAGTGGCGGTAGTAGTCACTCAGTGCGGAGCGTTGGTGGTAAAATCACCTACTCGGCGGTGTGGCAGTTCTTTGCTAAGACACCGGAGGAGCTGAATATGGGTATATGTAGAATCTGTGGGCAGAAAGTGAAGCGTGGCCAGGGAGCTTACATTGGCATCATGGCCCTGCGTCAACACATGCAGCGTCAACATCCGGTGGCCTGGGAGAAACATGGCTCAGATGTGTTGGTCCATCCTGCCGCCACAGCAACAGCAGCAGCAGCGCCCAGTGGCACGCATGCCATTGCAGCCAGTCAAGGCTCCACCACCTCTGCAGAAGGGAGCTGTTTATCATTGCCATCATCTCCCGGTCCAGATGCACTCTGCCACCTAAGTTAGAAGATCCGCTGGACTACGGGGCAGCTAAACTGGATGTGTGGCCGCAACTTGAAGAGTTTGCAGTGGAGAAGCTGTCCTGCCCGGCCAGTAGTGTGGCATCAGAGCGGGTGTTCATTGCGGCGGGGGCCATCGTTACCCCAAGGAGAACCCGCTTGTCCACGGGAAATGTGGAACGACTGACCTTTGTCAAGATGAATCAGGCATGGATCGGCTAGGATTTCCACACACCAATGCCTTAGGCGTCAGATTACATCAGCCATGACGCCTCACCCAAACTTTGAGAAATGAGTCTAGGTTCAAACTACCTGCCTCAGCCACTATTCTGATGCTGCCACCCGCCTGATGCCACACATCTGCTGCCAGTTTCTCTATTTGCCTACCACCATCTTTACCAGGGACTGGTATTGCCACCCACCTCCACACTCTGTCATTGTACCACTCTATGACCTCATGCTGCTGCTGTTGCTGGTGCCGAGACCTCCACAATGTGTCATGGTGCCACTCTCTGACGTCATCCTGCTGCTGCGGTCACCACAACACGTGTCATTGTGCCACTCTGACCTCATGCTGTTGCTGTCTGTGGCCTACTCCTGTTTTTGCCACCTCCAGAATGTCATTGTGCCACTGTCTGACCTCATGCTGCTACTGTGGCTTCTGCCGTGCCCTCCACACTCTGTCATTGTGCCACTCTGTGGTCTACTCCTGTTTGTGCCACCTCCAGAATGTCATTGTGCCACTGTCTGACCTCATGCTGCTGCTGTTCTTGCTCCTGCCGTGACCTACACACTGTGTCATTGTGCCACTCTGTGGTCTACTCCTGTTTGTGCCACCTCCAGAATGTCATGTGCCACTGTCTGACCTCATGCTGCTGCTGTGGCTGCTGCCGTGCCCTCCACACTCTGTCATTGTGCCACTCTGTGGTCTACTCCTGTTTGTGCCACCTCCAGAATGTCATTGTTCCACTGTCTGACCTCATGCTGCTGCTGTCGTGACCTCCACACTCTGTCATTGTGCCACTCTGTGGCCTACTCCTGTTTTTACCACCTCCAGAACGTCATTGTGCCACTCTCTGACCTCATGCTGCTGTGACTGCCGCCGTCACCTCCACACTCTGTCACTGATGTTGCCACCTGAGCCCTCAGTTTGTATTTTTCCAGCTGGCGCTGCCATGACTTTATCAGGCTACATTCCCGCTTCAGTTTTTTGGTAAGTTTTGCCCTCTTAAGTGCCCAGGGAATTTTATAGTGAAGCGATTCTAAGAGCGGCGGCAGTCATGTGCATGTCATACTAAAACACAACATTGTATGAAGACCAAACCAAGCTCCCTCTGCATATTTAAGCATGGCACAACGCACCCTACAGGCTCTGTGCTGCCTGGAAATAGCTGTTTTTTAACGCGATTCGTCCTGAAGTAATTCGGATCGAAATGATTTTTGACGGAAAATTTGGCGAATTTAATTTTTGAGAAATTCGCCCATCTCTAGTCAGGACCTAAGATATACAGTAGTATGAACTTCTTGGGTCGAAGTAAGAAAGCTACTTCTACACCCAAGACCTAGGTGGTGATGACTTCATATGTTGATATGACATCACATATTATGGTATCTAATCTCTTAATGGATCTCAGTGAAAATTTGGATTTCCCTTTCAAAGAGATCTTATACAGAGGCAGAACAAGTCACCATACGACCCAATGCAACACCATTCCTTAATGACTTCCATCAGCAGCGTTGAAGAACGGCAAATTGTATGATTACGATCTTGTTCTTTCCACTGTGTCTTGTGTTCTCTTCATTAGCCTCTGGTTTCCATTATCTATTGCCCATCTTCTCTTACAATCCTTTAACTTAAGTGATGCTTCCCAGTCAGCTATTCTGGTAGCTACACTCATGTCTATGCAATCTGGGTTCTTACATTATTACACCGGCCAAAAATCTAAACTTCCCATGTATATCTAGATTCTCACGTGCTACTGTGTGAATTGTTTACAGACTTTTCCTATCTCCTAATTAAAGATCTTGATGGAGGGACTGTTTGATTCCCCTGGTTCCCTATGCTGGAACCTATTGTCATCCTGAAGATCTTGAGAGAAAATTACTTGATGGGAAACATCACTGACCCTGCCCCGTGCACCAGATGTGGAGAGTGAATATTCAGCTTACATCATTCTCTATGGGATTGTCCCTTACTCCAAACCTTTTGGCGACGAATCTTAATTTTTGCCAGCAAACACTTACCTTATAACTTAGTAGGGTTAATCCAAAAAATATTTTTGATACTCCACCTGGCATTTAGAAAAATTGTTTGAGGGTGATAAACCCTTACAATTTTGATAGATGAAACCAAAACTTACAGCCAATGAGGTGCTTGCCATTCTCTTTGGACTCCAGACCATGGTGTTCTGCATGTTCATATTTCCCTTCCCTTTCTCTTTTCCCCTCTTTTTCTTTTCTCTTTTTCCTATATTTGTTGTAGTCTTTGAAGGCAAACTTTGTAGATACAACCTCTGCTATGATGATTTAGACACTTGGGGCGACATGTATGTATTTTGGTGCCCAGACAACAATTTTTTTGCAAACATTAATAGTTTTCTAGCTCCAAAACAATACATTAGGCTCAGGTAAACCACTTTAAACTTAGTCTACCTGTTCCAGCCGTAATGTGGCCATTTTTGCCGTCCTCCAGTCATAAATGTGTAGAATCATAGGGTTGTTGTGTGTCACCCCCCAGAACGCCCCCACATCTTGGCCGCATTACAAAGTGCTGTGGGTGCCCGATAATGCACCTAATTTTGGAGTGTATCTGATTATAAATCTAGAGGACAGGGCTACGACAGTTTTTGGGCTGAGAGGACGCCAGACTACTGGTGCAGCCCTATACATACATGTCGCCCTAGGAATTCATTTTCCACTTATTACAATGGAAATACCCTGCCCTTACCCTTCATACCTCCCATTCTTCATCAAATACGTGAAATATTTATTTAGTGTTGTAAATGCCAAATAAAGATATTTTTTGAAAAAAAAAAAAAAAAAAAGATCTCGGGAAATGGGGTTCTTGGTCATTAAATCCTCTGATCTGGATTATGCTTACATTACTAGTATTCTTCACTCTTACCCATACCAGTCACTGCGTTGCTTCTGATTTTCACACCTAAATAAAAGAAACTGCTAAACTGAGACATCACTGCTAGTGTAGTTCTGTAAGGGCTTTAGTGAAGCTTCTTCTACCCAAACCTGTGCAGACCATAGAACATTGGACAGCTTCACTCAGATGACAGAAACAGATTTGACTTAAGATTTTCAGCAAACACAGCACTTCTATCATGCATTGCATGATAAGTTGCTGTTTTGTGGCTATAGCAATTGGAAGTCTACTTTAACCATGATCGTCTCTCTTCAAAAGCTTGTTTATTATTGAAAACAACATGGAAAGATGCATCCTTTTTTCTCCATAAATACAAAAACATGCATTGGCCCAATAGAGAAGAACAAAATATAAAAAGTAACGCATGGGACATCGAAACAAAGGTCTCCAATTTGCTTGCCTGTGATTTATGTATTCGCTCTTCTCTGCAGCTGAGCAGCAGCATTTTCAGCTTAAAAACAGGAAAAAGTCCCGGTATCCTTTGCTGTGTTTTGTCTATCTTCCTCCTTCCCAACCTCAGTCTTGGTGTATGCTTCCAGTTGGCAGAACCAAAGGGGTCCTGGCTTCACAGACTGCCCTGAAAAAAGTCAAACCCATTGTAGTCACCTGATCTCCTGGGTTCAACACAGATCTGTTTCCTGTGTGTGGAGACATACACAACTACTGGTCTTCCTCTCATTAGACTGCTGAAAAACTTCAAGAAGCCCAAAGAGAATGTAATACAAGTAAATTTCTAAGTTATTTAGAAAGTAGTTTTTTTTTCTATTGGACAACTTCTTTAAATGATTGTTGACATTTTGGGCCACATGTATGAAAACTGTTTAGGTCTAAAACTCACTTTTTTGCCTATAGGTTACTATAGGCAAAAAAGTGAGTTTTAGACGTAAACAGTTTTCATACATGTGGCCCTTTGAGTTACATCTAGTGCAGGGACTGAAGGGGAAATTCATGCTACACCCCAAAGTCCTAGCAAAAGGTAAAATCTAATGCTTCATTTATACATATAAAAGAAAATGAACACAAAAGGAGTCTTCTTTGTTCCAATAACCTGATTGAAAGCTGGAAAATATTTCAGCAACCCTACACAGGTCGATTGCAACCTGCTAATAGAGTAAATAGCATAGTAAATCAAATCAAACTGTGGCTCCAACTCCAAACACTTTTTACTAGAGAGAAATGCCTTTTTTTTTAAAAATCAAAAAAAAACCAGGGGGTTTTTCCAAAAAATCTGGCCCCTTTTGGAAATATAAGGTTAAATTTGGCCCTTGAAAAAAAAAGTTTAAAAAAAACAAAAAACCTTAGTTTAATTTTTTTTATATATAATATTTTCTATTTTAATTTTTTAAAATATATATTATAAAATTTATAAATAATAAAATTTTTATTTTAAAATTTTTATTTTTTTTAAATTATAAAAATTATTAAAATACTAAATTATATAATATATTTTATATATATTAAAATTTTTATTTAAAAATTTAATTTTTTTTAAAATATTTAAAAAAAAAAAAGGGGGGTTAAAACTCGGGGGGCCCCAAAATCTCCCCCCAACCCCCAAAATCCCAAAGTTTAAATCTTTGTTAAAAAAGGAAGGGGAAGGGGTTACCCAAAAAAAAAAACTAAGCCAGTCAAAAAGATGGTGGGGAAAAGTTATTTAAAAACCTGTATCTAAAGGGAAGGCTTTCCAAATTTCCCCAAAAAAACCCCCCCCCCCCCCCGGGGGGGGGGGGGGGGGGGGAAATTTTTTTTAAAATTTTTTTGGAACTTTTCCTAGTTTTTGTTTGGGGGTCTTTTATTTTACACGGGGTTTTTTTTTTGAGATAGTCTTATTTTAAAAATCTTTTTCCTTTTGGGGGTTTTATTGGTTTTACTTTTTAAAATTTTTTTTTTGCTAAAATTTTCCCCTAAAAAGAAAAAAAAAAAAATTTTGGGCCCACCAAAACAGGTTCATAAAGTGATTTTTTTCCCCATTTTGGATTTGATATAAATAAAAGGGACCCCCCCAAGGAATTTTGGGGGGGGTTAAAAATATTTTGGGGTTTAGGGGAAGGTTAAATTCGGGATTTTTTGGGGCCCCCTTTAAAAAGGGTTTTTTCGGGTTTTTAATCCCCCCAAAGGGGCCGTTTGGTTGGGGGGAAGAAAAAAAACAGTACTCCCTTTACGGGGGCCCGGGGCCCGGTTTGGTGAAAAAAAATGGGGGGGGGGGCCCCGCCGTTGAAAACGGGGGAAAACCACCCCCCTATTGTTTCCCCAAACAGAAAATGGTAGAGGGGGGAAAACGGGGGCCGGGGGGGGGGGGGACTTTTTTCCTCTCAAACCCCAGGGGGTTTGGTCTTGGGGCCCATTTTGCCCAATTTTGGGTTTTGGGGGAAGGGAAAAGCCCGGGCCCCCAGGGGCCACGGGCGGGGGGGGGGGGGTTTCCCGGGGCTGGGGGATTTTTTGTTTGGGGCCCATTTTTTTTAAAGGATTTCAGTGCCCCAACTTACCTTTCGGGGGGCGCAGCGGGCTTGTGAGGGGAATTTCCCGGGGGTCCCCCCCCCCCTCCCCTCCTCTCCCCCCGGGGGGGTTTGGGCGTAAATTTTTTGGGAACCCGGTGGGGGGCCCGCCCCACATGGGGGGGGAAAAAACTCACTTATTTAGTTTGGGGGGGATGAGGAAGATGGGGGAGAAGGGGGGGGGGGGAAACCCCGGATTTGTTTCAAAATAAAAAAGCTGCTGGGGGCCCCTGAAAGAATTTTAATTTTTTCGCGTAAAAATTAACAAGAAAAAAAAAAAATTTATGGGGGGAAGGCCCAGCTTTGACTCGCAAGCGCGGGGCCCCTTTTTTTTTAAAAGGGGGGGTTTTTCCCGGGGGCCTTTTTTCCCCCAGTCCTGGGGGGGGCCCCGCTAAAAAAGGCCCTTTGGATTTGTTGGGGGGGCCCCCTTTGGGGGCCCCGGGGAATTTTTTTTTGGGGGGGTTTTATCCCTCGGGGCCCCGGGGGTTTTTGGGGGGGCCCCTGAAAAAGGCCGCTGAATTTTTTTGGGGGGGCCCCCCTTTTAAAAAGAGCCTGGGGGGAATTTTTTTCTCCCCCAGAGGCCGGGGGGGGGAAAAAGGGGGGGCCTTTGAAAGGGCCCCCCAAAACCCCACGGGGGGGGGGAACCCTTAAAGTGGGGTTTGGAAAAGTTTGGGGGGGGTTTGATGGGGGAACCAATAAATTTTTTTTCCTCCTTGTGGGGTGCCCCCCTAAAAGGTTTTTTCCCTTTTCTCCCTCCCGGGGGGGCCCTTTTTTTAACCTGGTTTCCAAAAACCTAGGGGGGGGCCCCATTTAATTAATTCCCTAAGGGGGATCTAATAAAAACTAAAATTTTCCCAGGGGGGCCCAAAAACCCAAACCCCGGGTTTAAAATTTTACAAATTTGGGGGGGGCCCACTAGGGATTGGGGATTTTTGTGTAGGGGGGGGGGGCCCCCAAGGTGGGATTTTGTTTTCAAGTGAGGGGGTCTAGGTTTTTTGGTTGGGGGAATGCTGCGGGGGGACAAAGTGGTGGTTTGGGAAAAGGGGTTCCTCTTTGGGGGGCCGGGGGAAACCCCGGGTTGGGGGAAACACTGGGGGAAAAAATTTAAAAGGGGGCCCTTATGGGGGGGCCCAACAATCACCTGAAAAAGGTCAAAAAAAGGGTTAAAAAAATGAACGGGTTTTCCCACTTGAAAATCTACCCCAGGGGGGCCCCAACATGTAGGGAAAAAAAATTGTCTGGGGGTTTTAAGGGGATTTTTTCTTTTTTTTGGCCTATAAGGAAACCCAAGATTTTCCCCTTTTTTTTAGTGTTCTGAAAAAAAAAAAAAAAAAAGGGGCGTTTCTTTTTTTGGTTTTTTCCCTTTTGGGGGGCAACAAAAGAAAAGGGGTCGGGGACCTAAAACGGGGTTTTTTAAAAAAACATGTTTTCCCTATAGGGTTTAATTTGAAATGGGGGAAAAATTTGGTGGTTTTTTTTAAAAGGGGATTAAATTTTTTTGAAAACAGTTTTTTGGGCATTTTTTTCGGGAAACCTTTTGGTGGAGAAAAGGTGGGATGATTTGGCCGTATTGGGGGGAATTTTTCCAAAGGCAGGGGGTTTTCGGGGGGTTTTTTTCAGCCGGGTTTGGGGTTTTTCCCACCCCGGGCCTTTGAAAAAAAAAAAAAAAACCGGGGGGGGAAAAATTAAGGCCAACCAAATTTGGGGCTCTAGGGAAAAAAACCCTTTTTGCGGGAAAAGGTCCCCACGGGCAGGGTTTTTCCGCCCGGGGCGGTTTTCCCCAGGGGGGAAAAAAAAACCATTGAGAAAAGCCCCCAAATTTTTTTCCGCCCGGGGGTTTTTCGGGGGGGGAAATATGGGTTTTTTCAATGGGGGGGGGGAGGGCTTTTTTTCCCGTTTAATTGCGGAAAAAAAAAGTTTTTCCCCCCCCAAGGGCCGTGGGGAACGGGGGCCGAAAAACCCGGGGGGAACCCTTTTTTTTTCCGTCCGGAAAAAGGGGCGGTTTTTTGCCCTTGGTTACCTTTGGGGGAAAACGCGGGGGGCCCTTATTTGGTCTTTGTTTTTAAGTTGTTTTTGGGTTTTAAAAATTAGGGGGGTTTTTTATTTATGGGGTTTTGGAAAGAAACCCCCTTTTTTAGTTCCCATATTAGTCACTATAGGGTTTTAATTTTGATATGGGGCTGAAATTATTTGGTTTTTTTTGGTAAAATTGTTTGGGTTTTTAAATTGGTCGGGGGTATACGGTTTTTGGTCAGAAAAAACATATGATTCACACGGTGATCATGCAGGGGGTTTTGGGGCCCCTTTGATTTATGTACTGACCCACTCAGAGTGTATGTTGTAAAATTCAACAATAACTAAATCCAAAGACAATGGCGCAATTGCATTTTTTTTTTCTGGGGTTGCTTGGCAGAGCTTGCTGGGCGTGGTTGGTGGGGACGGTGCAATGGGATTGTCAGGGGGTGGGGTTGACAGGAGGCAGGGTGGACAGGGGGCCCAGACGCTTTAGCTGTAGGGAGCCCTGAAATTTCTGATAATCAGCCAAAATTTTCCCCCCCGTTTGAGTAGGGTTACATTGGGACCCGCTTTTCCACATATTCTAATTAAAGAGGGGGGGGTGGGGGGGCAAACTGGGTTAAAAAAAAACCAAAAAGGAATAAGTTTAAAATTTTCGGCTGCTTTTCCCAAAAAAAAAAGCTGAAAAAATAACTGAAAGCTAAAAATACAATTTGGGAACAAAGGAAAAGTGAGGGAAAATTTATTTTACTGGAATGATCCCCCATTGTGCTGAAAAAAAATAATATTTTTTTATCTACGAAAGTTTTCAAATTGCAAATGGGCACAAATCTTCAGAGGAAATTGTTTTTTCTTTTTTCCAAAAGATTGCAAATCAAATAAGACCATATTAAATTCTGTCTTGTTTGTTATCAGAGACAGTAAAGCAGAACAGGATTTGCCTTTATGGACACCGGATTGCTAATAGAACATATACTAATAATAATTACATTGTATGATGATGGTGCATATACATATTACCATTTGTATGGGGATGATATATAGGGAGGTTTATTACTCAAGGCTGGTATTGGCATCAGGCAAACACCAAGGCCATTTGAACTTAGGGGAGCCCATAGCATGATTATAGACATGCAAAGTTAAAATGGGTTAGACAAGGGCCCAGTTGAACTCAATCTACAAAGTGTCCTGGTGCGGTCCCTAAGATTACATTCAAAATTGATGGTAAAGACTAATTAAGATTAATGGAACCGTGTGTCTGATGTTATTGGTTAAGTTGGAAGTTTCTTTTTCACGCAGGTAATATGGACATGGGATGTAAATAGAGATGGGCGAATTTCCCGTTTCGTTCACTTCGCCGAATTTCTCGGCAAAAAATAACTTCGTTCCGAATTACTTCGGCACGAATCACGTTAAAAAACAGCTATTTCCAGGCTGCACAGAGCCTGCAGGGTGCTGTAGAACGTTGTGCCATGCTTAAATATGCAGAGGGAGCTTGGTTTGGTCTTCATACAATGTTGTGTTTTAGTATGACACGCAGATGGCTGCCGCCGCTCTTAGAATCGCTTCACTATAAAATTCCCTGGGCACTTAAGAGGGCAAAACTGACCAAAAAACTGAAGGGGGAATGTAGCCTGATAAAGTCATGCGAGCGAAAGCTGGAAAAAAACAAGCTGAGGGCTCAGGTGGCAACATTAGTGACAGAGTGTGGAGGTGACGGCGCTAGTCACAGCAGCATGAGGTCAGGCAGTGGCACAATGACATTCTGGAGGTGGCAACATCACTAGGCCACAGAGTGGCACAGTGACAGAGTGTGGAGGTGACGGCGGCAGCCACAGCAGCATGAGGTCAGAGAGTGGCACAATGACATTCTAAAGGTGGCAAAAACAGGAATAGGCCAAAGAGTGGCACAATGACACTGTGTGGGTTACGGCAGCAGCCACAGCAGCAGCATGAGGTCAGACAGTGGCACAATGACACAGTGTGTAGGTCACGGCAGCAGCCACAGCAGCAGCATGAGGTCAGACAGTGGCACAATGACATTCTGGAGGTGGAAAAAACAGACGTAGGCCACAGAGTGAGACAATGACACAGTGTGGAGGTCACGGCAGCAGCCACAACAGCAGCATGAGGTCAGACAGTGGCACAATGACAGAGTGTGTAGGTCACGGCAGCAGCCACAGCAGCAGCATGAGGTCAGACAGTGGCACAATGACAGAGTGTGTAGGTCACGGCAGCAGCCACAGCAGCATGAGGTCAGACAGTGGCACAATGACATTCTGGAGGTGGCAAAAACAGGAGTAGGCCACAGAGTGGGACAATGACACAGTGTGTAGGTCACGGCAGCAGCCAGAGCAGCAGCATGAGGTCAGACAGTGGCACAATGACACAGTGTGTAGGTCACGGCAGCAGCCACAGCAGCAGCATGAGGTCAGACAGTGGCACAATGACAGAGTGTGTAGGTCACGGCAGCAGCGACAGCAGCAGCATGAGGTCAGACAGTGGCACAATGACACAGTGTGGAGGTCACGGCAGCAGCCACAGCAGCAGCATGAGGTCAGACAGTGGCACAATGACATTCTGGAGGTGGTAAAATCAGGAGTAGGCCACAGAATGAGACACTGACACAGTGTGGAGGTCACGGCAGCAGCAACAGCAGCATGACGTCAGCCAGTGGCACAATGACATTCTGGATTCGTCATCCTCAGCAGGAGGCCACAGAGTGGGACAATGACACAGTGTGGAGGTCACGGCAGCAGCCACAGCAGCAGCATAAGGTCAGACAGTGGCACAATGACATTCTGGAGATGGTAAAAACATGAGTAGGCCACAAGTGAACAATGCACAGTGGTGAGGTAAACGGCAGCAGCCACAGCAGCAGCATGAGGTCAGACAGTGGCACAATGACATTTTTGGAGGTGGCAAAAACAGGAGTAGGCCACAGAGTGGGACAATGACACAGGGTGTAGGTCACGGCAGCAGTCCCACACCCAGCACATGAGGTCAGACAGTGGCAAAATTTGACAGAGTGTGTAGGCCCAAGGCAGCAGCCACAGCAGCAGCATGAGTCAGACAGTGGCACAATGACATTCTGGAGGTGGCAAAAACAGGAAAGGCCACAGAGTGGCACAATGACAGAATGTGTAGTTCACGCAGCAGCCACAGCAGCAGCATGAGGTCAGAAAGTGGCACAATCACATCCTTGAGGTGGCAAAAACGGGAGTAGGCCACAGAGTGGCACAATGGACAGAGAGTGGAGGTGACGCGGCAGGGCAACAGCATAAAGGTCAGAGAGTGGCACAATGACACAGTGTGGAGGTCTCGGCAGCAGCCAGAGTTTCAGCATGAGGTCAGACAGTGGCACAATGACACAGTGTGGAGGTGGGTGGCAATACCAGTCCCTGGTAAAGAGGGTTGTTGGCAGATGGAGAAACTGCCCAGCAGATGTGTGGCATCAGGCAGTTGGCGGCATCAGAATAGTGGCTGAGGCAGGTAGTTTGAACCCAGACTCTTTTTCTCACAGTTTGGGTGAGGCGTCATGGCTGATGTAGTCTGACGCCTAACGCATTGGTGTGGGGAAAAACCCTGGCCGATCCACGCCTGATTCATCTTGACATAGGTCAGCCCTTCCACATTTCCCGGGGACAAGGGGTTCTCCTTGGGGTAACGATGGCCCCCCGCCGCACCCGCTCTGATCCACACTACTGGCCGGCAGGACAGCTTCTCCACTGCAAACCGGCAAGTTGCGCCACACATCCAGTTTGGCTGCCCAGTAGTCCAGCGGATCTTCTAACTGGAGTGGCAGAGTGCTTTCCAAGTAGGCCACCACCTGTTGGTTCAGGTCTGCTCCAGGTCCGCGCTGCTGCTCTGCTGCTGGCGACTGCCCTCCTCACTGGGCGGGTAAAGGGAAAAGCTGCTCATCAGTGACTCCAGACTTTGGTTGCTGCTGATGGAGCTGGTACTGCTCCGACCCCCCCCCCACCTTCCCCCGGCAGCCGCGGCATTAGTCTGTGAGCGCTGAAGCACCCCCCGGTCAGACCTGCAGAGGAGGGACGATGCCCCACATGGGCAGCGGCCAACGACTACGGAGGTTTTCCCTATAGTATTTGAGTTTTTTCCCTCCTCTCAATTAGCTGGGAAAAAGGCTCCCATTTTGGACCGGTAGCGAGCGTCCAATGGGGTGGAGAGCCAAATCATCCCTCTGCCGGATGCTGACTATTCGGCTTTTCACTAGCCCAGGCAAATCAGCAATGCTGCGGGCCATCTGCACAAGGGGACTCCGAGGCTCCCTGCCTCCATCTCCACTGTATACTTCCACGTTGCTTGGGGGTCATCTGCCTTGTCTTCCTCATCTCCATCTAGCTCCTCCAGCTGCTCCTGCTCCTCCTTCTTGTCACCTGGGTAGAAAATCCACTCATTTCACCAGACAATGCTTCCGCTCCAATGTCCTCCTCCTCCTCCTCCTCCAGTTCAGTGCCCACCAGACTCATGTGGCTGCGATATGTAGTCGCCACGTCTCCAGTCCCCTGCCCAGACAGATTTTTCAGCATCTGTTCCAGGACATGAAGCAGTGGAATGACGTTATTCATCCCGTAGTCCTGGCGACTGAAAAAATAACGTCGCCTCCTCGAATGGCCTCAACAAACGGCAGGTGTCACGCATGAGCTGCCAAACTGGCTGACATCAAAGTTACACAGGGATACTTCTGTCTGCCTGGATCATTAAAAAAATCGTTAATGGCCTTTCTCTGTTCATACAGTCGGTCCAACATGTCAGGCTGGAATTCCAATGGGTGGAAACATCGCATATCAGAGTGTGTTGGGGGAGGCCGTTCTGCCGCTGCAGGATGGTGTTCCTGGCTTTGTACGAATGGATAAAGTGCATGCACAGTTTCCTGGCCATTTTCAGAATGTTCTGAAGATCGGGGGAAGACTTCAGGAACCTTTTCACAACCAATTGAAACACGTGCCCCATGCAGGGCGCAGGGAAACCAATCCCTCCTCGTGCAGCGGGGGACCCCAAATTTTCCTTTCCCTTTGGGTCCGTCCCATGGTTCCGATTTGCAGTTGGCGCAGAGAAAGCCACACATCGATTTCTTGCTGCATGACGCGGAGCAGTTCCTCCCCTGGGGTGACTTTGTTCGCCGAGGCAAGCCAGTGTAGAACTGCGTGGGCACCGCTGTGCCCTACACATGTGGTATGATGGAGCAGTAAATTGTGGAGGCTGAGATGGTGGTGGAGGAGGAGGAGGCGGACAAATTGGCGCAGGAGCCGCAGTTTGACAACGTGGAGGAGAAAGCGCGTCTCCTGTCCAAGTTGTTGGTGTGCCTGGGCCGGAAGCACATTCACCCAGTGGGCCGTAAAGGAATGTAAATGGCCCTGACCGTAGTTACAGCTCCAGACTCTGCTCTGCCGTGCACCTTGGAACAAACCGATAAGCTCAAGGACTGACCCACCTTCTGTTCTACATATTTTTTGAAGTGCTGGTACTGCCTTTTTGGAAAAGAAATTAACGGCTTGGAACTCTCCATCTCGGCTCGGCACAAGCCATTAGTTCTCTGAACGGTGCAGAGTCCACCATTTGGAAAGGGAGGGACTGCAGTAACCCCAACAACTTGGACAGGAGCACGGTCCCGCTGCTGCACCTTAGGTGGTTGGACGCATACTGTTGTCTCTTTTCACTCGCCTCGCTAAACGACTGCTGGAAACTTGAGTAGCGAGGAGCAGAAGCATCTGGACCGGAGATGAGTCAAAGAGAAAAAGCTCCCTTCTGCAGAGGTGGGGGAGCCTTTACTGGCTGCAATGGCATGCGGTGCCACTGGGTGCTGCTGCTGCTTGCTGTTGCTTTCGGCGGCAGGATGGACCACCACATCTGAGCCACGTTTCTCCCAGGGCCCCTGGATGGTGACGCTGCATGTGTTTTACGCAAAGGGCCGTGGTGCCAACGTTAGCTACCTGGCAACGCTTCACTTTCTGCTTACAGATTCTACATATACCCATATTCGGCTCCTTCGGTTTCTTAGCAAAGAACTGCCACACCGCCGAGTATCGGATTTTACCGCCAATTGCCCCACTGAGTGACTACTGGGCCCCCGCTGCCTCGCTGAGGCCCCCGTGCCCTTACCTTCTTGGACCTTCGAAGCGGTTTTTTACCCCATGGGGCCCCTTGGCTCCCGACCTCACACTGCTGCTATCCTTGCTACTCATGGCCCACACGACCCACTTGCTTGCTGCGCCGCTGCCTGACGCGCAAGCTGACACCCTCTTCTCCTGACGATGAAGAAGCCCTTGCCTCACCCGGCTCCCAAGTGCGGTCGGCTACATCATCATCTATTTGTGTTTCCCTCGTCACTGCTGCCTCATCACCGGTCTTGGTATGCAGAGGCTGACCCCTCACAACATGACCTCCCATGCCACTCTCAACATCTATACTTTGCCGCCCACTGCAAGAAGCAGGGGATATTGGCCCCATTTCTTCGCTGCAAGTAGCTGCTGACTGCCCTCCTCAAATTGTTTCATCCTCGCTATATAGTGGCGGGTGAGCCCAGACCCCATAGTAGATCTCTGGGTGAGGGAACCGGATGGGACACAGGCGGGTCGAGCACAGGTGAGGGCCGCTGCCCCTCTCCCGGGCCATGCCAACTAAGGGTTGTGTCTGACGTCCCACCGACCTTGGCTGGGGTTGTCAGATGTCATCTGGGAGGAAGTGGATGACCTAGTCAACCAATCAAGAACCCTTGGGTTCTAGTCAGTACACGGCCGCTAGATGACAGCGGCAGTTGTGCCTCACCGAGTGACCCCTGCTGCGACGTCCCTTGCTGTGCTGCGACCTGGGCCTGGAATGTTTTGTGCCTCTGCCACTCGCAGGTGAAAGCCTGCCACCTCTCTGTCTGACATACTGTTTGTTCTAAAATGTACAGACAACTGTTTGATGAAGATATCTGTATATAATAAATACACACCCTGTATTTGACGCCAAATGAACCCAAACAAGCTTGGTAACCCCTTTGGATATAAATTGCGCTCCACAAATGGGCAGGAAAAAAATTTACTTGTATGTGCCGTTTAAAAAAATCTGTGTATTTTACTGAATATCAAAGCACAAACAGGCTTAAATTAACCTTCGGATATGAATTATGCTACAGAATTTCTTCTGTGGCGGGGTAAAATAAATTTTATTTTACTGAGTACAACTGCAGAACAAACGCTTAATTAACCCCTGGATTAATTGCGCAAAAGAATTGAGCAACCACAAACTACTAGCTTTGTAGCGTGTTTACAAATTTCGTGTTTTTCTACCCCACACAACAAGAGATAAAATTGTAATTAACCTTTGCTTGTGAATTAGGCTACAGGAAAAATGTATATATTTTTGGGGATGAAAATGACGGTTTCTTGGGAAACACCACAGCTGAAAAACAAACGCTTAATTAACCCCTGGATGTAAATTGCACCAAAGAATTGAGCCCCCCACAAACTAGTTTGCTGTGTAGCGTGTTACAATGCGGTGTTTTTTTACGCCACACAACAAGAGATAAAATTGTAATTAACCTTTGCTTGTGAATTAGGCTACAGGAAAATTGTATATATTTTGGCGGTGAAAATGACGGTTTCTTGGAGTCACTACAGCTGAATACCAATGCTTAATTAACCCTTGGATGTAAATTGCGCCAAAGAATTGAGCAGCCAAAAATGAAGTGGTATTTGTAAAAACGCTGTTTCTATAAATGAATACAACAAGAACTGGCTTAGATCCCACTTGGATATTCAATGTGCTGTGAGAAGATAGGATTTAAATGTATATGCAGCTGCAGTGGACGCACACTGGATTTCAGATCCAATACCCCAAAAAATCAGAAATAGAACATTAAGAGAAGCAGTCTCTGAGACAAGCTGAGACACCCCACAAAAATCGCTGTATAAAAATCAGTTCTTCAGCAACAATCAGCCGCGGCAGCACCTTCCCTGAACAGTACAGTGAGAGCGGTATGAGCTCCCAGCGTCGCGCCCGGACTTATATAGTGCGGTGATGTCACAGAATCCCGCCGGTCTCTGATTGGCTTCATCTCTGCACATGTCATGCAGGCTATGCCCTTCTTCCTCCCAGAGTGCTTTGCCCCATGTATCAGCATGTGCTCGCAGCCGTTTTATCAATCAAAAGCACACTTCGTTCACCCGAAGTCCCCCAAACTTCGACTTCGTTCAGAACCGAAGTTTTCCTGAAATTCTAAACGAATTCCACTTCGTTAGAATCAATTCGCCCATCTCTAGATGTAAAGCCAACAGTTTTGTTTCTCATTGTATTGATAATATATTTCTAAAATTCCATTTTGTCTATAAATGACTACACTCTACCATCTGGATGTATGGAACAGACAAAGTAGAGATGAATGAATTCATCACCAGGTGTCATGGAGCTGCCAACCAGTCAAATATTGGTTTGACCATTGATGAATATGGGAAATGCTATCAAAGGGGTGTTGTATAAGGGGAAATTAGTGGGTCTATAGCAACTTGTGGGTCTTCAGTTGTTGTATAACTTAGCACAACCTGAAAGTCACAGTGGAAGAGCAAGGGGAAGTTGAACAATTCGTCTGTACGACTCTGTTAGACATGAAGACTATATGGGAATGCAGAGTTGCACATCAAAGAAGTACTGTCTCATTAGACTTGTAAGTAGGTTTAAGAAGCTCAAAAACAGGGGAAAACCTAATTTCTAGCCAGTTATTGAATTGGTGGAGGTATTCTCCTGTTCTATAAACATATCATCCACAAGTGTGCGAACTTTACCAGATGAATGCTAAAGATTTGATCCCCAGGATAGGTGCCCAGTAGATAGTTACATTGCAGCTGGCAGAGATGTGGTCAAGCTGGAAATAGGTAAGTAACAGATAGAAAGTATCAGGTCCAGAAATTAGTAGCATAAGACGGAGTCAGACCAACGTAGCTACACTGTGAATCAGATAAAAGCGGCATAAAGCAGGCTTGGTAAAATGCAGGAAATGCATAGAAAATAAGTAGGAAAGCACGAGTAAAATTTACCAATAGGGCAAATAACCAACAAGAGAATTTCTGGAGCAGGTTCCTGAATGCTGATGCCTCATCCTGTGGCCAAGTCTCAGTCCCACTGCTGGAGCAGCACACACCCCATTGTAGAGAACCAGTGACATGTCTTGGCAATGGGACGCTACTGGGCTCAACATGTCTAAACATTGCCTGGCATGCAGATGAGGTGTCACAATGTATCTACTGACATCATATCTAAATTATGACATGTTTTATAATACTGGGTTCTACTGTAGCTTGCATAAATAGGTAGCATTACTATTTCACCCACTGGTAGGTCTTTCCCCTGTCTACTTTGCTGTGAACACTGCCATGAAGTCGAGAAAGTGGTCACATTCTTTCTTAGAATTCTTTTGATTTGCAGTTTACATTGTTGAGAGGGTGCACTTACAACCTCATAATGTGTTATTAGGGCCATATATAATAGTTACTCAGATATAAAGCATTCTGCACGGTAACCACTCTGAGGACTCTCTAAGATTGTCTTCTTAGTATTTTAAGTAATATAAAGAGAATAAAAGTGGAAAGTAACAGACTGAATTCATTCTAGAATTTCCACTTATCCTCATGTGGCTTTTTATAAGGTACAACATAGTAGGTTAAAAAAAAGACTGAGGTCCACAAAGTTCAGCCTAAAATGAGTGGTTTTTCAGAAGTAGGCGAAAACCCTTTTTAAGGCAATTCTTTTCCAGCTCCAAACATCGCAAGGAGAATAAATCCCAGGATCAACAAACCATTTCTAGTAATGAATTACACACAACCTGCAATATCAATTAAGGCACTGCCCGCACAGTAATTAATCTCTGTTTATGGTGAGGGTGTAAGCTTTGTTCCTTTACACTAGGCCTGTATAGCATAGAGCAGGTGGACCGCCTGTAGCCCGTCAAAGAATTTCTGGCCTTCAGAAATAACTTGTGCAAACTCTGCCTTATAATGAGAGGTACCATCCGATTTGGACTTTTCCTGAGAATGGGGAAGTCCCAAACAGTCCATGGATGATCCTGTTGTTTTAGCCCCTCAGTCTACCAAGTTGACAGCTCTGCTCTAGACATAGGAGATGCCTCTTTGTCATGGTTACAACTCAAGATACAAAAAGGACTATTAGACAGATCTCTGTATTGACTATTAATAAATTTGTACAAAATATTTAGCTCACTACTAAGCCATATGATTCCTAAAATAGCAAACCTCATTATTTAATAATCTTGTATAGCAATCTACTAATTCTACTTATTCTTGTCAAACTTCTCTGCACTTACTCCCATTCTTATGTTTTCTAAAGTTATATTCACACTGGCATCATTGCTGCTGTTTATATTAACAGTGATGGTGTTCTGAAGTATTGATCTGACAAAAGATTTAAATAGCGTCTGATGGACCCCAACAACATACAATGAGGTTGAACTGGATTCCATGAAGTTTTCCATCATTTTGATGGTAAGAATTTTGACTGCATAATCTGCTAATTTTTTACATCAAAAGTGAAACAAAACCATGACATAATCCTGAATGAAGGGAAAAAAAGGATTAATCCCCCCGGGGTTTTCGGAAAATTTCAAAATTACTTTTTTTTCTTTTTGATTTTTAAAAATTTTTTCTAACACGCGTTGCAGTTTTTAAAAAGGCCAAAAAAGACAATGTCAACCCCTTTTAAGCCTATTGCCCAGATTTTTGGATCCAGGGGAAGGGGCCCCCCCCCCCCCCCCCCCCATTAGGGAAACCCGTTGCCTCATTTTAGGGACCCCAATTCCCCCCCAAACCCAATCGGGCAACCCAAAAAACCCCGGGTCCACGTTTTTTCCCAAACCCTGGGTCACCTATCCCTTGGAAAATTTTAATCCCACTAGAAAGGTTTCCCCAAAGACCCTTCCCAAACCCTTGGTCACTAAATTTTGTTATATTATTACAACGAAATGTACCCAGCCCCCTTCTCCAGAATCCCGGTCACAATAACTTGATATATAAATTTCCCCATCAGAAAGGGAAACCACCCTTCCCAAATCCTGGCCCACTATAAATTGGTTATACCCTTTACATAATTAAAAGTATCCAGCCCCTTCTCCAAATCCGGTCACAAATTACTTTTTAAAAAATTAAACATTTTAAAAGGGTATCCGGGCCCCTTTTCCCAAAACCTGGTCCCTTTTCAGAAAAAAACAAAAACCCAAATTTCCAAACCCCTTTTCCCCGGATCCCGGTCATTTTATAACTTTTATATAATTACAAAAAGGGAAATGTATCCCCCCTTCTCCAAAATTCCCGGTTCAAAAAAAAAACCTTGTTAAATTATTACATCTTGAAAAGGGAAAAAAACCCCCCTTCCCCAAAAACCTGGTCATAAAACTTTTTTAAATTTTACATCAAAGAAATGTATCCAGACCCCCCCTTCCAAAAAAAACCCAGGTCAAAAAAAATTTGGGTTTATATTATTAAAAATCTAAAAATTGAAAACCCGGGACCCTTTCTCCAAACCCAGGGTCACTATAACTTGTTAAATTATTCTTCAAGAAGTGAAACCAGACCCTTCTCCAGGACCCCCGGTCCATTTAAATTTGGGTTAAATTTTAAATTAAAATCAAAAAAGGGTATCCAGACCCTTTTCCCCAGAACCCCCGGTTAAACTTTTAAACTTTTTTATATTTTTCCCTTTAGAAATGAAACCAACCCCTTTTTCTCCAGAATCCCAGTCCTTTTAATTTTTTTATATTTTTACATTTTAAAAAGGTGTATCCGCCCCTTCTCCGGCCCCCGGGCACTATAACTTGTTATATTATTAACTTTCTAAAATTTAAAAACCCAAAAACCCTTCCCCAAAGAATCCCGGGGAAACTATAATTGTTTATATTATTACGATCTAAAAGGGTTGTACCCCAGCCCCTTCTTCAGGATCCCGGTCACAATAACTTGTTTTTTTTAAATTTACTTTAAAAAATGAAAACCAACCCTTCTCCGGGAATTTCCCAGCACTAAAACCTTGTTATTTAAAACATTAGAAGTGTATCCAAACCCTTCTCCAGGACCCTTTGGTCACTTTTAACCCCTGTTATATTTTAAAAATCTAAAATTTATCCAGACCCTTCTCCAGAATCCGGTCACTAAAAAATTTTTTTATATTTTTACATCAAAAAAATGTACCCCAGACCCTTCTCCGAAATCCTGGTCATTTAAACTTTTTTTATTATTACATCTAGAAGTATTCCAGCCCCTTCTCCAGGACCCCGGTCACTTTCCCTTTTTAAAAAATTATTAAATCAGAAATTTTAAACCCAAAGCCCCTTTTTCTCCAGAATCCCGAAAACTATAACCTTGTTAAATTAAAAAACATCTAGAAGTGAAACCCAACCCCTTTAAACAGGCCCCCGGGTTCACTAAAACCTTTAAATTTTTACATTAGAAATGTACCCAGACCCATTCCAGAATCCTGGTCACTAAAAATTGTTTTTATTTTTTCATCTGGGAAATGTATCCAACCCTTCCCCCAAGAATCCTGGCCCCACTATAACTTGTTATATTTTTTAAATCTAGAAATGTACCCAAAGACCCTTCTCCAGAATCCTTGGTCACAAAACAACTTGTTTTATTCTTAATCTAAAAATTTTAAACCAAAACCCTTTTTCCAGAATCCGGGTTCATTTGAATTTTGTTATTTTATTACAAAAAAAAAAAGTACCAACCCTTCCCGGGAAACCCGGTCCCCCAAAAAACTTGTTAAAAATTATTACATCTAGAATGTAACCAACCCTTCTCCAGAATCCCATTCCCCATAACTTTTTTATATTTTTACATCAAGAAATGTAAACCCAAAACCCTTCTCCGTCGGGAAACAATTAGCCCAAATAATAACTTTTTTTTGGGCTAGTATGTTTAATGGGGGGTTTCAAAAACCCGGGGGTTTTCCAAACCCCACAATAAATACTTTGTAGAAAAATATTGGGAACCCGGGTTTAAAAATTTCAACATTTTTTAATGAAATACTTTAAAACCCAAAACCCCCAATTTTCCCAGGCATTGGCCGGATGTACAGCATGACCCAAAAATTTGGACAGTTTAAAAGATACTAATACTCAGCGTTTAGTTGCGACCCCCGGCCCTTTCAAATAAGGCCCCAGGCAAAAGTCCGGTTTGGGTTCTAGGACCCCGGGGCCCAGAGCAAGATGGCGAAAAGGTGGTAATTTTTTCGAAACACTCGAAACGTGCTATTTTGGGGGCAGGACCCCCCCCTTCCAAGGGCCCCGAGCCCCAACAGTATAAAAGCCATTCCTTAAAAAAGGTAAAAAAGGACAAAAACCCCCATTAATTCCAACTTTAAAAAAAAAAACCAAAAAAAGTAAAAATCTTTGTTTTAAACAAATTTGGCAGGGCCCAAACAGTGGAAGGTCATCAATAATTTGAAATTCCCAAAACTTAGAGGAAAAACCGCAAAAAAAGGGCTCTCTTTAAAGGGCCCCTTTTGGGGGATAGGGGACTTTTAACTTTTGGATCCAATAGGGCTTCACGCTTAAAAATTTTAGTAAAAAAAAATGCATTATCGTTGAAATTTAACTTTCTCAAAGGGAACGCACCAGCGAAAATTCACTTTAAATCATGCCGTGCTTCGAAAAATTTGCTTAGCCCCCCAGTCTTTTCCCCCAAAAAGGGTTTTTTTGGGGAGATGGTCAACCCTTTTTTTATCCACTTCCCTCTTTAAATGGGGTTACTAAAGTTTTTTTTTTAAAATTCAAAATCCCCAAATTTTTTTAAATAATTTAAACTCGAATCCCATCTCGAGGGCCCCTGTCCCCCCTTTTACTCCCCCCACGGGGGCCCATTTTAAAAATATATAAACCCCCTCACTTTCACAGGGAGGGAATTTTTGGGTTTTTTTATTTTGTTGCCCTTTTTAGGGGATGATTTAAAAAATCCCCTTTTTAAAATTTAAATGAACAGTTTTTTTTCTTTTTCAGGGGGGAAAAAACCCCCCGGGATCTCGTGAATTTTAATACTTTTGTTTTTCCCATCCTACGGTTTTTTTAAGGCCCCGCAAAAATTTAAATTTGTTGCCCTTGGGGGCCCTTTCCTTTCCCGGGTTTAAAACCCCCCCCGGGTGCTTTCCAAAAAAAGATGCCCTACCTCGCTTTCCCCTGCGCAGAAAACCCCCCCCAATATTTAGATATTGCTTTTTAAAGCCCTGCATGTTTTCAAAAACAGATAAATATGTAAATTTTCTGGTCTCTCCTTTCTTTTTTTTTTGTTCTTGGGTTTTAAGGGGGTTTGTCATAGGAACCAATAACAACCCCTTTCCAAATCTCCAAGTCTGTTTCGTCAAAAAGCCTTTTAATTTCCTTAAATTCGATATAGGCCAATTTCCCCAAAAAATTTTACTAGGTTTTTTCGGCGTTGCTAAGCTTTATACGCCAAAGCCCTTTTTAAAAAAAAAACTTTGTGATTTAACAATCCCCCTAAAAAGTCTGGGGGGCGGTGGGTATTGGTGGTGCAAAAATTTTTATTTGATCTGTCGTTTTTTTTGGTACAATTTGTACAAACCCTACTTTTTCCCAAACTTTCTTAACCACCAACAAGATTTTAAAATCATGTCTCCCCACTGGTCAGGGAAAAATTTGGATAAAGGGGATGAATTTAAAAAGGGTATATAACAAATTCCTCGAGTTGCAAAACCCGGGAGCCGGCCCCAAAATTTGAGGGAAATCGTCCAAAAAACGATCCCAGGAAAAAAATGTAAATTTAAAATTGAATTGTGAAGGAGTAAACTTGCTTTTTCCCTTCAAATCCCTTAATATAGAGATTACCAAAGCTGGGTTCCCTAGGGGGGGCCCCCATCGAGGCCCCTGTTTCGGGGGGAACAGCGGGCCCCCCAAACCCGGAAAAAAATTTTTGGTAAAGACTATTTCAAGCAAACGCATAAAAAACGAAAATTTTTTTTTAAATTTTTTCCATCCGGGGATAAAAATACCGTATTATTTTTATTCCCCCCTCAAGGTTATTAGTGAACAGGGGCTTTATATCTAGCTGCATAGCAATGACATTTGATAGATGATTCTTTTTTACTCAAAAAACTGGCCCGTATTTCTGCAAGATTTTGGATCTTTTTTTGACCACGGTTGGAGAAAAAATCGACGTAGCCCCAAGGGGGTTTTAATCGAATGATCCGGGCACAAAAGGCTTCCTGGTGGTTTAGTGGCGGGACTTGTGAACTTTAGGGACATATACAAATCGGGGTAAGTGGATTATTTTTAACGAGATTTGTTTTTAGTGCATTTAATGATCACTGTCTCGACAAGCCCTTGTGCTATTACTTCTTGCACATGGTCTACTTAATTCACTTGTTGATCTTTTTTTAGGGGTACAATAATACTTGGGAGTCCAGAAGTTGTGTCATTGCTCGTTGATATATGGATCAAGTCCCATTATCAACTGAAGGCTCCCCCCTTGTCCGCTTTTTTAATTAGTGATGCGAGAGTAGGACATCTTTTTAGGAAAGCACCCCGGTGGGTCTACCGGAAAGGAAGGACCCTAGGTCAACAAACTCAGTATCAGCGGCCCTTAAACAACACTCTAGTAAGAACGAAAAAACGCGCAAAGCTATTAAGATTCTACGAGATCGGGACCTTGCATGCCTGAAATGTACAAACTGTTCATTAATCTAAAGGAGATTCTTTAAATTCATCCCTCTAAAGGACACAAAATAAAAATCCAGGCTTCCATACGTAGTGACATGTGAGGGGGTTATGATATATGTTAATGTGCCCTGTGGCGAGTAGTATATGTGGGACAGACATCGAGATGTTATTCGAGTTAGAATTATTGACTCATAAGTTCAGCCATTACGATACTTTTAAGGAAATAAAACTGAGTATCTCCTTTGCTGATGAGGTAAGTGGACTCAAAAAGAGGGTGTCCAATCTCCCCAAAAAACCTTTTGGGGAAACGACTGTGGTCTAAGCACTTTGCAGAAAGAAAAGCCACGGCGATGATTTATGTGAATTGCGCCTGGTGTGTCTTAGAGTAGTTACTATGCAAAGTTTATGCATATTTGGTTAACTAAGGATTACTTAAGCGTGAAAGACTATTGGATCACAGAGTTAGAGTCACTATCCCCGAATGGCTTTAATGCGAGCCTTAATTGCGTGTTTTCCTTAAAGTTGTGTTATGCAGTATTATGGGATGACCTTCTCCTCGTTGGGCTCTGCAGCTTTGTTCTTAAACAATGAATTTCTACTTTTTTGTTTTTTTAACTATGTTGGAATTATAAGGGTTATACGATCCTCTATACCTATTTTAAGGAATGGCATGTATACTGTGACGCTCGGTTTGTCACGTGAGGATAGGGGAGAGGAGTCTGCCCCGGAAACATTGAACGTAGTCGACGTGTAGAGCTCAAGTTAACACCGTTGCGAACATCTCTGCTCTGGGCCTCTGGCGTCTACTGACCGAAGCGATCGGACTTTTGCCCTTTGGACTTCTTTTGACGACCGGGAGGTCGCACACTAAAACGCTTGTGTATATGCTAATTTCCTCTCCTATCGTGTCACTAGTTTATGGTCTCTAATGTGCTGTAGACTACATCGTCTCTGGCCGAATGCTGAAATTGGATGTTGGTTTAACGTAGATTTCATTAAAGGTGTTGAAATTGTTTTACCATGGGTCCTATAGTTTTTCTTACAGTACACTTCTCACTGAATCCACCAGTCAACTATTAACTTGTTATATTATTTCATCTCTAGAAGTGTATCCAGAACCTTCTCTCAGGATTCCCGGGAACTTAACATGTTATAATTATTTAATCATTAGAATATCTGTATACCAGACCCTTCTCCAGAATTCCCGGTCACTATAATTGTTATATTATTTACATCTAGAATTGTATCCTGGACACACTTCTCAAGATCCTGGTCCACATAGAACTTGTTATATTAGTAACATCTAGGGAAATGTATCCAGACCCTTCTCCAGAATCATGGCGTCACTAGATAACTTGTTATATTATTACCATCTAGAAGATGTATCAGTCCCTTCTCCCAGAATCCTGGTCACTATTAACTTGTTTTAATAATTTATTAAATCTAGAAATGTATCCAGACCCTTTATAGGAAACGTGCATCTCAAAATCAATCGGCCAATATAATACAACAAGATGAGGAAATCTGTAGGAATGAAATACTCGCCTCTTGCATTAGTAAAAGTACATTAATTCATTGTGGTGGTTGAGACCTCTGGGCATTCGCGTTTCAAGCTCCAGGATCCAAAACGCCTCTCTGCGTCTGACTTCCATCCCCGCCTCACCTACATTTACTTTCTCCAAGCCGAAGACACTTAAGGTATGCAAGTCACCGTAGTGTTCCTCAACAAAATGCTTAGTGGTCCTGGATAATTGTGTCAACTTGTTGTTTTCTGTGCCATGTATATGTTCCGCAATTCTGTTTTTTAATTTCGTTATTCTACAGCAAATGTAGTGCAGAATACAAGCGGTGCAACAAATAACATAAATCACATTGGTCATGTCACAATTTATAAAGTCTTTTATAAATCGTGTCAGGGGTAGCACCCTGCCCTGCAGTGGGCTCTGGTGAAGACTGGGGGGCATCTTGGATTCTGCTCCCTGACATGTCTTTCACCACCGCTTTCAGTGGTTCATTGGATCCAAATCCCAGCTGTCCTAACATTAAGTGGAAGGACCTACAGGGGGTGTAGTGTCACGGGTGGTCTTGCGACCTGCTCCTCGTGTCATGGTCACACATGTACAGCCTCAGCATCGTCCCTGCCGGGATTGGTGCAATGGTCACGGGACCGATCATGACAGTAGACCAGATCTAACTATTAAGACAGCTGGGAAGTGGATCTTCTGGACCACCGCAAGCAGTGGTGAAAGCCATGTCAGGGAGCGTAGTCTAAGATGCCTCCCGGTTATCACCACAGCCCACTGCAAGGCAGGTTGGCCTTGTGAGGTGGAAGATAACCAGGTAGGTCACTACCACTGATGCGAGTTGCAGTGGCAGCCGGGTTGCAGTGTAGTACAGAATCAGCAAGTGAACTTGTAGTCAGGAACAGGTTGAAAGATAAGGGTAGGCAGCAGGCAAATGTGGTCAATGGTCGGAGGCAAGCAGTCTGGTACATGGTAGAGACAAGGAAATTAAAACAACGCTTTCTGTAGAGGCTTAGGCACAATAGATCGGGCAGGGAGTGCAGGAAGTGAACAGAAGATATAGGGTCAGCTCCCTGCAATTAGTCAATTACCAGCGTGCTAGACCTTTAAATTTCACTAAGCCGTGTACGCCCTAGGGAGCGGCGGGAGGCATGCAGGGAAGCAGAAGCGCAATGAGGTGACTATAGAGCCGAAGATTGAGTGTGCCTGTTTCTGCTGACCACGTTTGCTGCTGCCTGCCCTTATCTTTCTGCCTGTCCCTGAGTACAAGTTCATTTGCCAATTCTGTACCACGCTGCACCCTGGCTGCCACAGCAAGCAAGTCATGTCAAGGGTAGCGATCTGGGCATCTCCTGCCGCATAAGCCAAAGTTGCCTTGCAGTGGGCTGTGGTGAAAACTAGAAGGCATCTTAGATCCAGAGGATCCACATCCCAGCTATCCTAATAGTTAAATCCAGATCACTATCATGGTTGGTCCTGTAACTTGCACATCGGGCCATGGCGCCACTTTTACCCGGCAGGGACATTACTGAGGATGAACATGTGTGCCCACCCATGACAGTACCCACCTATTGGTGCTCCCTCTCTACTGTTCGGATAACTGGGATGTAGATCCTCTGGACCACCGCAAGTGGTGGTGAGAGTCATGTCAGAGATGCCCCATGGTTTTCATTCGGTAGTTGCTACCCCTGACACGACTTGCTTGTGGTGGCAGCTGGGGTTCAGCGTGGTACAGAAGCGGCAGACAAACTCGTAGTTTGTGACAGGCAGAAAGATCAGGAAAGGCAGCAGGCAAACATGGTTAGTGGACAGAGGCAAGGGGTCTGGTACATAGTAGAGACAAGGAACTTGGAACAACACTTTTTCTAGAGGCATGGGAGTGCCAGAAGTGGACAGAAAATATAGTGTCAATGCCCGGCAATTAGCCAATTGCCAGCAGGCAGAGACGTGCAGTGAAGCAGGAACATGGAGAAGGGAGTATAAAAGTGAAGCATGAGTCGTCACTCGTACCCGACAGTAATGTTGCTGATGGGGAGCAAGTGTACTTGGGCATAACTGTGGCCAGACATGCAGGTCGCGGGACCACCCATGACGGTATTTATCCGTGTTGAACCTCATCTACCACTTCTCTGCCCAGGTTTCCAACTTATCCAGATCCCTTTGTAATAACACATTATCCTCTATTGTGTTGATTACTTTAAAGACCTTAGTATCATCTGCAAAGATTGATATTCTACTGTGCAATCCTTGAATAAGGTCATTAATGAATATATTAAAGAGAATAGGGCCAAATACTGAGCCCTGTGGTCACCACTAGTAACAGGGATCCAGTCTGAGTATGTACCATTAATCACCACCCTGTGTTTTGTTTTTTATCACTGAGCCAGTTTCTTACCCACTTGCAAACATATTCCTCAAGTCCAAGCATTCTCATTTTACTTACCAACCTTTTATGTGGCACAGTATCAAATACTTTAGAAAAATCTAAATATATAACATCAAATGCCTCACACCGATTCAGTCTGGAGCTAACCTCCTCATAGAAGCTGATGAGACTTCCCCTTGCCCTGAACACCAGCATTGTGAAGCATCATTTCAGTGCCAAATACTAATATCTTTACAAACACTGAAGTCTAACAAAGCCCATACACCCTACATAATGGGGAGGCATATGGCATTTAGCTGCCTTACAGATAAGTTTACTGATAACAAAATCTACTGTTCAAAGCAGAAATGGACTTCTTTTTTGCTTTTTCCATTCCATCCTCCACATTACTACTATTACTATATCCTATTACGTCATTCTTTCTCTCATCTATTTAATTTGCAGAAAAAAATAGCCATGTATTTTTGGAAATAGCATCAGTAGGGTAAGAATTGATGTTTTGTATGCCGAAAGACAACTCCAGGTCTGAGACCATTACTAGCACATTAATGTAAATGAAATTCTGGGTAAGGTGGCAGAGTCCAAGCACAGTAAAATAAAGTAAAGGGCTAATACATTCTGTTTTGCTTAGTACAATGAAAAAGTTAAGTTATGCAAATTGAATAAATTGCAGTTAAGCATTCAAGTTATAAAATATCACACACATTTATGCTTCCAATAAAAGCTATAAGCTGAATTTAGGCATGAGGAAACGTAAGAATTATAAGGACATCAGTGGTTTTCATGTATCTATGTCCACACCGGAGCTAAAAATGTACTTTTTTTTTAGGTCAAAGAAAATAAAGACATTTTTCTAAACTAAATAGTATGTGAAATCAGTGAAATCATTTGATAGAATACATTTAGGTTCACTCCTCCATTGCAGATTTCTTAAAAAATAATGGATAAAATAGCACAGTTTGCTCTGCTGGGTTTTCTTTACAAATGATAGATGCCATGATAGAAACCCAGGGGACCCTATGAGAGTCAATGGGGTATGTCGAGGTCTTTTGATGGATCCAAAACCACCATTGTTTTTTTGTTCCTATGGCAGAACTGAAAAACAGAAATCATATTTTAAGGCAAGACACAAGCAGTTAAAACTACCTGTTTTTTACTTTAATTTTCTTATATTTCTGACTTTTTGCTGTCCTTTTTTATTTATTTTTTTTAAATCCCATTATGGGACTCAACAATGTGATCACTTGATATAGTTTGTAATACATAGCAATACATTATTGTTTTGGGATGTATTACTACTGTGTTCTGTCAACAGAAGACATTTTTCAGTTTCCAGCTGTCATGGTAACCATCGGGATCCCCCCAATTGCATGACTGGGGTGCTGATGGATGACAGAGGGCGCGCTCTCCCTCTGTCAACCAACTATATGCTGTGGTTGCTATTGTCCGTGGCAACTGAGGGGTGAAATGGCCAGGACTGGCGCTAGCTGCAGCAGGAGCCTGGCTGTACATGACAACTGGCGCCCATTGCAGATTGTGCAAGTACAGCTTCTGTGCACGCACAATGTCAGCACCATAAATGTACATTAAGGTAACTTCCTTCCACTCTATAAGACAGTTTTTAGGGGGGAAAAATGACATTTTAAAGTGTGAAAATTACATTAATTTATCGATCTTAGTCACACATACTAGGACCAATTTCACAGACAGCAAATTAACCTATTAACCAATTGACCCTATATTTTGGTTTTAGTAAGTAACTGGTTTATATCCATGTGCAGAGACATGATATTGGCCCCAGTACAAATTCTGTTACAGTCCCCCCCCCCACCATGTGCCATTTATAGTACTGGGGTAAATTTGCATGGGGAGACTTCAGGCTCCAGGGCTTGGACATAACAGCTACCTGTGCTACGCACTTTCCCAGGTAAGCACAAGGAGGATTTCACTACATTAAGATAATGCCCTGTTTGGCTACAAACTAATGACTTCTGTGGGGAAAGGCAAAAATGTTAATCACACATCTGTCATGGCCAGTCCTAGTGGTGCGTATCCATCCACCTCCTACTTTCAGCATATGATTGGTGTTAGGTTGGGTACACACTACATTAATGACTCTTACTTATGGTATCTTTGCATTTGTAATTACGATATCACATTATGCATATTTCTGTATTTGCCTATATTTGGGATTTGTATTACAATTTCATCTGGGGATTTTTTTCATTATGAGGAGTCATATCCTGCCTGCAGTTAATTGGGTTGTCTTTTCTATACCTCTGACTATTATGTGTGTTTTTTTAAAAATGTAATTAATAAAGTATTTTGTAATTTTTTGACTATATACTCTCTACTGTATTTTTGATATTGGGATAGCTCTATGGAGAGTGGTCAGCATACAACGATAGACCGCAATGACAGAAGGTTTAACGTAATGCTCAAATCTGGACTTACCTATATATGCATATTAATGACTCTGTTTAAGGTAATCATCGGGCTACCGTAAAAATGAACTCCTGGCAGATAGCGTGATGTACCTGCAGTAGCCACCTAGAGCTTTCCCTGTGGGACTCAACAGTGTAGTCTTCCAAGCCCTGGGTGTGTACTTTTCCCATGATGTGTCTGAAAACAGGTTTTTTCTAGTGAACATAAACCTCCTGCTTTAATTAATCCGTACTCCTATAGTCATTTATTATCTGTAATTGTATTTAGCATCAACAAGGACGTCAATTTAAAGATCTGAAAAAAACAATTGTAGCGCTATTACTGCTAGATATACATTTTTAAATATATTCCACCAACTTGTAATATTCTCGCATGTGAATATGGTTCTAAATATAGAAGCTCTGTCATCCAGTTGTTAATTTGCCCCAAAGCAACATTTTCTTCCTCCTCTTGCATTACTTATAAATGCATGACAATTATTTAAACATGAGAGAATTTTATATCCAGATCTGTGAAATTTGAAGTAACTTTTACTTCGAGCTGACATCCTGTTTTACTTGATCGTACCCTTAGGAAGTGCATACAATATTAATACATAAAACATTCCATAATCTTATGCAATATGACCAGTGGAACATCTGCACTTGTTTCTATGTTACATGAGCCAAGCATGACACCACAATAAAGGATATTGGTGTATGCTAGGGAAACCTCAATCCACTAACACACCAATTACCACCAATTGTTCTATCAGACTTTGGAGTTATTACATTTCAATTGTAATTACATTTTTTTAATGTAAACACTGAGATTGACATTATTAAGATCAGTTCAATCTACATAATGAATATATAAATCTTGAAGGGGTCTTAAGCTCTAGAACAAGTAACTATGAATAAGAGATTATTAATAGAAAACTATTTCAGTTAGAAAGAGACAGGAGTTTTAGATTTAAGGGTTTAAGCAACAGCTCTACTAATAAGGTGAATATGAAACAGAGACATTATGGGAAAGTTACACCTAAAAAACCTATTTATATAATAAAAAAAAGATATTAGGGTATTAAAAAATTCCTGGTCTTACACTAACTTGCATAGGAAACAGCCACTAGAGGACAGAATGTATCTACGCCCTAGGAAACATTTAGATGGGTCTATAATGCATACCCATAACAATAATACTAATAACAAGAATGGGAAAACTGAAACATTTACATACGAAGAGAAAAAGACCTATGAAAATACTAATTCAGTGTGCCCAAAAGAAAATAATAATAAAAAGAAAAATAAGGGTATGTTCACACAGCGAGTTGAGTCTGTGGGACCATACGCTTTTAGATGCGTTTTTGGATCCATCTGTCGGACCCAAACATGCATGCTAATAAACAGCAATGTGATTTACAGTGCTTTTAATATGAGACAAGCATAGGCGTTCACACAAGTGATTGCCGATGCATGTCTCACTGCATCTTTCGGATTCATCATTCGGATCCGTCCCAAGGATTGACATGTCAATTCTTGGTTCGAAAGATGCAGCAGGAACCATATTATACACTATAGGGTGTGTCCTGCTGCATCCAACATGCAGCTGCATGCTGTATACGTGTGGGATCCATTTAGGATCTGACCGCCGCTGCGTGTTTGGATGCGATTTTTGGATCCAAAACTGAATCAAAAACGCCGTGTGAATGGCCCCTTAAACTCCAGATCAACAATAACCATGAAAACAAAGGAACCATAAAAAGGGGCAACAAAAATTAGAAAAATCCATGTACATAAGTCCGCAAAGTAAACTTTGAGATCCCCTTGAATTAAAGGTGACTTTGGACAAGATAGAAAGAGAACATAGGGAATACATGTTCCGATTTCCCTAATTTGTTTTCAATATTACCAATAACACTTTCTTATTCTTAATGATACTGAAGATACTAACATCACAACCATGGATATTACTGACCATGAGAAAATTTTCATATCCACCCAACAAGAAGTAAATGTAATAAATTTTGAAGATCCTTTACAAGAACTTAGCACACATATTTTTAGATATGGGCAATTGGATTCTACGAATTGGAATTCTTTTAGAATAATCAGAAAACTTCGGTTCTGAACGAAGTCGAGTTTGGGGGACTTCTGGTGAACAAGTGTGCTTTTTGATTTGTATAAAATGCCTCTAGCACAATTGCGTTACATGGGCAAAGTAACTCTGGGATAAGAAGGAAGGGCATAGCCTGCTGACAATGTGGCAGAGAAAGTAATCCAATCATAGACCGCGGAATTTAGTTGACTTCACCGCACAATAAGGTTCCGTGGCCGGCTCTGTTACTCACACTCCACTCACTGGTACTGATTAGGGAAGGTGGCTGCCACGGCTTTCTTGTAATCGCTTTCTTATGAAGAACTGATATTTATACTCGATTATTGGGGGGGTGTCTCCAGCTTGTCCAGAGACGCTTTCACTTAATGTTTCTCAATTTCTGATTTTTGTGGGGTATTGATCTGAATGTCCAGTGTGTGTCCAGTTGCAGCTGCATATACATTTTAATGCTATCTGCCTCCAGCACATAGAATATCCAAGGGGATCTAAACCAGTTCCGTTCCTGTTTTATTCATTTAAAGAGAACATGCATATTACAATACAAATATCACTTCATTTTTGGCTGCTCAATTTCTTTGGCGCAATTTACATCCAGGGGTAATTAAGCATTTGTTTTTAGCTTTGGTGACTCCAAGAAACCAGTCCTTTTTCAAACCGCCAAAAAAAAAAATTTTCCTGTAAGCCATAATTTCCACAGGCCGAAGGTTAATTACAATTTTTTCTCTTGTTGTGTGGTCAAAGAAACACGCGATTTGTAACACGCCCTACAAAGCTCGTAGTTGTGGATGCTCAATTGTTTGGCGCAATTTACATCCGGGGATAATTAATCGTTGTTTTTCTGCTGTTGTGACTAAAATAAACCGTCTTTTTTTCACCGCCAGAAATTACAATTTTCCTGTAGCATTAATTCACAAGCGAATTTTAATTACAATTTTTTCTCCTGATTGTGAAGCGTATAAAAAATGCCATAGTAACACAATACAAAGCTCGAAGTTTGTGGTTGCTCAATTGTTTGCGCAATTTACATCCGCGCAGGGGTTAATAAAGCGTTGTTTTCTGCAGTTGTACTCAGTAAAAAAACTTGGGTTTTTTCAACCGCCACAGAAGAAATTCGAAGCTTAATTCATATCCGAAAGGTAAACCCTTAACTACCTTAACGTATCCATACGTCCAGGTCGTTTGGGGGTTTCACCCGCACCTGGACGTATGGATACGTCCTTATGATCGCGCGAACTCAAAAGCATAGTTCTCGCGATCGGCGCGGGATGTCAGCTATAAATTACATGCTGACATCCCCACGTCGGCCCCGACCCCGATCGCTCCGGGGGTGGGGGGGGGCGTTAACCCCTTAATTATCGCGCTATCCGGGTAGAAGAACTAGGGAGACGCCAGGAGAGATCGCTCCACCTGCGTCTCTCTCCTCGGCAGCACGCAGCAGGATTCTCACGATCCGTGCAGCTCCTGCCCTCTGACAGACAGCAGGAATGGGCAAGAATGCCTTCCTGGTTGTCTTGTAACGTCCACGATGTCCCGGTCCTGTGCCCTTGGTCATGGCCGTCATCGTGACTGACTTTGATGTCCATAGGAAACCAGTCAAGCAACAAGCTATGCACTGATTCCTTTTGAATGAGAGACTAAAGAACTCTCATTCAAATCCCCTTGGGGAAAAGTAAAATAAAAATGTGAAAAAGTGAAAAAAAGTAAAAAAAAAGTGAAAGAACACAATTAAAACACACTACACTAAAATAAAATAAAAATACGTACACCGTCCTTTTCCCCTTTAACAAAACGTCAATCGCACCCAAAAAATAGAATCAAAATAATAAAGTACCCATATTTGGTATCGCCGCGTGTGTAAAACGACCTGCCCTTATAAATTTTCATTGTTAATTAACCCGTACGGTGAACGCCGTAAAAAACAAACATAAAAACAATCACAGTAATTACAGATTTATTGTTCATACCCGCACACAAAAATGGATTAAAAAGCGATCAAAAAACTGCCTAGAAACGCCAAAGTGTATCAATTAAAACGTCAGTTCATATCCCGCATAAAACACTCCTTATACAGCTCTGTATACGGAAAAATAAAAAAATGTATAGCTCTCAGAAGATAGCGATGCATAAATAATGTTTTAACACTAAAAACATTTGTTCTTTTTTTTTAAAGTTGCTTCGAACCATAGAAAAAACTATAATAAATAGGTATCAGCCATAATCGAGCGACCGCAAAGAGTAAACTGAACTTAACACGGATACTCACGGTGAGCCCTATTAAAAATAAAAATAAAAAACACAACTAGATTGCAGTATTTTCTTCACCCTGGACTCCAAAAAAAGGATTAAAAGCGACAAGATAGCCTTGTCCCCCCCCAAAAATGAATACTAAATAAAAACCGTCAACAATATCTCGACAAAAAACAAGTCCTACACACTCCAATCACAGAAAAAGGTAAACTTACGGCTCCAGACTAGGCGATGCAAAAAACGAATTTTCCTGGTTGAATAAAAAGTGTCTTTAAATTGTATGAAGCAGTAAAACATAAAAAATATACAAATTTGGTATCTGGTGTAATCTTATTTACCTGCTGAGTAAATCTACCATTCATTAATACCGTACAGTGAACCGCTATAAAAAATAAAAATAAAACATACTACCAAGATTGCGGTTTTTTTCAAAACATCTCAGAAAAACCCTTATAAAAAGCATAGCATCAAAATGCACCCATAATGATACCAATAAAAACTTCAACCATCCCGAAAAAAAAAAAACAAGCCCATACACACTCAGTACACAGCAAAATAAAAAATGTTATGGCTGTCAGAATAGGACAACATAAAAACGATAAAAAAAAGCAATTTTTTATAGACGTATTCTATCTGTGGTAAAAGTTAATAATAAACAGAAAAAACTATATAAAATCTATATCATTGTAATTGTACCGACCTCCCATAGGTAAAGTAAACACATCATTTACACTGCACGCGAATTGCCGTAAAAATGAAACTCAAAAAACAATGACCGAACTGCGTTTCCCCCCCATTTCATTGCCCAAAAGGCTAAAGTAAGACATATAAACTATGGAACAACCTGTGTCATTCCAAAATGCACAGTAAAAACTCTTCCCCTAGATGAGATCCCTGATAGGGTGTTATCCAAAAAATGGGACGACTTCTGGAAGGTTTACGTCCTGTTCGTGCTACTTTTGGTGTGCTTATGCCAAATGCTACATGGCCCCACCAAAATCTGCGTTCCAAAAGCCAAATATCGCTCGCCTCCCTTATAAACCCTCTTCCATGACCCCAAACAGCAGTTTTACGCCCACATGTAGGGTATTGCCGAACTTGGAGAGAAATTAGCTTAAACAAAGTATTAGGGTTTTTTTGTCCAGGATTCCTTGTAATATGAAACATTTTAAGCTAAAATTGCAGATTGAAAAAAATTTTTTTTTCCATTTTCAACAGCCTTATGCTAAATAAAAAAATTGTGAATCATCCTGTGGGGTCATATTACTCAACAATGCAGTAAAAACAAGGGTCTTGCAATCTGGCACTTTTGGATTCTATTCCATTCATTAAGGGGTGTAGTATTCCAATATGCGGTCTATTTTAGGGGTTGTTTTTATTAAAGTTTTGAGGCCCTAGGGTGTCCCCGAACCTGAAATGGCGCCTAATAAAATCTGAATTGAAATAAGAGACCCCGAGTATAGTAGGAGCACCTCCTATTCTGGGGCTTTATGGGTGAGCCAAATAATGCACCTAGAGCCACATATGGGATATCACTCTAAAAACGGCAGACCTGGGGAATTGGAAATAAATGTAGCATTTACCTGGTCACTTTTAAACCGTATTTCCAGTGAATAATGATAAATATTGAATATCTGCAAAAAAAGTGAACTTTTGAAATTTCACCTCCACGTTGCTTAATTTCTGTGAAAAATCTGAAAGTTTATCAAACTTCCTTCCTAAATAGTGTTTTAAATCGTTAAGGGTTCCCTAGTATTCTCAGATGGCGTCACTTATGTGGTATCTAACGAATGCAGGCCCCTCAAAGCCATGCAGATCTGTATATTGCAAATTTTTCTTGAAAAAGTGAAAATTGCTACTAAATTTCTAACCCTCTAATGTCCGTAAGTAAAAAAAAAAATGACATAAAAAAGAAAATTGATGCCAACCTATAGTGGACATATGGTAGTATGCAAGTTATACACTATTTTGGTGAATGAAATAATTATCTGTCTGCACGAACCCAGAAAATTTTGCAACTTTCCAAATCGCAAATTTTTCAAAATTTTCATGAAATTTTTATATTTTTTCCACAAACAATCCAAGATTATAGATTAAAAAATTCTTACTAACTTAAAGCACAATGTTCAACATAAAACAATCTCTGAATTCACATTAATAGGTAAAAAAGTGTCAAAAATGTTATTCTCATACATAAATTTAACACATGACCCAATTAAAAAAATTGGCTGTGTCAGGAAGGTCCAAAACTGGCTGGTCCTTAAGGGGTTTTAATTAAGACCTGTTAGTCTTTTATATTCAGTATAATACAACAGAGTTTTTTTAAAAAACGCACATACAAGTCCCAATTTTTCCAGGCCATTTGTGGAGCCGCAATTAATATCCAAGGGTTACCAAGGCTTTGTTACTTGTGTTCATTTGGAGTCAAATACAGGGTGTGATATACATATACACGAAATCATTCATCCAAACCAGTGTCTGTACATTTTAGAACAAACAGTAAATGTCAGATAGAGAAGTCGCAGATGCACTCACCTGCTAGTGGCAAAGCACAAACATACCGGAGCACGGACCAGGTCGGCATCACAGCAAGGGGGCGTCGCAGCAGGGGTCACTTCGGTGACACAACTGCCTCTGTCATCTAGCGTCCGTTTGTTTTTCAGAAATCCCCCATGGTTTCTTGATTGGGTTGACTATTTCATCCACTCCCTCCCAGATGACATCTTACAACATCATCAAGAGTCCGGTTGGAACGTCAGACACAATCCTTATTGGCATTGCCGGGAGCGCTTCAGCGGCCCTCACCTGTCCACAACCCCGCCTCTGTCCCATCCGTTCCCTCAGCCAAAAGAATATCTACTATGCGTATCAGGGCTCAGCACCACTATATAGCGAGGAGAACATATTTTGAGGAGGCATCAGCAGCTACTTGGCAGCGAAGAAATGGTGCCCAATATCCCCGCTTCATGCAGTAGGCTGCAAATATAGATGTTAGAGTGCATGGGTATGCATGTTGTGAGGGGGTCAGCCCCCCTTTCTGCAGACCAAGACCGGTGATTATGACAGCAGTGACGATGAAAACACAAATAGATGAATGATGTAAGCCGACCCGCACTTGGAGCCGGGTGAGCAAGGGTCTTCATCAACGTCCAGTAGAAGAGGGCTCAGCTTGCGCGTCAGGCAGACAGACGCAGCCAGCAAGTGTGGTCGTGTGGCCGAGAGTCAGCATATAACAGCTTGTGGAGTTCGGGAGCCAAGCGCCACGTGGTAAGAAAAACCCGCTTCCGGCCAAGGTCCAAGAAAGTAGTGGCACAGTGGCTCAGCGAGGCAGTGCGACAGTGATTCACTCATTGCGGGCGATGCGGTAAAATCCGATACTCGGCGTTGTTGGCAGTTCCTTGCTACGACACCGGAGTAGCCGAATATGGGTATATGTAAAGCTGTAGCAGAAAAGTTAAGCGGTGGCCATGGAGCAAAAGTTGGCACCAACGTCCCAATCGCGTCACACATGCAGCGTCACCATCCGTGGCCGGAGAAACGTTGCTCAGATGTGGTGGTCCATCCTGACGCCGCAGCACAGCAGCAACAATCAGCACAGCAGCGGCCCAGTGGCACGCTGCATTGCAAGCCAGTCAAGGCCCACCACCTCTGCGAAGGGACTGTTTTTCTCTTTGACATCATCTCCCGTCCCCAGATGCTTCCCCCTGCTCCTCTCCTACTCATGTTCGCCTGCAGTTCGTTCAGCGAGGCGATTGCAAAGAGACAACAGTATTGCCTCCAACCATCCTAAGTGCATAATCAACCGTAATTCCTGTTCCAAGTTTTTGGTACTTGGCAGTCCCTCCCATTCCAAATGGGATGACCTGCAAAACTCGTTCAGAGAACTAATGGCTTGTGCCGAGCCGAGATGGAGATTCCCAAGCCGTAATTTCTTTTCCAAAAAGGCAGTACCAAGCACTCAGTAAAAAATATGTAGACCAGAAGTTGGGGGCCAGTCCTTGAGCTTATGCTTATTGTTCCAAGGAGCACGGCAGCGCAGAAACTTCTGGAGCTTTAACTACGGTCATGCCAGTAAATGTCCATTATACGTCCCACTGGGTGAATGTGCTACCAGGCCCAGCACAGCCAACACACTAGGACAGGCTGACGCCGCTTTCTCGTCCTTCCACTTGTCAAACTGGCCGTCTCCTGCGCCAATGTCCGCCTCTCCTCCTCCACCTCACACTCACCACCATCTCAGCCTCCACAAGTACTGCCATCCATACCACATGAGTATTGGCACAGCGGTGTCACGCAAATCTAACACCTGCTTTTGCCTCGTAGAATAAAAACGAAGTCACATGGGGGAGGAACTCTGCTCCTCCGTCAATTCAGCAAGATATCTAAGTGTTGCTTTCTCCTCGCCACCAGCAGAATTGGCACCATGGTGACGGACAATGAGGAACCATGGTGTCCCGCGCTGCACCGAGATGGATGGACCATGCGCCCTGTCATGCGCACGTGTTCAATCTGGTTGTGAAAAAGGTCCTGAAGTCTTCCACCTATCTTCAAAAGATTCTAAAATGGCCGAAACTGTGCATCTCTTCATTCAATAATACAAAGCCAGGATCAACCCTCCTCTAGTAGCAGCGGCAGAACGTACCGGTCCCCCAAAACACTCTGATATGCGATGTAACCACCGGGCACCACACCTCTCACTCACACCCCCCACCTCACCCCCCACCATGAAACCGCCCCGCCTTGCCAACCAACCTACCGCACCTTCCACCCGCCTCAACCCACTAAAACACCCAACACCACCCATCCTCCACCACCACTCCAAACCCCACAAATACCCCAGGCCAACGCCCCACCCCTAACCTACCCCCACCCCCCCTCCTTCCTCACCGGTCCGTTTAGGAAGATCCAGCCGCAACATGTTTGAGACCGTCCTTGATAAGAACATAGAAAGGCCCTTAACGATTTTTTGATGATCCAGTGGACAGGAATAATCTCCTTTTTAACTTTGGATGTCAGCCAGGTGGTGCATCTCATGCGTGACCACCTTCCGTTTATTGAGGCCATACGAGGAGGCCACATTAATTGTTCAGTCGCCAGGACTACGGGATAAAAATGTCATTCCACTGCTTCATGTCCTGGAACAGATGCTGAAAAATCTGTCTGGGCAGGTGAACTAGAACTTGCGACTAATCTCGGCGGCCACATGTAGTCCGGTGGGGACTGAAATGGGAGGAGGAGGAGGAGGACAGTTGGAGCAAAGCTTGACAGGTGAAATTAGTGAATTTCTACCCCGGTTGACAAGAGAGGAGGGCAGAGCAGCTGGAGGAGGTTAGATGGAGTATGGAAGACGAGGCAAGAATGACCCGAAGCAACCGTGGAGTATACAGTGGAAAGGAGGCAGGGAGTCCCTCGGAGGACACTTGTGGCAGATGCCCGAGCATGCTTATTTGCCTGGCTACTGACAGCCGAAATAGTCATCATCCGGCAGAGGGATGACTTCTGGCTCTCCACCCTATTGGCCCCAGGATTCGCAACCGGTCCAAAAAAGGGAGCTTTTTTCCCAGCTATTGAGATGAGGTACAAACTCAAATACTATAGGGATCCTCCGTAGACATTGGCCGCTGCCTATTGCGGCATCGTCCTCACCTCTTACAGGTCTGACCGGGGGGTTCTTCTGCTCACTTAACTTATTTGTTTGCGGCTGCCCGGGGAAGGTGGGGGGGTCGGAGCAGTACCCCTCCATCAAGCAGCCAACCAAAGACTGGAGTCCACTGATGAGCAGCTTCCATCACCCGCCTAGGTGGAGGCATGTCGCCAGCAGCAGCAGCAGCGACCTGGAGCAGACCCAGAACCAACAGGTGTGGCCTACTTGGACAGCACTCTGCCCCACCGCCAGTTATAATATCCTCTGGACTACTGGCAGCGACCAAATTGGATGTGTGGCCGCAACTTGCCGAGTTTTGCAGTGGAGAATGCTGTCCTGCCCTGCCATTAGTTTGGCAAACCGAGAGCGGGTGTTTCAGTGCGGCTTGGCCATCATTAACCCCCAGGAGAACCCGCTTGTCACGGAAAATGGTGGAATGACTGACCTTTCAGAAGAATCAAGGCGTGGATCGTGACATGATATCCACACACCAATGTCCTTATGCGTCACACTACACCACGCATGACGCCTCACCCAAACTGTGAGAAATGAGTCGGTGTTTCAAACTACCTGCCTCAGCCACTATACTGATGCTGCCCACCCGCTGATGCCACACATCTGCTGACAGTTTTTTCATTTCCATCCTGCCACACCATCTTTTACCAGGTAACTTGGTATTGCCACCCACCTCCACACTCTGTCATTGTGCCAACTGTCTGACCTCATGCTGCTGTGTTGCTGGTGCCATGACATCCACACTGTGTCATTGGCCCACTGTCTGACCTCATGCTGCCTGCTGCCGTGACCTACACACTGTGTCATTGTGCCACTGTCTGAACTCATGCGCTGGCCTGTGGCTGCTCCGTTGACCTACACGACTGTGTCAATTGTGCCAATGTCCTGACACTTCATGCTTGCTGCTGTGGCGGCTGGCCGTGACCTACACACGTCATTGTGCACTGTCGACCTCATGCTGCTGCTGTTGGCTGCTGCTCGTGACCTACACACTTCCTGTCATTGTGGCAATGTCTGACCTCATGCTGCTGCTGTGGCTGCTGCCGTGTACCTAAACACTGTGTCCATTGTCCCACTGTCTGACCTCAGGCTGCTGCTGGGGCCCTGCGGGCCCGTGACCTACACACTTTGTCATTGCCCAATCTTTTCCCCTACTCCTGTTTTTGCCCCCTTTCCAGAATGCCCATTTGGGGCCACTGTCAAACCTCATGCTGCTGCTGCCGGGGCCCTTCCACACGTGTCATTGGGGCCCCCTCTGTGGCCTAACTCCTGTTTTTCCCACCCTCTAGAATGTCATTGTGGAACGTTTTGGATCTCATGCTGCTGCGTGGCTGCTGCCGTGACCCCCCACCCCTGGGTAATTGGGCCATGTCTAAACCTCATGCGGGGGCTGCTGTGGCTGCTGCCGTACCTACAAAACTGTGTCATTTTTCCCAACCCTCGGGCCCTATCCTGTTTTTGCCACCCCAAAATGCATTGTGCCCCCTGCCCTGCCCCCTCATGCTGCTTGCTGCCGTGACCCCCAAACACTGTGTCTTTGGGCCCCACTTTTTGGGGCCCTACCCCTTTTTTTTCCCAAACCTCTAGAATTCATTTCCCCATTTCTGACCTCTGCCTGCTGCGGGCGTTTCCCTTTGACCTACACCCCTGTGTAATTGTCCCACTGTTTGACCCCCTGCTGCTGCTGCCGTGACCCCCAACTTTTCCCTTTGGGCCCACTCTGGGGCCCTACTCCTTTTTTTGCCACCTCTAAAATGTCATTGTCCCACTGTCTGACCTCCCCGCTGCTGCTGGGGGCTGCTGCCGAAACCTACACACGGTTCTTTTGGGGCCACTGTCGGGACCTCATGCTGCTCCCCTTCCTGACCCCCAACATGTGTAAATTGTGCCACTCTGTGGCACCCCTTTTTTTTCCCAACCTCTAAAATTTGGTCATTGTCCACTGTCTGACCTCATGCTGCTGCTGTGGTTTGCTCCCGTGACTACACACTGTTTTTGGGCCACTGTCTGACCTCATGTTTGCTCTCTGGCTGCTCCGGGGACCAAACACACTGTGCCCATTGGCCACTGTTGCCTCAGTGCTGCTGTGGCTGTTTGCCGAAAACCTACACACGGGTGTCTTTGTGCCCCTTTTGGGGCCCAAACTCCTTTTTTTCCACCTCCAAAAATGTCATTGTCCCAAACCTCTGACCTCAGGGCTCTGTGGCTCCCCGCCGTCACCCCCCACAACCTGTCACTGATTTGCCCCCTTTGACCCCTCAGTTGTTTTTTTTCCAGCTGTCGTTTCGCATGACTTTATCAGGTTTTTTTTCCCCCTTCCCGGGGTTTTTTGGTCATTTTTTGCCCTCAAAGGGTGCCCGGGGAAAATTTTAGGGGTGAAGCGATTCAAGGCGGCCCCCGGAAAAGTCTTTGGGGTGTCATATTAAAAACCGGGCATTGTATAAAGGCCCAAAACCCAAAGCTCCCTCGCTTTTTTAAAGCTTTGGCCCCCAATTTTTTCAACAGCCCCCTTTGCGGGCTCAATTCACCCCTGGAAATAGTTTGTTTTTTAAGGGGGGATTTAGCCCCAAAAAAGTAATTGGGAACCCGAAGTTATATTTTGCCCGAAAAATTCGGCGAAAAGTAAACCCGAACCGAATTTGGGGAAATTCGCCCTTTCTAATTATTGTAAATTTGGGAAACTCTAAAACGGGAACCATAAGTATTGTCCCTTTTTTAGGGTTTCAAACAACCCAGGAAGTAATAGGAAGTAATGTACCCAACCCCTCTTCTAAAAACACGACCAATAAATAGCTATTTTCCAGCCACGAGAAAAAGAAAAGTCACAGGAGAGGATATAGAGCTGGCAAGAGAACTAGAACTGCTAAACTCCAAAAAAGGTCTGAAGGAAAGTCCCATCAGGCAGAAGTAAATATCTCCTGTCAAGAAGTACAGACTCAAATAACAGGTAAAACAACAGTCATCTTTAATATTTCAAATTATTCTCTAAATACACAAGAGATAAATGTATTAAATAAGGGAATTTTGTTCTGTCCCTCTAAAGAACGGGATCCTTTCGATTTGTTTCGATTTGTTTTCTCGATTTGTTTCTTGTTAGGAAATTAATATTTTAATATAAAAAAAACAAAAATAAGAGATAATTAGAATTTGGAATAAAAAACCACCCAGGGAAGGTAAATTAATGGAACTGAAAATAAGTTCTATCCGAAAAGTGCAAAAGGACATTATGAATTTAGATAACTCTCTATAACACTAAATAAAAAAGTGAATAAAGGAAAAATGAGAACAAAGATGTTAATATAAATCATAACACTAACTATACAGGAAAAGAAGGCGATCAAGTCCTTAAGATCAAATGAGGACATTGTGATCTGAGTGGCAGATAAAGGAGGTGGGGTAGTAATAAAATAATGAAATAATAACCAAAGAGGAAGCAAAATTCATAAAAATTCAAAATAAAAAAACCCTTCTATTTTATTCAGAAGATATATAAGAACCCCAAAAAAACTCCAGAGCGACCCATTATATCAGGTATTGGTAGCGCAACCTGTTATCTATCTCACTATGTGGACCAATATTTACAAGAATATGTAGGAACCATAAAAAGCCATTTAAGAGACTCCAAAGTCCTTATAGAGGTTCTTCTGGATACCCTGTGCAAAAAAAACTAGTTTTTTTAATGATGGATGTAACATCATTATATTCAAATAGCGATCATGAAAAGGGATTGAATGTACATCTGAATTCATTGTGAATGATCCCTTCTTACAGAACAATAGTAAGTATTTTTATTCAAAAACCTAAATTTAATTATGGCTAGTAATTATTTCCTAAATATGGACCAGGTTTATAAATAGAAATGGGGTACGGTGATGGGGATACGCATGGCCGCATTATACGCGAATCTGTTTATGGATATCTTTGAGAGGATCCACATTTATCAAAATGATAACATCATCTCTAAAATTATATTATACAAATACTTTATTGATGGTTTTGTTCTTCATTTGGAACGGATCAGTAGAGGAAGCAGAAACATTGCAACCATGCTAAATAAAAACACATGGACATAAGATACACTCTAAAATCAAATACCACCAAAATTGAATTTTTGGATCCTCTTATACAGAAAAGTAATAATCATTGTGTCACATCCACCTTTTTTAAAAAGGTGGATGCTAACAGTTATCTTAACTACTCAAGTGCCCATTATAAACAATGAAAGCACAATGTTCCTTTCGGACAAATCAGAAGAGTCCGTAAAAATTGTACTGAGGATCAGATGTTCGAAAAGCAAGCAGAAATAATTGCCAGTTGCTTTATAGATAAAAACTATCCTAAACAACTGGTACCAGCAGAAATTGAGAAAGGTAGAAACCTTAGGTCCACAAGGTAGTAAGCAAATACATGGTTTTGGAGGGCGGTTCTGTCCATGGTTTGTGGATTCCCTGTCTCCCTCAAGCTCTGACATGGACATCTTCTGCCCGAAAACTGGGCGGAAGAATAAACATATTCTAAGCTTTTCGGACCGCCAGCGGTGTAAAAAAACGTCCAGCAGAAAATCCGTTCAGTGGGAACTGCTGAATGCATTTTTCTAATAATGTCTATCAGGATGGTCAAGCCCTTACGCAAAGGGAGTGTTTAGGTAAAACAAAAAAGAAACAATTAGTAAACAATGATAAAATAAAAACTGATACAACAAAAATAAACTATAAGAAACATTGTTTCATCATTAGGTGCAATAAGAGACATAGGGAAATACAGAATATTATCAAGAAACATTGGTATATTCTTAAAAAGACCCTTTTTTAACTAATACCCTACCTTCTGATCCTTCGATGATTTTGAGGAGACTAGTGACATTGAAAGAAATCTTCGCTCCAAGCCGAATAAGACAAAAAAAGAAGAAAGGAAATAGCTATACTAACAGAACACCCCTTGGCAGCTACAAATGCAACACAGATGAGATAGTTTACCAGTATTATGCTAGCGAGTAGGCTTGGCTTCGATCAGCCCAACCTTTTTGTGTGTCCTTATAGGTGTTAGCTGTGGTGTGCAGCACATAGATAATTCTGGTGTATATTATATGTTTTTATAAATAAGTATTTAATAAAGGTTAAATTTTAGAGGATGGGTTTGGTTAAGTCCCTTTGGCAGTGATTTTGTGTTCCACAAACCCTATATGACCATTGTTTTGTTGTTTCTGGGATTAGGTTTTAAGGTGCTTATATTTGACCCAACGGGATATCCGCACATGTAGTCCTAATATAGGAACAGCAGCCATATTTATAGTCTTTGGAGGACAAACTACCGTTTGGTTCATCTAGGTTTCTGTAGATGTAGTCCTAAGCTTCGAAGTCAGGGTACGAAGGAATGAAGTTGAGTACAACACAATAGATTGGATGATTAGAATCATGTTAGTTAGCTGTCAATCTAAATTGTCGGATTAATGTGGATTTAAACAGAAGTCTCATTGTGAGGGTAGAGAACTGGATGAAGTGTAGTAATATGAAACACGTTGTTTTATAACTACATTTTATGTTCTTTTAATTTTGTCTAATTCTTAAATAAATAAGAAATTTTGATTCAAAAATACAGTAAAAACAGTACTACAGTGCTAATCCATATTGTGGAAAATAAGGGTGTTGTTCAGAGAATTAACACCCGGAGGTTACTTTCTCTTTTTCAATCTATTAACACAGGTAGTAAGCCACAGAGTTGATATGAAAGATCAAGTAAACTACAGCATAATGAGAAATATCTGGGCGTCAGGGTCCCGCACCACTGTACCAGAGATCACTGGTTCCTTAATGTCAACACAATGCTGTTTTTTTCGAAAAAGGAGCTTCAATGTTTGTTTCTCTTCTCACAGCCATTTTAGTGATAATTTTTTTATCTGCTTACATGCAAATTAACTCTTTATGAGAAAGAACAAAGCTAACTCTCTCATGCCACCCACTGGCATACCTCTCAACTGGCATACCTCTCAACTGGACAGACAGGACTCAGACTTTAACATAGGTGTCCCGGAGAGGTATCGCCATGGCTGCGCTGTTCATTCCATCTTCATGGTGTCCATCATTTGTGCAGTGGTGCAGACTCACAGGCTCTCACTGACTCTTGCCGTGAGAGCCGGCAAGTGTAACAGGGCAGTGGTACAAGGGAAGCATCATAAGACATCATTGGATGCAGTGAACTGGTCCTGCCCTCTCAGCGAGGCTATACAGTCTAGCGGTGGCGGTGTTGCACACAGCAGAATGAGGTAAGTGACCTTCATCAACCCCTCCCAACCTCCCTATGGCCTATTCAGTTATCCAGAAAGCTGTAAAAAACAGAAAACCCTACAGATGGGGCATTACCCAGCTTTCCTGGACACTGAATAGACTACCCAGCATCCAGGCACCACAACACAATCTCTGGAGGGTTGATTCTTTGTCTCCCCCCAGGAGATTGTGCCTGTAAGTTGTAGCTGTACCTCGTCTCTCACCGCTGTGGCCTAGTGCCAATCTAAAATACAACCCTCACCTAACACTTTATAACCACTTGACCATCGCCTATTGTCCCATACCTCCCTCCCCTACTCCACCAATCAACCTATAGGGAGTTTGTACAGAGGTGGGAACAGTTAGGGAGGTTCTGGAAATGTGAAGAGTCTAAGATGTTTGTGTGTTTAATTCTGCAGAGACGAGGGTTGACTGAGAGAAATCATCATGGCGATCTGGAACAAATGGAGAAAGGGAAAGAGAACAACTCTGATCAGAGAAGACGTCACCTGTGAGTCACTGAATGTAATTGCACTGTAATCACTTTTATATCTGTAGAGCGCCTTGGTACAACTGGTATCTACCCCCATATGGTCATTACATACACCAATAAGCACTTCTAACATGGAAATAATTTAATATGCAAATTTTTGAGTGTTTTCAAACCTGACTGGCAAATATTTGTGAAATTCAGGCACCCCAATTTCACTGAGCGCTGCCTTTTGAATGATTGCCTTTTGAACTCCTCATAGTTGAGTATAAGTTGCAGAGCTGTGGTCTGTGGACCGAGGTCTGCGGGCCAAATTTCACATTGCCAAATTTTCTAAGTGGCAATTTAGAAGTGGAATCCTCCGGAATTATCCCAGACATGAGCCAGAAGGGGAGCAGGGAACTCACCCCCCCCCCCCCCCCCCCCCGCCCCCCCCCCCCACCCCCCCCCCCCCCCCCGCCCGCCCCCACCCCCCCCCCCCCCCCCCCCCCCCCCCACCCTCCCCCCCCCCCCCACCCCCTCCCCCCCTTAACGATAGCTGCACTTCTTTGCATATTCCTTAGCTTAATTACCATGCTTGTATTATATTACAATGCCAGCCATCTGCTCCTATCTTACCTCCCCTATCGTTCCTCAGACAAATTTTATCCACATAAAGCTCCTCTCTCCTTCCCTACACTATGTACTCATCCCACACGCTATTTTCCCTCTTCACCACCCCAAACCTCCAGCTCACCATATTATGCACAAACGTCCACTCATATTCATCAAATTATCATCTGCTGTCTCTTTTCATTTCATCCTGCTTCTCGCTGCACGGGGACATCTCTACCAACCCGGTCCACCTTCCTTTATGCTCATCCCACCTCTCCTCTGCCTCCAATAGAAACCCTGCTAACCTGCTTGCTTTTCGCTGTACGTCTTTTTCTGCCCTTTTAAGTGTGCTCTATGAATGCCCGATTCGTTCAGCAACAAACTCATTGCTGTTAATGACCTTTTTCTCTCCAACTCCCTCAACCTGCTTGCCCTCCAGAAACATGGCTCCAGCAATCCTGACCCGCTTCCCTTGCCGCTCTACTCTGGAGGGCTACACTTCACCCACACCCAAGACATGAGATACAGGCGGGTGGAGGAGTTGGCATACTACTTTCTCCACACTGCACTTTAACTCGTCATTCCCCTGAACCCTTCACCTCACTTTCCCCTCCTTTGAGGTCCACACCCTACAGACTCCATTTCCATCAGAGTCGCAGTCAAGTTCGTGTATAGACCACGCCGGCTCTCCCCGCCAGTTTCTGGGATCATTTGCCGCCTGGCTCCCCACACTTCGTCTCTACTGAAAATACCCACTCTCATCACGGGTGGATGTCAAACATTCCCCAATGATTGACCCCATGTCTCACTTCTGCCTCACAGTTTCTTTCATTAACCTCCTCTCCTTTGGCCTCTCGCAGTTTACTGACTCCCAACCCACAAGGATGGGAACTATCTGGATCTGGTATTCTGTTATCTTTCTCCATTAAACTAACTTCACAAATTCTCCTTATGCTCTCTTGACCACAACCTCATTCCTTAACATATCACTAATTCTCAGCCTTCTTGACAAACCTGCCCCATCGTCCCATTCAGAAATATCGCCTCCATTAATACTCAGGAACTCACCGACACCATACAGTCCTCACTGACCCCCCGCAATCTCCTCCCTCTCCCTTGTCCTGACCTGGCTGTTCAAACGTTACAATGAAACTCTCACAAACCACCACTGGACATGTTGGCACCACTCACACACCGAACCAACCAGAGGTCAGACGCCGAAGCTTGGCACACAACTCAGACTCGTTCTTTCCAGCGGAGTTCCAGGTGTGCAGAGCCGGCTGTGGAGAATGTCAAAGCTACGTGCTGACTTTATCCACTACAAATTCATGCTCAAGTGGGGAGGAGGGAGGATCTTACTCACCCTCTGCCCTTCGCTGCGCCAAACAAAAAATTTTTCACCTCCCTCATCTCCACACTACACAACAACCCAAAAAACGCCTCCTTTGACACCTTCACTCCTTCTAAGGTCTAAAAGTCAGGCTCGGTCAATGACCTCTGTGCTGAAGACCTGGCACTCCACATTTCAAAGACAAAATGTAATATCCGGGCAAAATATCACATCACAATCCCAAAAATACATTACACCATCCGTCCCTCCCGCACGTCCTTAAACTTACTCGCAGCCCTTGAACCCGACGACAGAGGAAGAAGTGTCCAGGTCCTCCTGTTCTGCCGCCCCACACATGCTCTACTGACCCCATTCCATCCCACCTGTCCAGTCTATTTATCAGCTGTCCTCTCTCTCCACCTTACTGCTATCTGTAACCTCTCTTCTTTCCACTGGGATCCTTCATCTCTCCTTCAAACCGCCATCATAACCCCTTTACTAAAAAAGCCCTCTCTGGACACGTCTGTGCTGATAAATTACCGTCCCAGGTCCTAACCTGCCTTCATCTCTTAAACTCCTTGGAATGCTTTGGTCACTCTCGCCTAATCCGTATATCTCTGCGTACACTCTCTTTTGCCGCTTGCAATCAGGTTTCGCACCCTACACCCACGGAAACTGCCTTAGTTAAAGTCTCAACATGACCTCCTAACAGCAACAATTCTCAGCGGGGTAACTACTCATTGTTGCTTCCTTTGGATCTCTCTGCAGCATATGACATGTGGTCTCCAAACTTCTCTCTAGCATTGTCAGCACCATTGGCTCCAGGACAACCGCTCTCGCTTGGTTCTCGTACCTACTCTCTGACCGCTCCTTCAGTGTCTCGGTTTCTGGTTCGAACCTCCTCTCACTCTCCATCTTGATGTTGTGTGTTCCTCAGGGGATCAGTTTCTACGGTCCCTCTCCTCTTTTCATTGTTACAAGCCCCCATTGACAATCATCAGTAGAGTTGGCTTCCGAGTACCATCTCTATGCGGCATGACACCCAATTATACACCTCCTCCCGTGACATCACTCCAGCCTTGCTAACAAACTCCAGAGACTGTCTGGCGCTGTCTCTGACATCATGTCTCTCTCCATTCTGAACTTAAACCTCACTAAGACTGAAATTCTTGTCTTTCAGTCCATCTACTAACCAATACCCAATCCCCCTGCTATTTCTGTTTCTGTATGTGGTACCCCATTTCTCCTAATCAGCAGGCCCCGCATGTCTAGGAGTTTTATTTGATTTGATCTGACCTTCTCCCCGATATATCCAATCCCTTGCCCGCTCCTGTCACTGCACCTCAAATCAAATTATCTCCAAAAATCCGTCATTTTCTACTGTGGAAAAACTTCAAACTCTCAATACTGCTCTTATTTTTCGCGTCTTGATACTGAACTCCTTGCTTATCGGTCTCCTCCTCCTGCAAACTTCCCTCTCAATCTGTCCAGAAATGCAGCAGCCATGCTTGTCTTTCTCTCCAGCAGCTTATAATGATGCCTCTACCTGTGTCATGTCACTGCATGGTTGGCCCATCCAGTACAGGATACAGTAAATATTAATCTGCTCTCTCACCCATAAAGCTCTCCACAGCGCTGCTCCTCCCTACAATCTCCTCCCTAGTCTCTGTCTACTGCCTCCCGTGCTCTCCGCTCTGCTGATGATATCAGACTACATTCTCAATCATCGAAACCTCCCATGCCGCCTACAAGGTTTCACACTTGACGGCTACCCATTCTCTGAATATTCTACCGACGGCGATCATGGCACATTCACAAACCCTCACAGTTTTAGAGGCCCTGAAATATACATCTTCTCGGTCTTGCCACCAAGATGCTCTAACTGCTATCCACACATCTGTCATCCCTGCACTTGGCACTCACAGGCACTTATTTGCTATATGTGTACAGTCTGGGTGGCAGGAGGTTCATCCATTTTTCCAATGTAAACCCACCTATTTATGAACTAAGGCCGGACATTGTAAACTTGGCACTTCTTACCGTATGTTTCACCATACACCCTAATAGGATTGTAAGCTCTCTCGAGAGGGCGCCCTCACACCTCTGGTGTCTCATTCTGTAAGTACTTTCTAATGTGTAATGTCTGCAGTTTACCCTTGAATTTGTAAAGTGCTGCGGAATTGATGGCGCTATAGAATAAAGATAATTAGTATTATTATTTATATTTGCCTTTTATGATCACATACTAATTCTGTTTTTGTTAAGGGAATCAAAGAAAACTTCTTACAAAGGTTCAGAATCTGCAAACCTTCTTTCAAATTTTGTTTTGAGGACTAATTCCTCGCCCCCTGTATTATTGATATTATGCAGTTTTACTTAAACTTGATTTGTTCATGTTGCATGACAGAAACTGCATTTAATCTTCATTTTTCAATTACTTTTCTCAAAGAACTAGCTTACATATGAATGCTTCCATGTGGTCACTTATGTTTCTCTATCAACCTTAAAGGATATATTTAGGGACCATACTGGATCAAAAAACAAGCTGATTTCTTGGTCATAATAGGCACACCAAGCAAACCTGTACAAGACTACCGGCAATGGGACTCACATGGAGGGTGTCATGGTAGGTACCAATATCAGCTGCTAAAATATTTGCTGCTATTGGTTGGGAAAAAGCTGCGCCACTACATAAATGCAATGCAACTGGTAATCGGTCATTTTAAAAATTTTAAAAAGTACAAATTTTAAAAATAAAGTTACATAATTTTTTATAAACGTTTGTTACATGAAGTTATATTGGCTGGGCTGCAAGTTTGACATGCCTGATGTAAAAGGCTAATACACACAGCGAAACCTAATATAGGTGTCCATATACAGCCTATCACTGTTAGGCGGGTTCACACGGCTTATTTGCGGGGCGTAATTACGCCCCGCAATTACGCCGTGTGGAACGTGGGCGGGGTGGGAGCGGGGGGACCGGCACCTCGCGACCTTGACTATCTTTACTTCGGCGGCATATACGCCGCTAGAAAATGACATGGTCACTAATATCCCCCCGCAGCGGATTCGCCGAGCAGGAGAGGAGACGTAATCACCATAGTCTATTCTATGAGAAACCCCAACAAAATCACCCCCACCACACCTACACTCCACCCCTCACAACTGTGGATTACCGTTAATGACTGGGACGTATTCCAGCCATAATTTGCGCAATACGGCGCGAATTAACAGGACTGAAATAGTCCCATTTTATGCCGTATTAACATAGCCTTAGCATGAAATGAACTGTCTCAATGTGTATAGAGACCAGAGCAGTTGTAAATAATTATAGAGCCTCATACAGCCAAAGCACATGGGCTCCCCACCTATTACCAGTTCCTATCTTGCACCATATCAACACATCCCCTGTTTTTATTTTCATCAGAGCCTCATAGAGGAGTAATGCCAATTACTAATTATTAAAGTTTTTCCTACATTTCCAGGAGTATTAAGAACAGTACAACTCAGAGTTATAAGAAAAGAGGATCTGGAATGACTATTTTGTGGGCAATGCAAGTATTTAGACACATTTAGATATGATCAATCAGGAGAGCCTTGCCATCTTTAAGCCTAGATTCTTGCCAGAGATGATGAGTTGGCAATTCAGTGGCAGAATAGATTTTTTTCTTGTCTTATACTAAATTAAATACTTTGTACCATAAAAGTAAAAAGAAAAAAAAAATACAAGAAACTAATTTCACATTCAGTGATGTCTGTTCCAACTCTTTGCCATTATTATTAGGTAATCACATTACACCTATGTTTACACCCGTGATGAAGTTAGGGATTAATTGACTTTCCCCTGTGGATATGAATTCTGCACGCAACAGGAGAATAATTTTCCATAGTAATCTCTTACAAGTTAATACCTCCAAGTCATTATGCCTACCCCTCTTAACCACTATAATAATATACCCTGCTGACACGTTTCCCGGTGTTTGTAGCAACTACTGTAATGCATACTTGTTAGCAATTAGAACAAATTTGCTAATCAGTATAATTAAAGAGATCCTACACAATTATATTTTTTTGCAAAAATAGACCAAGCTCTCTCCCAGCAGCCTCCGCCATATAAATAAATTACTCTATTGCAGCTTTCAATCTTCTTATCTCTGCAAGACATTATTTTTTCCATCTTCTCTCTGCTCGGTATGTGAGATGGCTATTCATTTTGTAAGAACATTTAGAATGAAAGAAAAATCTAGGCTGGAAATTTTTACCGAAAGTAAGTGTCCTCAGGTGAATGATCGAAGGTCTATGTTGATCACAATTATCTTAAATGGGGTTTTACCACAAAGTTAAATTGATGTGGGAATCTTGCAAATTAAATAATACAGATTTTCACCATTCATCATTATTAAGAATTCTATGTCATTTTTGTTTTAACTGCTACCTTAGTGATCCATAGTGTACAGCTTGTCTCCAGGAGATATGACCACTGACGAGAGCTCACCAAACATTCTGTATACTGAATGCTAAAGCTATAAGAGTACTCCATCTTTTTGTCATAAAAACATGAATGAGCCATTCAAACTGGAAAACTGTGTATTAGAATGAAGCATCTCTGATGATCAACTAATTGCTGTTCTAACCCTTGGCATTCAGGTCAGGAAAAAACATCTGTATCAGGGTAACTACCAGACGGTTGCGACGTAGCAAATGCCCGGGCCCGTGCGCTTAGGGGGCCCGCGCCCCCGAGGCAGCTGCCTACCGCGTCCCGCTACCCCCAGTAATGCTGCTCCTGGGCCCGCCGGCAGTGAACAGAACAGTTTCAATGCGGCAGGTGCCAGAGCTGCGGGAGCCCGGCGCATGCTGGCCTCTGAACGCCCTGCCCTCCGGCTCCGAGTGTCACGAGCAGCGCTGCCGGAAGATAGCAGAGGGAGCGGGGGCGGGGGGGGTGGGGGGGGGTCGATCCGCTCTTGCTACCTTTCCATGTCGGGCCCTCTGTGATCACGTGGGCGCGCGCGATGTGTCACATTCCACCGCGCCCGCCGCGCTGAGCACTGAGGCTGGTTGGAGCGCGTCACCATCGGGGGGAGCGGTGGACACGAGGTAAGTAAACTGATTTCTTATTTTACCTTGCCCATAAGCCTGCCTTATATACCCCCTGAACTGCCTGCTATACCCTCCTGCCTGCATATATACCCATAAGCCTGCTTTTTACCCCCTTAGCCTGCCTTTATACCCACTAAGTCTGTCCATATATACCCACATAATTCTTCCTATATACCCCCTAAGTCTGCCTATATACCCCCTATGCCTGTCTATATACCCCCATCCTACTTATTGTCGCTCCAGCTGCCTACATAGCCCTAGACCTGCCTACATAGCCCCCCAGCCCCTGCCCTAACCCTATATACCCCCCAGCCTGCCTGCATAGCAACCCCGCCCTGCCTGCATAGCCCCCAGTGCTGCATAGCCCACCAGCTGCATGTATCACCCCCAGCCTGCCTATATCCCCCCCAGCCTGCCTATATCTCCCAGTCTGCCTGCATAGCCCCCCAGCCTACCTATATACCCCACAGCTGCCTACATAGTCCCCCCCAAGCCTGCCTACATAGTCCCCCCAAGGCCTCGCCAATTATAGCCCCCTAAAGCCTGCACTACATAGCTCTAATAAGGGGGTTCTGCCTGCCTAAATAGCCCCGTGAAGCCTGTCTGCCTATATAAGCCCTATAGCCTCCGAAAGCTCGACCTACTATATAGCCCCCGAAGCTTCCTGTTCTACTTATTGGGGGCCCTTTAGCTACCTAAACCCTACCTATATGGCCCCTATAGCCCACCTAACCCCTGTCTACCAGTATGGCTCATATAGCTACCTAAACCTGCCTTCCTATATGGGGACTCTATTACATACCTAAACCTTGCCTATCTGGGACCCCCGTATTAGCCTATCTAACCCTGCCTAGCCTAATGGACTAATAAAAGCCAGTGGGGGCAGGTGCTGGAAACTTCAGGAATCTAAGGATATTTGTTTCTAAATCTGCAGGGGGACAAGTGGTAGGGAGACATCATCATGATGGAGGATTGGACGGATGCAGAACAAAGGGGAAAGGTCAACGACAGCAACTAGTATTATCTACCTCAGTCAGAGAAATGTCACCTGTGAGTCACAAGATGTAACCACACTGTAATCACTTATGTCTGCAGGAGCCTATGGTCAACTGTTATGGTGGTTATATACAGTTCTGCAGAGCTGTGTACACTAGTATATACCACTATTTTGGTCACTGTATGGTGGTAATATTACAGTCTACAGAGCCTGTGTACACGTAGTATCAACTTATGGTCACTGTTATGGTGGTTATATACATCTGCAGAGGCTGCTGTACACCTAGTAGTTTTTACCACTATATTGTTCACGTATGGTGGGTACTATTGGTCTTTGTTGTACTGATCAGTAATAGTGTAGGGTTATTACTTCAGTCACTATGTGGTGGTAATTTGTGGTCGTGTTCTAGTGGTATAATCAGGTTCTTATGTAATAGCGTTATTGGTAATATTGGTTTTGGAATAGTGGATTTGTTTGGTAGCAGTATGATGGTAATATGTATGGTGAGGTATTTGCCCCCTGTATTATCTACATTATCTAACAGCATGTCCTGGTAAATGTTTGTGGTCAGTAAGGTGGGCGAGAGGAGGGTAGTAGGGGGCCCATCCAAAAGTTTGCTTTGGGGCCCTGGCCTCTCTAGTTATGCCCCTGCTCTGTATAGCCGCATATTTTCACTCATAGAGTAAAGGTATAACTGCAATGATTCTGGTGGAGTCAGGAAAACAATCAGAACTTAAAGGAGTTTTTCTCACCATGCTGTTTCACTGAGTCACAAGCACCTTTACACACACTCTGCCTCCTCAGGTTGGGGGTGTTTCTGTAGCAGTGATTAGCATAATTAGCTTCCCCATAACTAGCTGAAACATTACAAAGACATAAGTGCAGGAGATTTAATCTTCAGTAAACAAAGCTAAAAGTGCTCTGAGGAGTGAAAACAATTGCTTATCTGTAAACAAAAACTAATCTTGTTAGAGATAATCTGCTTTGATAGTGAGCTCCATCCATGGAGACGTCACTTCCTGCTCTCTATCTAATCAGGAACGGACATATGATCATAACCAGAGAAACCTGTGTGCACTCAGAGTTGATAAAATCTCTTATCTCCTGGCCAAGGTAACATCAAACCAGCAATGTATTTAGAAAAAGTCTTCAATTACCTGTCTCTACATGTTTAAATCTAATCTCCGTAGTCATAACAAACCTTTACTAGAAATTACTTATAGTCAACCCGCCGTCCCTTGCAATAATTATACAAATTGTGTATCAACTATCAAACAAAATTCACTGTTAGAAGATGGCAAATAATAGCAGAGATGAAGACAATACCACAGACTGCTTTCATCCAGAAGCAGGGCAATGACAAATCATAACCGACCCTAACTAACTCTCCCTGAATCTTTCCCTAGACCTATCGCTAATATCGTCCCTGACACCAGACCTCACCGTTCCTTCATTTTCCTGGAGAAATATCCCTAACATGGTCTCTGAGCTACAACTGACCCTGGTATGAACAATCTGGCAAGATGTCAAAAAAAACCCCAGAAAAGAACATCCCTGACAACCTGGAAAAGTCAAACTAGAACCAGAAAACTAAGGATAAAAAAGGCTTCTTAATAACTGGGTGTGGAAAACTAAACAGATTACTAGACAGACTATAACGGGCTAAACACACACATAATATACTAGATACAAGAAACAAGACACAAATGAACACCAACAACAACCTTTATGCTGCCAAGCCATGAAACCTATAAAGAAAGGCTAGAAACTAACCACTCCCTTTTAACGAGCCGAAGCTGCACATAATGATGAGCTGATATGTCCAGAATATATGCAGTTGCCTAGCCATCACTCCAATCAAGGTAACAAACTGATGAAGTGATAACTTCTGAACTGACATAAGCCATAGCAAAGTCAGAGAGGGCTCGAAGTGAGTAACCCACTAGCAAATAATAGGAGAGTGGTAGTACTGTAACCTGTAAAGTGGCCCTTTTATTCAGATCCTGTAGGTAAGCGGACTGGTGAAGTCAAGTCGGTCAAGGATTGCCCAAAGGGGCTCTTGGAAAATGGTCAAGAATGTTAGACCTTTACAATTAAAGAGAGACCGATGGATGAAAACTCAAGCCTGGGGACTTTAAAGAAGCCTGGTGAATGAAGTGTACTGTCCAAAAACTGTGAGACAAGTCCATTGGATCTCTGAAAGGCAAACTGTGGTTCGAGAAAAGCCCTCTTGCTGCTTACAGAGGAGGTGCAACTCCAGTACCCTGTGTGATGCAAGAAGTTAACCTGTGGCATGTTAAAGTTGATCTGTTCATGTTGACATGCATGAAGTCATATAAGTCCTATTTGAGGTACTGTTGAAATTGTACTACAATATTGTTGTTACTGCAAAGTAAAAAGGAACAGTCCTTTGGGAGGAGAGGAGAGGAGAGTGTTTGTTACCAACTTCTGGTCACTCGGTGATGTTAGGGTGCGTTCACACAGCAAGGGACAAATACCAGCGATGAGCGGAGAAAAGCTCTCCCCCTACATATTCACAAGCACAGATTCCGTCCAAAAACCAGAAGAATGTGCTTGTGGAATGTTTTGCGGGCGGTGGAAAAACCGGTGGACGGAAAACCCGTGCAGTGGGGACTGCTGCACGGGTTTTCCATAGAGCCCCGTTCTTCTCATTTTCGGCCGTTTTTTAAGACCGCAAACCGTTTGAAAAACCGTCCGAAAACCTGTGCCGTGGGGACATGCCCTAAGACTCTACCTCTATCACACAGTCAGTTGTCTGAATGAGCAGTTTTATGTTATTTTATTACTTAGAGGTCACAAAGGTGCAGAGCAGATCAATATAAAGGGGATGCTACAATCCTATGAGATATGTGGCCGTGACAGGAGGTAACCTCATGAAGACCCACAGTAGCCCTGAAGGACAGGGAAAAGCCGAAAGGCACAACCTAAACCTCAGAGGACTTGTGAATTATCACACAGTCCCCTAGCCCCTGGAAAGGAATACTCAAAAGTAATTTAAATAGTAATGTTTTTGGTTTGTTTGCTCTTTCCAGTTTAAAACAATGGGTCTTTGGATAATGCTTGATATCTCCATAGCATTTGAATATACAGCTCTGGAAAAAACTAAGAGACCACTGCAAACCTTTCAGTTTCTCTGTATTTTCTCTTCAATGGTACATTTTTGGAGAAAAATGTACATTGTTATTCTATTATATAAAATACTGACAACAGGTCTCCGAAATTCAAAGCATTTATTTGCAGTAAATGAGAAAGCTTCAAAATAATAAAAAAGAAGCAGTGCTGTCAGACCTCAAATAATGTAAAACTAATGTATTAAGTCAGGAAGAGTTCAGAAATCAATATTTGGTGGAATAACCATGATTTTTTCATTCAAATTCCTTTTGGCCTATTCCTAGCACTTATTTTGCCATCCAGCTTGTCCTATTGCAAGAGGATTGTGAAGACCACAGCAGTGTTTTTTATACTTTCCTTCATTAAATAAGATTTGGTTCAGTGATCACCTAATCAGAAGCACATTAAGTAGAATGAGGTAGACTTTGGTTGGAATTCAACTGACACTGGAATGGAACGGCTGTCACACATGTAGAGAGGCTGATTTTTAGAAAACGGCAGTGGTCTATTAATTTTTTCCGGAGCTGTATATATGATATAAAATTTGCTAAAAATAATGATACAAATGACTTATTTTATATACATATGTTTCCTACTGCAATAATATTTTCCAAAAAATAAAGTCAGTACAACAAAGTCCTCAAGATGAGACATATAAAAGGGACATTTCTGCTTTAATAGGTTTTGTTCTGAACACGCAAGTACTAATATTAAAACGTTGCAATGCCCTTGGAAATGCAGTGCCTGGTGACTCATCCGGGAGATTTTTCATTTTATCTACGCACCTATGTGTAGAGACTAGGATGGTAAAAATAAAACATAAGTGGCACAAATCTGTGTCCATCTGAACCAATTATTTGTTGCATTGGAACAAAACAGAAGAGTGGATTTTTAGTGGGTTGACTCTTCTGCTTTTCCATATCTTGTGCTCCTCAAACAGATGTATTTTTAGAGATAAATGTTGTATGCAAGCGAAGGTACAAAACACTCAGTGAGGATATTTTAGGATTTAAAGTGTTTGTCTATTCTTGTTACCATTTTTAATGTCAACAGGTCCAAAGTAACTTTATACTGCTTCATTTTTCTGATCCAAAACTTCCAATCCCTATATAGTTATATAAAAAGTATTGTACTGGCTGCCTGAGGCTAAACATTAAATACAGTAACAAAGAGAAGAGAAAGGTGGATGTGATGGACTAACAAGAAGCTGCAACCAAGAACAAAAGGCACAAGATAAAATAGCTGGAGGGAAGATCAAAAGCCATATCAGGAAATGTTATTTTACTGAAAGAGTAGTCGATGCTTGGAACACACCTACGGCAGATGTGGTTGGAAAATCAACAGCAAGGGAATAATAACCTGCTGGATAAACATATATCTATCCTAGGATAGGAATGTAAAAAAAATAATATAAATCTTATAATAATAATAATAATAATAATATAATAATAATAATATAATCTTTTCCTGTGGTCAATCTTCCATGTTTCTGTGTTTCTAGTCTGCAATCACAATTAAAAATAAATGCTGCATACTGCTGCCTCCACTAGCTTGTACTCTTCCAGCAATGGTTGCAAGGTGTTTGTTCTCTGATGTTTCTCGCCTAACACACCTGTTGGATGAAGTAGAAAATGCACTGGAGAAAGCAATCCTTTGCCAATAAGCAGAGGCTGAGTTCCAAAACTGCTGTGAAATTTGAAGCCTTTTCTGCTGATGCAACTTTGTTAGCAGAGGTGCAGTGACATACATCTGCTTCTGAGCCCCATACACAGGTTGGTTTACACACGCATTTGGTTGCTTTTTGGTGGTGAGCTGCTCGATTGCAGTGTGTTGATCTGCCCCCATGCACCATTGTAGCCAACCTTCACCTGTCACATCAATGACATGTGGTGCTCTGCAGTTTCCATGCTGCTTTTTCACAATGGCACTGTTTCTCCACTCACGATACACTTTCACCACAGCCGCATGCAAACAATTCACAGACTGTATAGTTTCATAAAAACTACATTTAGTCCAAAAGCCGATAATCATCCCTTTTTGCACCTCTGATAAATTGCCCCTTTTACCCATGACAGCAATGAGGGATATGTGTGCAGACAGCCTATCACACACTTTATTTACCCACCATGCCAGCTCACCACACATGGATTCCACATGCTGCTGACGTCAAAAGTAGTTATAATAATGTGACTTGACTGTGAATAATCATATATATGTATAAGCATGTGCTGCCTTTGATTAAGATTTTTTTTTAGAACCAATATGTTGTCAATTAAGGTTCCCTGGAATTATCCAATATTGGCAATGGCTGAGACTACATACAGTTCTCGGAAAATAAAAATAATCCCTTTCCAAAACAGATGAATTTTTATTCCTATCGGTTTGTGTAGAATTGTGTAAAATCTTCTAATATAAATCTGTAAGTTTCAAAAATGAAGGTATTTGATGAGATATTATCTACGAGTCCTTCTACAGCGGAAGATGCCTTTGTAATGTGCTGTGAAATCAAAGGAGGAGATAACAGAAATTCATATTTTATCGGAGACTCTTATCTGGTGCTGGCAGGTTACGGTGACATTGGAGATAAAACTTTCTGCGCAGTTGATGACCCCTTTCAGGCAGCATGAATTCCAATATCTTACCTACAGAATAGGTAAAGCGTTTCATTTGCTGTGTGAGATTAGGGCTCTGGGATTGCACCATAGTAATCATAGTTTTTTTTTCTTAGTTTATGGAAGAAGGATTGTTAAAACTACAAAGCATAGAAGATTACAAAAAGCAAAGGCAAAGAAAAAAAGAGCATAACCTTTGAAAAAAATTTGGACAAAAAAAATTGTAACCGAAGCAAAGAATATTGTTTATTCTTATATCCATTAAAGGGGTTTTGCCAAGAAGTGAGTTCCTTACCTAACAGGCTGATACTCCCCTCTTGAGGCTTGAAAAAAAGGGGCGTTGTGTTTCTTTGTTTAAAAAAAACAAGTACCTCCTATGTGATGTCAACACTCCACCTCCCATGCATGGTCCTGATACTCAGTCTCTTAAGCTGGGCAAACATTGTTTTGCTAATCCACAGAGGAGAACTGTAATGTGCACAAGCTATATGCATTTTATTTCTCCCTCTTCTATGCTCAGGAGAGAAGATATGCTCAGCAGGGAGCCTTCTTTCAGTCCAGCTGCAGGGGGAAAGGGAGGGGGGTGAGCAGAGTGCATCTGCATGTTTACGAAGATCATTACATTACAACCAGTGGATTCTCTATACAAAAGACAAAGCATCCTTCTCCCCAGCCCCTTCAAAGCTCATTCATGTTCCCTGCTGTCATATAAGAAGTGTAAACAACGCAAGCGCGGCCAGATCAGCTCCTGTCAGTTCCTGGTCGTATCTAATGTAAACTGTCAGGAAACCAAGGGCATGTAATTAATGCTGTAGATCTCACAAGCTTCACTTTTTTTATGACATATATTTAGAAAGGTGATTAAATACCTATTTTGGAGGTTCCTACTTCAACATTAGATCGTGGCAAAACCCCTTTAATAGTAGATGTGTCATCTTATATTGGCATTTAAAGGACTAACAGACGTTCGGGACTATGGAAAATTGAAGAGCTTTTCGCCTTAGAATAGTTTCACATGGCTGATCTTCAATGCTGAAATTTCAATGTCGAATCAGCGACAGGAAGCACAGATTTTGGACGTGAATTTGACGTCGATTTCCAGCCTCCCATATACTATAATGTAATCTGCCTCAAGAAATTCATTAGAAATTTCCTTTAGGTACACAATAGGGTCAGTAATTTTGCTCACCTGCAGCTGAATACTGGATCTCTCACTGCTGCCACTGGGTCATGTCACCTACACTCTGAGTTTATCCCTTTAACACCTCCAAAGAAAAAAATATTACTCTTCATTTTTCTCCTCCTCGCCTTCCAAAAGCCATACCATTTTTATTTTTCAACCTACATAGATATATGAGGGCTTTAATTTTACGGGACAAGATGTACTTTCCAGTGGTGTTATTCATATTAACATAGAATATACTAGGAAACCGCCCAAAAATTATAAGTGGGGCAAAATGTGAAAAAAATGTACTTGCGCCATGTTTGCGGGAGTTTTGTTTTTGCGGTGTTCAATCTTCGGTAATAATGATATGTTATCTGTATTCTGCAGGTTAATACAAATCCGGCAGCACTAAATATGTAGGGTTTCCGTTATGTTTTGGTACCGTAAAAAGATTCCAAACATTTTCTATATTTGAAATGTGCGCCGCGGTGCTGTTTTGCGCGACCAATAACTTTTTTGTACTAACACCTACGGATGTCAGTGAGGTGGCATTTTTTGCGGGCTGAAGCGTACTTTTTATTGATACCAGTTTTGAATGAATGCGACTTTTTTGATCACTTTTATTCAAATTTTTATAGGACATGAAATGACCAAAGAAACGCAATTTTGAGCTTTTCCAATTTTTTTCTTCTACGGTGTTCAACGTACGGGATAAATGATGTTATATTTTTATAAATCAGACTTTTTCGGATGCGGCGATATCAAATATGTGTAACTTTTTTATTATTTTTTTTATTTTATTTGTAAAATGGGGAAAGGGGGGGTGATTTGAACTTTTAATACTTTATTTTGTTTATACTTTAAACATTTTTATTTGTTTTATTTTAACATTGAGTCCCCCTAGGGCGCTTCACCAATAGGGGGCGCGATCATTAACACAGTCTAATGCATTGCATAGACAATGCCTTAGGCTGTACCAAGATGGCGGTTTCCCCACTTCCTGCCTGGGGCCGGAAGTGGGCCAAACGAGAACATGGCAGTGATGGAGGCCTTCACAAGGCTTCCCGCTGCCATGTCCAGGCATCGGATCCCTGCAGTTACACTGCGGGGACTCTGATGAGAGTGAAGAACAGTGTGCGGCACCGTTTTTCATTCATTGAGACGGCGCGGTCGTCTTTGCCACGGCATCTAAAGGGTTAAACAGCTGTAACCGCCGGGTGTTAGCTGCAATTAGCCGCTAACACCCAGCGGCTGTGTAACAGGGTCGCGCTGCGATCCCGCTACACAACTCCTTAACGCCACCAGGACGTATCCATATGTCCAGGTGGGTTATGGGGTTATGAAACTCACAGCATGGTTGTATGACTTGGAGGTGAATCTCTCTCTGCATTCCTATAAAGGGGAACATCTCTCCTTGGGGAGAGCACCATTATAGGTGTGTAAGACGCACCATTATAGGTGTATAGGGCGCTTGAGCTTCTCAGCTCCTTTCCCATAATGCCTTGTGATATGCAGATGCTTAGTGGAGGGCAAAAAGGTCATTCAAAACTCTACACACCTATAAGGTGCTCTCCCCAAGGAGAGATGTTCCCCTTTCTGAGCCACTCATTGCCTCCCACCCAGCCAGCCAGTACACTCTGCTCTGCACTGATGAGGAGCGAAACTCCGAAACAGCTGTATGCAGATGAGTGATACTGGCTTGGCTAATATCCCTTTTGCTTTCTAATCATTCGGTGAGTCTGAAGCAAATTGAGGATTTGTTACATCCAATAGAGGGCGCTTGCGCCTCTTAGCTCCTTTCCCATAATGCCTTGTGATCTGCATTCCTATGGGAGGTTCAAAGACAATCTCATAGAAATACATAGATAGACTTTCTGTCAAAACAAAACACCGGGCGACATGCCCGAAAAGAGGCGTCGCTATGCTAGTTTTAAGGTGCATTGTATCAGTGCACAGTGGGGCTGTATGAACGAACCTGTCAAAAATCTGGTGTCTGGTGTACCTTGCATTGTAAAATTGTTGCGCCTAATCTAGGTGGATTGCATTATGTTGACACATAGCATATGATTGCTTGCTTATTTAATGAGCCTACTTTAGGCGCATTCAAATGTGTTGTGCCTGACGTATAATGCACCTAGTTTTGGTGCACAACATTTCATTTATATAGAGAATAAGGCATCAATAGCATTTTTAGCACAAAATACACCAAAACAATGGCTCATTCATATTGGGACAGTGTCTTTCAGTCAACCGGTATGCAGATCATGTGACCTAGCATAGACTGTTGCATCTACCACAAATTCTGTATTCAGCTGCAGGTAAGAGAAATTACTGGCACAACAATGCAGCTCAAAGCAATTTCTAATGGTCTTAAGGAGAAACAAAAAAGTAGAGTTGTCCTTTAAGACTGTATTGCAGGCATTGAACCTATGTTACAGACAGGGTGAAGAGCCATTTCTGCTGAGGCCTCCAAGGCACTGCAGGTTGGGTGTCTGCTTTAACATTTAATGGGAACCTGTCAGGTAGTATATGCTACCCCATCTGAGAACAGGTTATGATAGAGGGAGAGAAGCTGAGCTCTATTTTATAGGTTTATATGATATGATGCTGAATTTCTAAGTAAAAAGCAGAGACAATTTTAAAAGTGAAACCGAACATACTGCTGACCCTGCCCACATACAGTGAATGCCAGTTTCCTCTGTACACCCATTAATATAGGGAAAGCATCAATCACTAAATGTGGGCAGAATAAGCAGGACTTCCACAATCTCTCAAGGAGCCATATCAGGATTTACTCTGCTTTTTAATCAAAAACCTTTCTCCAGATCCTATAACACTATATATCACAGAGGTCAGCTCCTCTCCTCTCCTCTATCATATAACCCTATATATCACAGAGCACAGATTCTCTTCCTCTATCATATAACCCTATATATCACAGAGCTCAGCTTCTCTCCTCTATCATATAATACTATATATCACAGAGTTCAGCTTCTCTTCTCTATCATATAACCCTATATATCACAGAGCTCAGCTTCTCTCCTCTATCATATAATCATATATATCACAGAGCTCAGCTTATCACCTCTATCATATAACCCTATATATCACAGAGCTCAGCTTCTCTCCTATATCATATAACCCTATATATCACAGAGCTCAGCTTCTCTCCTCTATCATATAATACTATATATTACAGAGCTCAGCTTATCACCTCTATCATATAACCCTATATATCACAGAACTCAGCTTCTCTCCTCTATCATATAACCCTATATATCACAGAGCTGAGCTTCTCTCCGCTATCATATAATCCTATATATCACAGAGCTCAGCTTCTCTCCTCTATCATATAACCCTATATATCACAGAGCTCAGCTTCTCTCTTCTGTCATATAACCCTATATATCACAGAGCTCAGCTTCTCTCCCTCTATCATATAACCCTACATATCACAGAGCTCAGCTCCTCTCCTCTATCATATAACCCTAGATATCACAGAGCTCAGCTTCTCTCCTCTATCATATAACCCTATATATCACAGAGCTCAGCTCCTCTCCCTTTATCATATAATCATATATATCACAGAGCTCAGCTTCTCTCCTCTATCATATAACCCTATATATCACAGAGCTCAGCTCCTCTCCCTCTATCATATAACCCTATATATCACAGAGCTCAGCTCCTCTCCTCTATCATTAACCCTTATATCACAGAGCTCACTTCTCTCTCTTTATATAACCCTATATTTCACAGAGCTCTGTTTCTCCCTTCTATCATATAACCTTATATATCACAGAGCTCAGTTTCTCCCCTCTATCATATAACCCTATATATCACAGAGCTCAGCTTCTCTCCTCTATCATATAACCCTATATATCACAGAGCTCAGCTTCTCTCCATCTATCATATAACCCTATATATCACAGAGCTCAGCTTCTCTCCTCTATAATATAACCCTATATATCACAGAGCTCAGCTTCTCTCCTCTATCATATAACCCTATATATCAGAGCTCAGCTCCTCTCCTCTCCTCTATCATATAACACTATATATCACAGAGCACAGCTTCTCTCCTCTATAATATAACCCTATATATCAGAGCTCAGTCTCTCCTTCCTATATAACACTATATATCACAGAGCACAGCTTCTCTCCTCTATATAACCTAATATCACAGAGCTCAGCTCTCTCTCTATCAATAACCTATCACAGAGCACAGCTTCCTTCCTCTATCAATAACCCTATATATCAGAGCTCAGCCCTCCTTTCCCTTATATCAAGCACAGTTTCTCCTCTATCATATAACCCTATATATCACAGAGCTCAGCTTCTCTCCTCTATCATATAACCTATATATCAAGAGCTCAGCTTCTCTCCCCTACATAACCCTATATATAACCGTCCTCCTCTAAAATATAACCCTATTATCAGAGCTCAGCTCCTCTCCTCTATCATATAAAAATATATATCACAGAGCTCAGCTTCTCTCCTCTATCATATAACCCTATATATCAGAAACTCAGCTCCTCTCCTCAAACATATAACCTTATATATCACAGAGCTCAGCTTCTCCTCTATCATATAACCCTATATATCAAGAGCTCAGCTTCTCTCCTCTATCAATATAACCCTATATATCACAGAGCTCAGCTCCTCTCCTCTATCATATAACCTTATATATCATAGAGCTCAGCTTATCTCCTCTATCATATAACCCTATATATCACAGAGCTCAGCTCTCTCTCTCTATCATATAACCTTATATATCACAGAGCTCAGCTTATCTCCTCTATCATATAACCCTATATATCACAGAGCTCAGCTTTTATCCTCTATAATATAACCCTATATCACAGAGCTCAGCTTCTCTCCTCTATCATATAACCCTATATATCACAGAGCTCAGCTCCTCTCCTCTATCATAACCTATATATCACAAGCTTAGCTCTTTCTCTACTATAACCCTATATATCACAGAGCTCAGCTCCTCTTCCCTCCTCTATCACATAACCCTATATATCACAGAGCTCATTTCTCTTCTCTATCATATAACCCTATTATCACAGACTCAGCTTCTCTCTTCTATCATATAACCCATATATCACAGAGCTCAGATTCTCTCCTCTATCATATAACTATATATCACAGAGCTCAGCTTCTCTCCCTCTATCATATAATCCTATATATCACAGAGCTCAGCTTCTCCCCTCTATCATATAACCCTATATATCACAGAGCTCAGCTTCTCTCCCTCTGTCATATAACCCTATATATCAAAGAGCTTAGCTTATTTATCATATAAACATATGATTGATGCCACACATTCTTTGAACACACTTTTGGCCTCTGTTGGATAGTGGGAGTCTCTGTATATACTTTATATATGTTTCTAGGCAGACTTGATAAATATAACTGCTAAACACAATGGGTGAGGTCTATGTAACTTGGTGCCTACACACCAGTTCTAAATAGATATACAGGCAGTCACTGGGCTACGAACGGGATAGGGACTGTAGGTTTTTTCTTAATTTGAATTTGTATGTAAGTCGGAACAGGTATATTTATTAAATGTAACTCCAGCACAAAAGATTTTTTTTTTAGTTTTGGAAAATGCAGGGAAGGGTTTTTACATTAGTTTTGCTGTCTGTGCCCCTGTTAAGAAGATTTCACCTCATGTGCTGCTGTGGAATGCTGGAACTTGTCATTCCACAGCTACCATCTGCTGTGGAACATGGAACTACAAGTGCCAGCATTCCCCATAAGTCTCCGTTTGGAAGTAGGGGACAGATGTAAGTCGAACGGTGTAAGTCGAGGACTGCCTGTAGTGGAGTGTATAATATGACAGTATGAATGAAAGTGTTATGAGCCTAACTTTTTTTGCGTATAACACTCAACATTGGCTCATAATATGTTATGCGCCAAACTTTGTATGGCAGTTTGGCACAGAACTTCACACACGTTGCACATGCACATTCTAGGCGCATTAAAATGTGTTTTTTTGGCCTTACGCGGTTCATACATCTATAGAACAGTACGGCCAGGGCCATCTTTTCCATTGGGCACACTAGGAATTTGCCCAGGGGGCCCACAAGTATAGGGGCCACAAGCCCCTATATGTCCCGGGAATGCAAGAAACATACCCTGGATCCCTTGGTTGGCTTTGCTTATTAAACTGTTTGTGTGTTTTTACAATGTGCACACAGTTAAAAACCATGGTGGAGAAGGGAGCCTAAGGCTCCCTGCCCTGCCAATCAGTCTTGTAGGCTGCAGGCTGCTGGTGTCCAGACATAAGTGGCATGATAATATAGGTGTGCTTGGGGGGGAGGGTGATCTCGAGGCATGGCCAAGTGTGATGTCATGTATTTGTCATGTATTTGTCTGAGCCCACTGTGGTGCTATGCCCAGGAGCCCATAGTTCTGTTAAGTTCTGTTAGTTCACTGGCTTCCCATTGCCCAGCGAATTCATTTCAAGCTACTAACCATGACCTACAAGGCTCTCCATGACCTCTCCCCTCCATACATCTCTGCCCTAATTTCCAAATATCTCCCCCCACGCAATCTCCGCTCCTCACAGGACCTTCTCCTCTGCTCTCCCCTTATCAGCTCCTCACACAACCGTCTCCAAGACTTCTCCTGTGCTTCACCCACACTCTGGAACTCACTGCCCCAACACATCAGACTCTCCTCCACTTCACCAGCTTCAAAAGCAACCTGAAAACCCATTTCTTCAGGCTTGCCTATAACCCACACTAACCTTGTTGTCACTACTTCCTCCACAGACATGTCTGCCCCTCACCTCCTGTCTCTTTCCCCCTCCTTGTAGATTGTAAGCCCTCGCGGGCAGGGTCCTCTCTCCCTCTGTCGTGCCAATTGTCATTATCCCTTATCATTGTACTCATTTGACTTTTGTTATGTATGTAACCCCCCTCGAATGCACAGCGCCCTGGAATCAATGGCGTTTTAAAATAAATAATAATAATAATAATAATAATAATAATAAAGACGGCTCTGAGTACAGCGACAAAGTTTTGGCACCGTATATGTTAAAAAATGGCGCAGGCGAGTTCATAGATGTCGCCCAATGTGAAAGTACTGTAGATGAATATTGCCATACAGAGCTCGAATAATGCTGACATAAAATGTTTGACTACTGCTACCATACAGTGTTAAATTCTGTGCTATAGTTGATATATTCCACCCTTCCATTCGCTTTAAACAAAGCCTATATTTTTATGAGCATAATCTTGTTTTTCATAAGTTTTTTTTTTGATTAGTTGAAATTATTAACACATCCTTCTGTTTTTTGTTCATAGCGGGATTGGAGAACGGTGTAGAAAGTAGGTCAGCAGCCTCCAGTTTCAGAAATGCCATATGTTGTGCTGATGACAAAAATAAACCTTCACCCAATGCTAAATGACTTGAGTTTTAATCAAGTCTGAGTAGAGACTGTGATTTCCTTCCTTGGACTGATTTAGCGGTAGTTTCTTAAAAGCTCTGAATGATGTCAGCACTTGCTGCACTAAACTAATGGGAAATGACACTGCTCATTAAAGCCTCTTTATATCTGTGCTGAAATATATTAGCGCCTTCCCACCCAGCCTAATACACACAGGAGGGAGACATGCCGATACGCTCAGCTCGATGTATTGACGCACAGACGAGCTCATTACAGTAGGAACATGCAATATCTGTAGCGCCTGCTCCTAAATGACAAGAACTGGGAGATTTCACAGAGCAATGTGAGAATTGTGTTCCAAGAAATGAGCTTGTGACATATCCGCTGTATTTTTAGTCTCGCTCATTCTAAATATGGCAAGAGTACTACCTGTTTGTAGTGTTATATATGACAACAGCCATCTGGGTGTTTGTTACGGAGAGCTCTAAGCGTCAAATAATTCAGTCATCCTTGATCCTAAAAATGTAGACGCTGTGGGGCATATATAGGAAAGAGGGAGCAACATAAAACATGGACCTTCTATTCTGGGTCATACCTCCACCCTCCTGCCCACCAGGGACAATTGTTCATATGGGCTAGTTGGATGACAGTTGTGCCTAAAGGATGGTACTAAGTAATATAATACAGGCAATCAATAAAGTTGATAAGGAGGGAAAACTATCTACTTGATGACCCATAAATATCCCATATCTGATTAGCTGATTGGGTTTGTACTGATAGGCTATGTTCACACGGCTTATTTGCAGGGCGTAATTACGCCCTGCAAATAAGCCGTGTGAACGGGGGCGGGGCGGGGGCTGGGGGCCGGCACCTCGCCGGCCCATAGACATTCATTACCAGCAGCGCGTATACGCCGCTGGTAATTCACATGTCACTTATCTCCCCCCACGGCGTATTCGCCGAGCAGGGAGAGGAGACGTAATCCATAGTTCTCTATGAGAACTGTGGATTACCATAATGACTGGGACGTATTCCAGCCGTAATTTGCGCACTCCGGTATTTTGCGCACTTACGGACTGAAATACGTCCCATTTTAAGCCATGTGAACATAGCCATAAGCTGCTCTCTTAAACTCCTAAAGAATCTGGCATGTAGAAATCCAATATTTCCCATTCTTGTTCATTCTGCCAGATATCAGGCTACACCAATATACATAAGGTTGTCAGCCGCTGCTGCTAAAATGGGTGGAGGTGCCAAATATATCAACTATGCACGGATAACTACCTTATCTTCTGTCTGAGTAAGGGTGGTGATTAATGGTACACAGTTGGACTGGGTTCCTGTTACTATTGGGGTACCACAGGGGACAGTATTAAAGGGGTCACTGTTACTAGTGTAGTTACACAGGGGTCAGTATTGTAAAGGCCACTGTTACAGGTGGGGTACCACAGAGGTCAGTATTGGAGGGGTTACTGTTACTAGTGGGGTATCACAGGGGTCAGTATTGGAAGGGTTAATGTTACGAGTGGAGTACCACAGGGGTCGATATTATAGGGGTCACTATTACTAGTGTGTTACCACAGAGGTCAGTATTGTAGGAGTCACTGTTACTCATGAGGTACCACAGTGGTCACTGTTACTAGTGGGTTCCACAGGGGTCAGTATTGTCGGGGTCACTGTTACTAGTGCAGTACCACAGGGGTCAATATTGGAGGGGTCACTGTTACTAGTGGAGTACCACAGAGGTCAGGATTGGAGAGGTCACTGTTACTGGTGAAGTACCACAGGGGTCAGGTCAGTATTGGAGACGTCACTGTTACTAGTTGGGTACCACAGTGGTCAGTATTGGAGACGTCACTCTTAATAGTTGGGTACCACATGGGTAAGTATTGGAGGGGTCAGTGTTACTAGTGGGGTACCACAGGGGTCAGTATTGGAGGGGTCACTGTTACTAGTGGGGTACCACAGGGGTCAGTATTGGAGGGGTTACTAGTTGGGTACCACATGGGTCAGTATTGGAGGAGTCACTGTTACTAGTTGGGTACCACATGGGTCAGTATTGGAGGGGTCACTGTTACTAGTGTGGTACCCCAGGGGTCAGTATTGGAGGGGTCACTGTTACTAGTGGGGTGACATGGGTCAGTATTGGTGGGGTCACTGTTACTAGTGGGGTACCACAGAGATCAGTATTAGGTCCTCTGTCTTTTAATACAGTATATTTATTCATGACCCTGCAGAGGGATTGCACAGTAGAATATCAATCTTTGCAGATGATACTAAGCTCTGTAAAGGAATCCACACAATAGAGGATAATGTGTTATTACAAAGGGATCTGGCTAAGTTGGAGGCCTGGGCACAGAAATGGCAGATGAGGTTTAATACTGATAAATGCAAGGTTATGCACATGGGGAGGAAAAATCCATTACATGATTACATGTTAAATGGAAAAACGCTGGGAAAAAGTGACATGGAGAAGGACTTGGGAATCCTGGTGGACAGTAAACTTAATTGTAGCAGCCAGTGTCAGGCAGCAGCTGCCAAGGCAAATAGAATCATGGGGTGTATTAAAAGGGGCATAGATGCACATGATGAGAACATTATTCTCCCATTATACAAGTCACTGGTCATATTGGTCAATATTCTGTACAGTTTTGGACACAAGTGCACAGGAAAGACATTGTAGAGCTGGGCGGACTGCAATACCCAGAAAGATTAGCAAGATTAGGGTTATTTAGTTTAGAGAAAAGACGGCTTCGGGGGGACATAATAAATATGTACAAATATATTATAGCGCGTAATAAATCAGGTGCATTCTAGCGCTAGTACGACAGTTCTGGATCAGGTAAACCACCTTGAAAGGTGGGGCTGCGCCTGATATCGGGCGCAGCCCCGTTCATACATGCCGCTCTCAGTCTCCATTGAGGCTGCAATACCACACACCACCTATTTGTGTTGCTCTTTCTGCAATGAAACAGCCATGTTTTTCTTATCCTATATAACTCCTTTTACTTTCCATTTCTAGTGTTTTTTTGGGAAATAAAGCTTTACTATCCATTATCACAATCTTCTTCTATGAAAGGAGAAATGTTTCTGCCATTATTTTCTGTCAGAGATGCTTTAATGTTCCAAAAACTCTTCAAGAGATCCATAAATCCTCCCTAAATGGTTGTGTCAGAATGTCAAGAGAAATATGGAAAGTGTCACATTATCACAAAATTATTTCCTTGGTGGGAATAGGGTTGGCAATATTATTGCGCAAACACATCAGTTACTGGAAAAGTCAGCTGTTCGCCTTGTATAAATGAACCCAGATGTGAGATTATTCAGCATTTTATCTACATCATTGGAAAACATGAATTTATTATGGTGTCTCTACACAGAAGTTTAATTCTCGTGTTATTGTGGAAATAACTAAACACGTGCCCCCCCCCAAACACACACACACACACCACACTCACAACACACACACACACACTGCATTGTACACTTTTGAATACTAGTGGCTTTCTATGTGGCTGGAGGGCCACCACATGGGTCAGTATTGAAGGGGTCACTGTTACTAGTTGGGTACCACATGGGTCAGTATTGGTGGGATCCCTGTTACTAGTGGGGTACCACAGGGGTCAGTATTGGAGGGGTCACTGTTACTAGTTGGGTACCACATGGGTCAGTATTGGAGGGGTCACGGTTACTAGTTGGGTACCACATGGGTCAGTATTGGAGGGGTCACTGTTACTAGTTGGGTACCACATGGGTCAGTATTGGAGGGGTCACTGTTACTAGTTGGGTACCACAGGGGTCAGTAGTGGAGGATCACTGTTACTAGTTGGGTTACCACATGGGTCAGTATTGGAGGGGTCACTGTAACTAGTTGGGTACCACATGGATCAGTATTGGAGGGGTCACTGTTACTAGTTGGGTACCACATGGGTCAGTATTGGAGGGGTGACTATTTGGGTACCACATGGGTCAGGATTGGAGTAGTCACTGTTACTAGTTGGGTACCAGATGGGTCCAGTATTGAGGGGTCACGGTTACATAGTTGGGTACCACATGGTCAGTATTTTGCATGTTGGGTACCACGGGTCAGTATTGAGGGTCACGTATAGGGGTACCACATGGGTCAGTATTTGGAGGGGTCACGTTACTAGTGTGGTACCACATGGGTCCAGTATTGGAGGGGTCACTGTTACTAGTTGGGTACCACATGGGTCAGTATTGGAGGGGTCACTGTTACTAGTTGGGTACCACATGGGTCAGTATTGGAGGGGTCACTGTAACTAGTTGGGTACCACATGGGTCAGTATTGGAGGGGTCACTGTTACTAGTTGGGTACCACATGGGTCAGTATTGGAGGGGTCACTGTAACTAGTTGGGTACCACATGGGTCAGTATTGGAGGGGTCACTGTTACTAATTGGGTACCACATGGGTCAGTATTGGAGGGGTCACGGTTACTAGTTGGGTACCACATGGGTCATTATTGGAGGGGTCACTGTTACTAGTTGGGTACCACATGGGTCAGTATTGGAGGAGTCACTGTTACTAGTTGGGTACCACATGGGTCAGTATTGGAGGGGTCACGGTTACTAGTTGGGTACCACATGGGTCAGTATTGGAGGGGTCACTGTAACTAGTTGGGTACCACATGGGTCAGTATTGGAGGAGTCACTGTTACTAGTTGGGTACCACATGGGTCAGTATTGGAGGGGTCACTGTAACTAGTTGGGTACCACATGGGTCAGTATTGGAGGGGTCACTGTTACTAGTTGGGTACCACATGGGTCAGTATTGGAGGGGTCACGGTTACTAGTTGGGTACCACATGGGTCAGTATTGGAGGGGTCACTGTTACTAGTTGGGTACCACATGGGTCAGTATTGGAGGAGTCACTGTTACTAGTTGGGTACCACATGGGTCAGTATTGGAGGGGTCACTGTTACTAGTTGGGTACCACATGGGTCAGTATTGGAGGGGTCACTGTTACTAGTTGGGTACCACATGGGTCAGTATTGGAGGGGTCACTGTTACTAGTTGGGTACCACATGGGTCAGTATTGGAGGTGTCACTGTTACTAGTTGGGTACCACATGGGTCAGTATTGGAGGGGTCACTGTTACTAGTTGGGTACCACATGGGTCAGTATTGGAGGAGTCACTGTTACTAGTTGGGTACCACATGGGTCAGTATTGGAGGAGTCACTGTTACTAGTTGGGTACCACAGGGATCAGTATTCGGTCCTGAGGCTCCAGGGGCCAGATGTGACTACACTCTTTATAGCTGCTCCCATCTCTATGCTTTAGTTTTGGAAACAAATGCTATACACAATGTACCATAGGCTCTGAGGCTTACTTACGTAGGCCTCGTTCGCATCTGTGTTGGAGGCTCCATTTGGAGGCCCTTTTGCAAATTCCAATGGAAAAAAATAGAGCTGCAGGCTGTGTAATTTCTTCCATTAAAATGATGAAGACTGCAGAGGAAACCTGATAAAATCCATTGAAGTCAATGGGGTCCTTTGGGCAACGTTAGTGTCCACTGTAAAATGGATCCAGTTCCACTTACAGTACATGATGGAGGTTCTGACCTCTGACACAGATGTGAACCAAACCTTAGGGGACTGCATTGTATCCTGCATAATGTGCTCTCCATAGAGATCTACATAAAAATGGGACACTATTTAAGTTTAAATCCCAGAAAAATTGAGCATACTTAATGCAACAGAGGCAGGTTAAAAATCCATTCCCAGTAGGAGGCAATAAAGGTCTCAGTGTTACATGGGAGAAGCTACACAGGTGCAGATTATTGATGAACAATTGCTCACACACCTATCCAGGGGGTGATTTCTAGTATTGTAATCGCACATAAAGAAGGCTGATAAAGGGTGCTAATTGGGCACTTACCTCATTTCTAGTGTACGCTTCGCGTGTATACAGGGAGAGCTCCTGATGTATACAGTATAGGATTAAATGGCCCGACAGAGGCAAAAAGTGTTCTCTTTTGACTTCTGTTTGGGCGTTAAAAACGTCCATATAGTGCAAAAAAATAAATGTAGAATAGCGCAGGAGCCTACACTATTCTATGCAACAGCATTTTTTTTTTAAATGTATACATTACACGTATTCACTTTTATAACAGGATACTGCTTGGCATCCGTCAAATGTATATATCTTGGTGTGTACGTTAAACGGAAGCCAGAAATGTGGTGTGTACCTAGTCTCATATGGTGATGATGCATTTATTCATATGATTGGTAACCTTTATCAGCCTTATTTATATGTGACTGTCATACTAGCAATCACCCCCCTTCCCCCTCATGGATAGTAGTCATGTCAGTGGTTGTTTATTGGTATTTTTTGCATTTGAGCAATATCCCCTGTTTTGTACTATGACTTTTCTGCATGCTGGTGTGACCTGCCCTCATGGATAGTAGGTGTGTGACTGATTGTTCATCAGTATTCTGCACTTGTGTAGCTTCTCCCTATAGACCACCACGAACCAGAACAACCATATTCAATCATTTTCTTTCCCTTTTATTCTAAAAAGATCCAAAATGCTGGAACGAACAACTAAATATAGCAGCAAGGGTATGTTTACATGACGTATTTGCAAGGCGTACTTTGGCGAGTAATTGCGCCAAAGTACGACTGGCAAATATGGTAAAATCATTTGACAAGTTCAGCACTCACTGAGTGCTGTGTAATATCATCATCCAAACTGGAGATATTAAATCAGTACAGAGACAACAGGCATGAAGCAGAGGTCAGAAGGACAGACAAAGGGATCTGAGAACCGAGCAATGCAAAAGAATATATAGTACAAAAACCCAGAGACAAAGTAGTCTTCCTAAGTGATGAAAGTCCTGGTCCAGGGCGTAATTGAACCGGCCCTCTGAAATCCAAACCACAGAGACCTTGCAGGGAAGATAGATGACTGATGAAGGCAAATGTCAATCACCACTCAACTAAACGATCTGCAGTCCAGCACTAGGGCTAGCAGAAATAACAGATGGGTGTGGTGGAGAACCTGTCAATCACCACCCAGCAGGCACAGGACTCAGACAGTGTTCAGGCTAGCACCAGGAAACACACACAATTCGACACCAAATCGTAGCCAAAAGCGCAGTCTCTGCAGCACTCCATGGAGAGAGGACTATGTTACGTCCAGAACAGGCATTGTTATTACATGCGATATGTGAATCCACCAGAATGCTTTCTTCACACTTTTTGGCCAAAAATACTGTGTCAAAAACTGCATGTGTTTTTAAAGGCTTTGGGCGACATGCATGATTTTTGGCGCCCAGGCGCCATTTCTTTTGCACGCATTTGTAGCGTAGAATGTGTCTGAATCTATTAACCTATTCTACTGCGGGTCATAGATTTAACACTTTCTACCTACAAAGCGACACTTCTGGGTCAGGTAAACCACTTTTAAAGTGCTCTACCTGTTCCAGCAGTAATGTGCCTGGATTTGCCGTACTAAAGCTATAAATGTGCAGCACGCCTCCAGAGCGCCCCACGATCTCAGGCACATTACAAAGTGCAGCAGGCGCTTTGTAATATGCTTATACTGGAGTGTGCCTGATTAAAAATTTAGCACTATTTATGTGCTACAGATACAAATTTTGCAATAAAGATATTTCCATCTTATCCACTGAAACACTATCCCACGCCAGTCACTGGGAAGGGAGAGGTAACTGCATGTGCACAGGTTTCTCCACTTTTATGTGAGTTCCCAGCACAGAGTTCCCTCAAATTGCAGTGGCCTCAGGATTCACTGGGGCACATTTATTAAAGGGGTATTCCAGAAACTTGATTTCTAATGAAATTATGGAGTTCAAAGAAACATTCTTCAATATATAATATTTAAGCCCTTACCGACATTGGGCGACTAGTACATTCTAGTGTCAGTAAAGGGCTATGTAGCAGTATCACTGAACAATCCAGCTGCATAGGTGACAAGTGATAGCTGCTAATTGCAGCTGACATCCGCCTGTAACAGTACAAAATGGAGCCGGCGCCATTCCCTGCAATGCAATGCAATATGATCATGCCGTCTAGTGGTCAAGCACCCTAGGGGGACTCAATGTTATAGTAAAAAAAAAATAATAATATAAAAGTTCAAATCACCCCCTTTTGCCAATTTACAAATACAAATAGTAAAATAATTGTTCTGTCCTCCCTATGTGTGCAGAGCATAAGTTTGATAGCAGCTGAACTCTTTCCCAGCAAGTCATTGACAATGAGCGATGTCCGTATTTCAACTTTATTGCAAGGGATAGTGCAAAACCAAGAAAAGAGAAAGACATGCACTTATTGCAATGTACCGACATACATAAACATAACACTGTACAAAGTAATGCAAACAGGAACATAAAATACAAAGGCATATAGTACATGGATGAAGAGTGTGCAGATATATACACAAAGGAGGTGCTGTAAACATGGGTCTAATTATAGGGACATAAAACACAATACTATGCATCACTGTATAATCTGCAGCCCTGAATGGTAGCTTGGTCATAACAGTGATGCTACTGTAAGCTTAGATGGGAGAGGATATTCAATATGCTTCCACTCAGCATGTGTCCAGGAGAAAATGGCTGCTTAGGAATTGACTCAATAATATCAGCAGGGTCAGGTGGTAATTATGGTAGCCTTCATAGGACAAACTTGACATTGCTTAACAAGCTATGAACACAAACAGACGCTAGATGGAGCTGTTGGGACTGAAACACAGAAATACACTGTATGAACATAAGAAATAATGCTAAGGCATGACAATAATAAAAAGGTTACACATAATTGGTATCTACTCGTCCATAAAAGTCCAATCTATTAAAATATAACAACATTTATCCCGAAAGCTGAACACCATAGAAGAAAAAAATATTTCAAATGCCAAAACTGATGTGTTTTGGTCATTTCATGTCCCCTAAAAATTGGTATAAAAGTGAACAAAAAGTTGCATGTACTCCAAACTTGTACCAGTAAAAAGTACACTTTAGCCTGCAAAAAATTCCCCCCCACTCAAGTCCATAGTCAGAAGTAGAAAACATTCATTGGTCATAGAATATGGCGTTGTGGCACAAATTTAAAAATTAGAAAACGTAACGAAAACCCTACATGTTTGGTATTGACGGATTCGTATCAACCTGTATAATACAGATAACATCTCATTTATACAGAAGATTGAAATCCGTAAACAAAAAATGGCACAAACATGGCGCAAGTACATTTTGCCGTTTCCTAGTACATTCTATGGTATGTTAAATGACACCAGTAGAAACTACATTTTGTCCTACAAAATAAAAGCTCTCACATGTCTATGTAGATGGAAAAATAAAAAAAAGTTATGGCACTGGGAAGGTGTGGAGGGAAAAACGAACGTGAAAAAAAAAATAGGCTGCGGCAGGAAGGGGTTAAATTTTTTGTTACTCACATAATTAAGCCTCAGTCAATTGGTTCAAAATGTAATGTTTCTATCTTGTTGCCAAGGGATATGACCTGTGGTTCAGTTTCAGCTTTCTGGTCAGGCATGCTCAGTTCCAGCACTAGGAAAGTGAGCTGCGTGTCTTTACAGCAACAGGGGATATAACTAGGGACTAAGGTGAGAGACTCAGCAGTAGGGGAACACAATGTGAAATGCACAAGAGAATGGGTACTTGTTCTGCAACAACCAGAGACCAGTCTAGAATAAATGTCATCAATGCATGATGGGAACTGGCTGCTCCCACATGACTGCTACTGAAGCCAAGCCCACCCGTGCTTCGCTGAGAAGGAGCACATAGCGGGGCAACAGTGTGACAAAATATGTCGGTTATACATGTATACATCTAATACAAAAATCAGTGGCACACTAAAAACTAAGTGAAGCATCAAGGTATATAGGAATATTGGAATTGCTTACTGCTAAGGAACATATGAAAAACCTGGGACTCTTAGTTTACAAGTATTTGATCAAAGATTGTATTAAGCTCACCTCCCAATAGCGTCAAGGGGATCCCAGAACAGGTGAGTCCCTAACCACTAACATGTTACCTTACTAGGAGTCCGTTCAGACTACAACTTCTCAGAGAGTGATAGGAACTTGCAATTGAACTATCCTGCACTGGTTTAAAAGAGGCAGCAGAGTGCAGCAAGCCAATGAGATCGCCATCTCTCAAATAGACTACAAAAGTTAATTAGGCTGTGCACATCTAAAATATATTTTGAAAAACGTAAGCATAGGTGCACACTAATTTTTGTATTAGATGTATGCTATTGCCTTTTCAGTGTGCACCTATGCTTACATTTTTCAAAATCTCATTGGCTTGCTGCACTCTGCTGCCTCTTTTATATCAGTGCAGGATAGTTCAATTGCAAGTTCCTATCACTCCCTGAGATGTTGTAGTCTGAATGGACTCCTAGTGAGGTAACATGTTTAGTGTTAGGGACTCACCTGTTCTGGGATCCCCTTGACGCTATTGGGAGGTGAGCTTAATACAATCTTTGATCAAAAACTGTAAACTAAGAGTCCCAGGTTTTTCATATGTTCCTTAGCAGTAATGCATTTCCAATATACCTTGATGCTTCACTTAGTTTTGTAGTGTGCCACTGATATTTGTATTAGATGTATGCTATTGCCTTTTCAGTGTGCACCTATGCTTACGTTTTTCAAAATATATTTTAGATGTGCACAGCCTAATTAACTTTTGTAGGTTATACATGTATTGTATGTAGGACTACTGTTTATACTGTTCCTCTGTGTGTAATGACCCTGCAGCCCCCCTTCAAGTTTTTTGTCTAAACAGAGGAATAAACATTTAAGATTTTTTTTCCTGTTTCCACCCACCCTGGCCTCATTTCTGCTTAATTTTTTACAAATGTACCAATCCTTTAAAGAACAATCCAATGTGGCATCCTCGGCAGAAATCCAAGGCAACGCTTTTGATTCCGGTCAAGGATTTTGACTTTGCAGATACAATATTTGTCTCAGATTTGGACACTGGTTAGCTCGATTTCAATGGGGCTAACCCAAGCTGAAGCAGAATCCAAGAAGAATCCATTTCAAAGAATAGGCATGTCCATTCTTTCCTTTCCGCACCATGGATTTCAAAATCTGTGGTGTAGAAAATCCACACTGTGTGCATTGTCCATTCAAATGAATAGGAGTCGGATTGCACGTGGGTTTTAATGAAGAATTTAAGGCTATGTTCACACAATGTACTGCGGCGCCATTGACATTCAGTACTGGCGGCGTGTATTCGCCGCAAGTAATTGACATGTCACTTCTCTCCCCGCGCGTACAATACGATCGTATTGTACGAGCGGGGAGAAGAAGGAGTAATCCATAGCTCTCATAGAGAACTATGGATTACCGTAATTTCTGCGTAAATCTCGCCTGTATTAGAGCGCAAATGCGCGCCAAAATTACCCCGTGTGAACATAGCCTAACATATAATTCCATGTTTAAATTCATCATGTGAACACACCCTAAATGAACAATTGACTTTGCCATCAATTTCATGTGCTGTAAACAGTCAGCCTAACTTTCAGTTATTTGCCATGTTTGTCTTTGAAGGTCAGTAATGAACAAATCTTCCCATCATTATTATTACTACTCGTTAACGAGAAGCTTTACTAATATGCAGATTTAACAATAGGAGAGTAATATTTGCAGTACACATGAAATCTGTTACGTCTTCAATTGTGCTCAACAAGAGAGAAGCCCACATCTCCGGAGGATCAAAGTAAAAGGGAGATGAGAAGAGCTGAGTCAAACTGCCAAGTTGTCTGTCCTGATTTCAGATTAAAAAAAAAAGCTTCTGAAGCCAAATATGTTGCAGGCGGTTTCATACAGTCACCGAGCTTCATCAGCAGCAAAGTATCAAAGGCTGCAGTGTAACTGATTGTGGAGCAATTGTCAGGAGAGATCATTTAATTAATTAATGAATTCATCATTTATTCAAATGTCTGTAATGTTCTCTTGGTATTGTTCAGGAGGGCCAGGTTCATTTCTTTTAAATGGCTTTTTTTTTTTTTTTTTTTAAACCATGAGGTTTTTATTAGATTTTTGGTTATAATGAAGGAGGGAAGACATACAGACATAAAGGGAAAAAGGCTAAAAAGCCAAGATAACAAAAAGGAACACTATAACAATAAACAAACAGTCATTGTCACAGGAAAATCAATCACATTGAGAAATTGGAGGTCAACAACTTTTGTGTCAGGAGAACACAGGCATCGAATAAATATGAAGAGTTACAAGAGGCCTAATTTGATCCATTTGTGATTAAAAAGACCTGGGGGAGTCCTTTATTTTTTTTTTTACATAATTTTTATTAAATTTTCAATAACAAAAACATACAATAACTGTCCAATAGTTGAGATACCACTTGATACACAAAGAAATAATATAAGGCATCATTACTACAGATAAGAAAAGTACTAAGCAATGAAAGTACAAAATAGCACTAATGACATACTTTGGCATCATAATAATAAGGATGAAGCGGGGAGTCCTTTATTAAAGGGGTTGTATCATTACATTATATGATTTTCAGAATAAGGGGACAGTGAAAACAAGCAACTTTGCAATTGGATGTCATTAGCAAAGCTGTCATGTTTTCACAGGATCCCTTATCTTCGTTTTGTGTAAACACTGTTCCCCAGTGTCGGTCGAATTCCACCTCCTTTCATTTCATTGGCTGACGGCTCTACTAAGTTACATTCTGTCTGGCCCATGGTCGTATTCACGGGAGCGCGCATTCCTGGTTCTCTCACTCAGAATAAGGGGCGGCAACATTTCACTCTGCACAGCCAGCAGCTCCACAGTAACACTGCAGCTGCTTCTACAATCAGAAAACAGCAGAATTGTGCCTTGGTGCCTAATCCCGGCTGCTGTAAACATAAAAAGGGGAGACAGACGGTGCAGCTAGGGATATTTTCATAAAAAGACGGGTTTTAAACCTGGACAAACCCCCAAAGCTGTGAGAAAAAAAGGGAGAATTACTCTTTTTTTTATAAAAAAACTGTCTAGACTGAATGCAGGCCTGGGGTTTTTAAAACCCAAACAGCCCCTTTTGAAAAAAATCCCAAAAAGGGAAGGAACCACACAGTAAACATGTGGATTCAACGGGGTGGGGGGGGCACACTGACTGGGGAGCGAGCTTTCCCCCGTGAAAAAACCCCCACCCAGCTGGGGGAAAAAAATCCCCCCTGGATTTGGGAAACTGAAAAAACTAAAAAGTACAAGGAAACACATAAACTGGAAGCGAAAAAAATTCCCTCTTTTAACCCAATTTTTAAAAGTTTTTTTAGAACCCCCCCCAAAACCCCCCCATTTGCTTCTTTTTTTAGCAACCAAGTGGGGAAGGTACCCGAGGGGGGGGAGGTTTCACACATTGTAATGAAAATTAACTCTATCACTTCTGTCAAGGTTGGGGGGTGAAGATTTCCAATGTAAGGCTATTGAGAGTCTCGTAGCTATGAGTCTATGTTGGAGTACTGTTTTTGAATTGATGGAAAAACCTTCCAAAAAAAGGGCTGGGTGTCATGATTGTGCCTGGCTTTGCCCCCTCTTTTGGGTTTCGGGCCCCCGGGCCCCAAGGGCCCTGCACAAAAGCCTTTGGTTTTTTTAAACGAAATTTTTTTGGTCGTGGGTATTAAAACAAAATTTGTGAACGGGTACTTCTTTCCTTTTGGGAAATTTAAATCCGGCCAAAAACCCGTGGCCAAATCCTCCCACACCCTTTTATTTAAATTTCGTGTTCCTCCTGTTTGACCTTTTTTTTTCCCTACCCGGGTTTTGGGTGTTCCTTCCACTATCCTAGCTCCTTTCCCTTCAAACCCCTTTCCTATATATAGCCCTGCTCCTCTTCTTCTTTGCCTGCTATATTGCGTCCCTTTAATAGTTACCCTTTTCAAAATTGTTTTTTTCCTGTGCAATTGACTCTGCTTTTTCTTTTTTCTTCCCCTTTTGGGCCTCACAAATTCTGTACCGCGCTGCCCGCCCCGTTTTTTAAATTTTGGCGTCCGACAACGGGTTCGGGTGTTCTTTTTTTTTTTGTCTTTGTCTGTCCCCCGCTGTCAGGTAGCCTTCATCTTCTGTTGGGCCCCCGGGCCCGGTTAAGGAGGTTCGGGTTCCCCAAAAGGCAGGGCCCAGAGGCTGGGACCCAGGGGTCAGGGCCCCACTTGCCCCTTGCTTGTTGCCCCTAAACCATCCCTTACATTTAGCAGGCCCTTACCCTAATCAACTCCCCCGGGTTTTTTAAAATAGAGTCCCGACTTATCGGTCACGGGACCGCCGGGGACGAGTTGACAAACCTCATTTTCCCGGGGACATGGGGGGGGCTCTTTAAACCAGATGTCAAAACCCTTCGGGGATGCCATACTACCCCGGCCCCCCCGGTTTTGCCCCCCCGTCGGTTCCCCCCAACCTGCCCTGTTTTTTGTGAATCCTACATCCTTAAAAATTTCAAAAAATGCTTCCCCAAAATCGCTTTAAAGGAAAAACCTGACGGGTTTTCCGGACTTTCAGGGAACCCGGGTCACCTTTTTTTTTTTCCCCGCTTAAAATTTTTTTCCCACTGAACTAAAAAGGTAGGGGTTGTAGTGTCCTCCCTCCAGGCCCACCCGGGTTTGGGGGCCACTAGCTATCCACCTGAACCCCCCGGAAGGGAAATTTCCCGATTGAAAGATTTTTTCAGGCTTTGGGCCATTCTATAAACAATCCCAATCTTTGTGGCATGGGCAAAACTAAACCTGCTGTCTATTCAGCAGGGCCCCCGCCCCGGGCCGAAGAATATTTTCGGGATTTCCCCCCAATGGTGCCCAATGCCCGGGTGGTCGCCCAAACCCCCCTTAAAAAACCCCCCTTCAGACAAGGGCTTCTGATGGGGTAAAGGATGCATGGTCACCCAAAACCCCAAAACCCCTACCATTAAATGTTTTTAATGACCCCAGGCCTGACTATAACAAAAAGGGCTTAAGAGAGCCCGCGGGGAAAAACAGGGGGGGGTCGACTTTTCCCATTTTCATGTCAAATTTTTTTCTGTAAAACCTCCTGTTTTTCTTTTTCTGAAAATTCTCCTCTTCTATCCCATCACCCCCACTCCTGAAGAAAACCAATGGTTTTTGGGTTTTTAAAAACTGCTGCCACCAGGAGGAACCCGGCTGGAAATGCCTTTTTTGCTTTTATTTTTGGAAAACCGACCAAATTTTTTTGAAGACGTCCCCACTAGGGCCCCCCGGGACCTCGAGGGAAAAGCCCAAAACCCCCGAGTAGTTTCCCCGGGAAAATAACCGGGTTTTACCAAAGGGAAACCCCCTAAAAATCGGTAATAAGTTTTTTTTGCCTGTATCCTTGGTCCTAATTCTAAGAATTTTGCTTGTCAAGTATGATTGACTCGGGCGCCCGCTGCTAGTTTTATTATAAGGGGCTGTTTTTCCCGGCCCTTTGGGTTTGGAACAAATTTTTCCCTTAAAATGCTCCCTTTTTGGTTTCAGGGGTGGATTCAACCTCCCCAAACCGGGGAAAAATAAAATTTCGTACTGCGGAGATCACTTGAATGTTGGGGGGTTTTTTGCATACGGAAAAAAAATTTCCCTTTTTTTGGGCATGGAGAAACCGCGCGAAAATTTTTCTTTTTTTTGCCCTGGCTCCGCCCCATTTAAACCTGTGTTTTACTGGAGAACCACGAGCTATCAAAATGGGGGACTCATGTGGGTTTTCATTTGAAGACTGTTTTTATTCCCTGGTGTGGCGGGAATTAATGCACCGGTATTTTTTAGAATTTTAAAAACTTTGGGGGTTTAAAATTTGAGATGTTTGGGGTTTAAATTTTCCCCCCACACCAGCTGATGAAATTTTAACCCTAAAAACCCTTGATCCGGGGGCAAAGCTTAACTTTTCCCGTCCGGGGTCAAGAACTATGCATTTGCATATTAAAGAACCTGAAAAATTTTTTTTTTCCCGGAATAATTTTTTCACTACTGATTCCAAAGTTTGCTCCGGGGGGGGGGGGGTTTTAAGGGGGAAATGGGGGGGGGGGGGGTTTTTATGAGGAGGATTCCCATCCCCAGGGACTCCCGCTTCAAAAAGGTTTTAAAACTGAGATAAAATTTCCGCCATTAATCGACTGTGGGGAATCTTGGGGAAAGAGCATAAGAAATTTTTAAAAAAGGGCCCCAAATGGAAATTTAAAAAAACCCAAATGGTAAACGCCGACCCAACCCAAAAATGGTCCGCTCCGGGGTCCCCTCCGGGAAAAAATTTTGCCCCTGAGTTTTTGTAAAGGAAAAATTTACCAAGTTTCTCTGCCAAACCAAAAACCGTTTTAGGTCCGGTGGCCCCCCCATAAAAGAGGGGGAAATGGGCAATTTTTGCCTGGCACGGGCCCCCTGCTTTTGGTTTTGGGGCGCCCGGGCCCCGGCCGTTGCGACGTAAGGGCCCCCTGGGTTTTTAAAAAGTAATACTTTGTGTCCTATTCACTAGGGGAACGGGCCCTTCTTTCCCCCTTTTAGGTAAATTTTTCCCTGGGCCAAAACGCCCGTGGCCAGGGAAACCCCACACCCTTTTAGTTTTTTCCTGTGTTTTCCCCCTGATTTACCGCTTTGTTTTTCCCCCATCCCTTTTTTTCCCGTTTCCTTTTCCCCCTACCTAGCCCTTTTCTTCTAAACCCCTTTCCCCATATATACCACGCTTCCTCCTTTTCTTTGCCCGCATAATTTCGTGCCTTAAAGTTTTTGCCTGTCAAATTTTTTTACTATGCAAATTTTATCTCCGCTTTTTTTTTTTTCTTTTTTTCTTTTTCCCCCTTTCCCAAAGAATTTCTGTAAAACCCCGCCCCCGGGGGGCCCCCCCCCCGTTTTTTGATTGGGCTGCCGACTACTGGTTCGTGGGTTTTTTGGTTTGTTTTTTTCCCTTTTTTCTGTGCACGCTGCTCATTTTAAAACCTTCAGTCTTCTGTTTTGGGGCCCCCCCCCGTTAAGGAGTTTGGGGTTTCCCCCAAAAGGGAGGGACAGAGAAATGGGATCAGTGTCAGGGCCCCACTTGTCCGTGTTCTTGTTGCGTCCCTGACCATTTCCCCCTTAAAACTAGGGCTGCTAACGTGGGGGAAACCCCTGGACATGGGAAAGTACTAAAAAAGGCTTTTAAAGGAAATTGTGTTTTTGCCCCAATTAAAGTCTTGAAAAAATTTTGGATAGCAAAACCTTTGTGGGGGGGTGTGGCCCGGGGGGTGGGAAAATTTCCCCGGGAGCACCAAAAATTTTTTCTCCCAATTTTAAATAAGAAAAACAAAACCCCGGCCAAAACCATATAACCCGCTCATCCTCCAAATTTTGTGTCATTTTAACGGATCAGTGGGTTTTTTTTGGCAAAAGGGGTGCTGGTGCCCGAGTAAACAAACCCGGGGCCCGGTTTCAACGGGTTTGCTTTTGCACCCCCCCAATGGGCCCTGGGTACAGGGCTAAGGGAGCTAACTGAATCTGTGCCTCAGGAGAAAGGAAATCCTAAATAAACCCCCGGGCCGCTGAGAACCAAGTCACATCTTCGGAAACCCCCGGGTTTCCCCCCCCAATATCTTTATTGTGTGCCTTTTTGGGCTGGTTAAAGTTTAAATTTTAATTTTGAATCTGAGCAGCCTTTAGTAAATTGGGGTTTTTTTTAAATATCAACCCAAAAAATTGGGCCTTAAAAACCCTAAAACCCTAGCCTTAACTAGCTCCTGACTGGATTATTCCTCCCCCCTTCCTGACCAGGCTTATTTTCATTAATACGTGTGGGTTATCTATGAATTTGCATGCGCCATTTTTGTAACTTGGCGCTGACACACCAGTTCTAAACAGGTAAGGAGGAGGGTATAATCCAACAGTATGAAAGAAAGTGCCATGCGGCCAAAAAAATTTGGCCGCATAGTATGATATGCGGCAAACTTTGTATGGCAGTTTCTCATTAACCTTTGGTGCATTAAAATGGCACATTGCGCCAAGTTTGGCCGTACACCTGTTCATACATCTATAGATTACATACATCTATTACATACATCTTGTGCCACACGCACAAGCTATAACATTTAGCTTTTGAAAATGGTGAGAACTAAAGGAGTTAAAGAGGAGCGTAGGAAGTGGAGATAGAGATACGATATAAGGCACTCCTTCCAGTGCTCCGGACAACACACTAGTGAGCATATCGTCAGTTGCAGGTCCATCAGGCCTGTCATCACTTGCTCAGTTCCCTGTGCATCTCATTACTGAACAGCATTGCCAATGTGTTCTTCAGATCCTGCTTCCAGCGGTTTTACCTCCTCTTCCTTTCAGTCACGGCCACAAATGTCATCATCATCGGTCCAACCTAAAGCAAACACGGGCCGAATGTCACCACCAGCAACACAGCCTACACCTTCCCCTTCCACCAGTGTGAGCTGCACGTCGTACAGCAGCCAGTCCGGCAGCCAGCCTTCTGTGTACCAGGGGTGGGATCATAAGAAACACTTTCACCTCAACCATCCCAAAGCCAAAAGCCTGAATTTCAGCATTGTCAGGCTGTTGGCTTTGGAAATGTTGTCTTTCTACCTGGTGGACACAGATTGGTTCTGTCACATCATGGCCTTGGCATGCCCCCAATATCAAATGCCGAGCAGGCATTTCTTCACCCGAAAAGCTGTCCCTTCCCTGGCCCGCCATGTTACAGCAAAGATCTCCAGTGCATTGGCTACATCTGTGTCCACCATAGGCCATCTCAGAAACATGGACTAGTAAGCACAGTCAAGGGTGTTACATCTCAGTGACTGCTCACTGGGTGAGTTTGGTGGATGACAGTGCCTCTGATGATGGGTCTCGGTCGACACTTTTCTACACTGCTGGGATAGTACAGAGTCCAGATCCCCAACCGTGACAGGTAGCATCACGTGCTAAGAGAAACCAGGCCGTTCTCAAATTAATTTTTCTTGGAGACCATCAACACACAGGTCAAGAGTTGTGTACGGCTCTGCACACTCAGACCAACCAGTGGCTGGGTGCTAAGAACATGGCGCCAGGCAAGGTGGTGTGCGACAACAGGAGCAATCTTCTTGCTGCCCTTAAGATCAGTAGGCTTATGCACATCCCTTGCCTGGCACATGTTATGACCCATTCAACTTCTGGGTGTCCAAACTGGATGAATGGCTTGTGCTTGCTCGACACGCCATAGAAGTTTTATCCTTCCCAGCAGCCAGCATTATCTCGGAACGCACATTCAGCACAGCTGGCGGGGTGATAACTGACAAACATATCCGTCTTTCCCCTGACAATGTGGATCGTTTGACATTTATAAAAATGAATCAAGCGTGGATCTCTGACCATTTTGTTGCCCCGGTTGCCAATGTCACTGACTAGTAAACTGTAGCACGTCTTCTTGACAATGTGAAATACACATTTAAACTACACTACATCTCATGTCTGTAGTTCCTGTGCCTGCTGCTTCTACAAATTGTATTCTACTGCTGCCAACAGCTAGATTTACAAGTCTTACGGCTGAATTTATTTTGAAATATACACCTGTATGACCTTGATGTGCACTGCATACACCTCTTACTCCTCCTCCTTGTAGCCCTCCAAATCTTTATTTTTTAAATGCCTCCACCTGTACTACCACCAAAAGTCCTGAACCTCGATTTTTCCCATTGGCATGTTCTCGCTGCCACTAATAGTACTGTCGTCTAATGTAGCTCAGCCTGCAGAGGCGTAAGTTCAAGTTCTTGGGTCCTGGTGCAAAAAGTGAAATTGGGTCCCCCCCCCCATTACCAGGGTTGCCACCAGTCATCTATTAATCATTTCAGGACCCCATACAGACAAATCAAATGGGGCCCACACCCATTACTAGTTCCTATTTTTCAACATATCAGTGGGACCCTTTATGATTAGGGCCCCTGACAGGAGTACTGCCCTTTGATACCCCTGCCAGTTACCATGTGCCATTTCCAATACAGGTGTCTTCTTATGTGTCAAAGGGGCTTTTAGGCCCCTCAGGATGCAGGGCCCCGTGGTGGCTGCTGCCATTGCACCCCCTATAACTACACCCCTGCCAGCTGAAACTCCATGTTCCCTGTTGGGTTATTCTTGCTGCCACCACATATATCACATGTACAAAGCTTGCAAGCAGAGGTGTAACTTAAAGTTATTGGGCCCTGGTGCAAAAAGTGAAATGGGGCTCCTGCCAGTTACCATGTGCCATTTCCAATACCGGTGTCTTCTTATGTGTCAAAGGGGCTTTTGGGCCCCCTTAGGATGCAGGGCCCGTAGCAGCTACACCACTTCACCTCTTATAGCTTCACCCCTGCTTGCAAGCTGTCCTCATCTTTTCAGTTAGCCATTGAAAGGAATGAAGTATTTTAGCCTCTCAATTTTTTTCTGTGTCTCTTAGAGCCAAATTATCTTCACTAAGTTGTTCCACGTATCCAGTTTATGTTATGGATGCTAATTGCAGCTTCTCCTCACCTGTATAGGCATAAAAATTAACCAGAACATCTTCCCCCATTGACTTTAATGGGGTTCGAGTTTGAATCGAACACCACTACTGTTCGAAGTTCGACTCGAACATTTTACTGTTCGCTCATCTTTAATCTGAACCCACAAAAAAGCTATTTTAGCACAAAAAGCTTAAAAAGTTCCTGCTGGCTATATTGAAAAGGTGTCAGGACACACAGGGCATGGTAGATAACTGTGTATGGGACTATATACTATAGAGTAGTTGGACTGCCCGCGCTGATTCCTGTCCACTGTCCAAAGTCAGTGAGCAACACGACTGGACCATGGAGAAAAGGAAGAAGATGGCTTGGTCTGATGTATCACATTTTCTTTTAAATCACGTAAATGGCTGGGTGTGCGTACATTGCTTACCTGAGAAAGAGGTGACACCAGGACTCACTGTGGGAATAGGGCAGGCTGATGGAGACAATGTGGTGCTCTGGGCAATGTTCTGCTAAGAAACCTTGGGTCCTGGCATTTTATATACAAGTATTAAGCTTTTAAGTTAATGTGTTTTTTCCCCCAGATAAATATACTTACTGCACAATGGCAGGACAAGCATATCCTTATATCTTCTTTATTGTTCATAGCATCCTATGGGAATGTTTTTGTCCAACCATTGTGCAGGAGATTTGACTTTATTTCTGTGATTTGAAGTTAATAACATCCCATTTTTCTATGATTTTTTTTTTTCAAATAACAAATGGACTTCATCTTCTTGAGGATTATTAAATAGAAGCAAATCTAATTACATATTTAAATGAAACATATTTTCTTGCCTTCAGACATTTTCCTGCATGAAGAACTATTAACATATTGTAGAAATATTTGGAGAACTATTCTTTAAATTCAGTACATTCTTTTAATGGGTTATTACTCACTCTTCAAAGTTCCAGCACCACATCCTAGCAAGCAGCTGCGGTCCTTGAAGATGGCCTTGTCCAGCTCCAAGACACCAGATGCTTCTTCTGCCATAGGCCTGCCTTATTGGTTTGTGGCTCACCTGATCTTGATGTCTAACAGCATCAGGCTACTGAGATGTCCGCAGGTGACATTAAAGGGGTTGTATCATTTCATTAAATGGTCTTCAGAATAAGAGGACAGTGAAAACAAGCAACTTTGCAATTAGATGTCATTAGCAAAGCTGTCTTGTATTCACAGTTTTCCTTATCTTCTGTTTCTGTTTATACTGATCTCCAGTCCTGGTCGGATCCCTCCTCCTTGCATTTCACTAGCTGAGAGCTCATTTACATTCTGTTTAGCCCCCGGTCGCCGTATTTACGGAGCGAGCATTCCTGCCTTTCACTCAAAGTAAGAGACCGGCACATTTTCACTCTGCACAGCCAGAAGAAACAGAATAACAGTGCAGGGCTTCTGCAATCAGGAAACAGCACAATTTTGTGTCGATCCCTGCCTCTCCTGCATAGAAGGGAGATCTGTGCCATTCATAGAAAGCTGAATTCAACTGTAACAAATCTCCAGCTGTGAGAGGAGAAGAGATCAGTGCTTAGTCTAGATTGAATGCAGCCTGTGGTATGTATACATCTCTTACAAAATAAGACTGCATAGGGAGAGACACAGTGACATATGGACTCAGAGATGGGGGGGGGGGAGTCTCGGGAGCCAGCATGAACAGTGAAGGTGGGATGATGTCACCCAGCTGGGAGGGGAAGAAATGCCCCTGCATTTCTAGAGTTGAGAAGCTGAGAGCAGTGTGAACTAAGGAAGCGATACATCCCCTTTAAGTTAGGTGGTCTTATTTGAACGGGAATTGAAATGCTATGTATTGCCAGTTGATTGTGGTTCATTCCTGTCTTTTCTCTAATTTCATGTACTGTTTGCGGTTTGAGTCCCGAATGATCCTGATCTCAGCTGTATTCTTGGATATTTGCTTTGCCTCGGCAGTTGGATTATTTGTCTGGTATCTGTTGTTTACTAAAGGCTCTGATCCTTGGTTCAATTCCAGATTATGCTCCTATCTTCAAAAATCAGAAACATCCAGGCAGCACTTCCCAAAGCAAAGTGATGGTGTATTCCACAATCAATGTTTCAAGCTAGAGAGTGTCTCTTATCAGGGCCGGGACGATGGGTAGGCAAAGGTAGGTGACCGCCTAGGGCACCACTTCATCCCAGGCAGAAAAAGGGGGCACAAGGAGGTATGGAGTGGGGTGAACTTTCCATGGGGGGCGCTTTACGCCTTATTTGCATGGGGCAACAGAATACCTTGTCCAAGCCCTGTCTCTTTGTAACGGTCAGTGGTAGTGGATCCTCTGGATGGTAGTAGCCATGCCAGATAGTGGAATCTAAGCAGGTCTGGTTTTCACCAGAGCCCGCCGCAAAGCGGGATGGACTTGCTGCGACAGATTGCTACCAGGTTGCTACCCCTGACGTGACTTACTTGCGGTGGCTGCCGAGGTGTGGCGTGGTACAGAATCGTGAGGCAGGCTCGTAGTCAGGGACAGGCAGAAAGTCAGGACAGGCGGCAAAGGTTTGTGGTTGAGGGACGGAGGCAGAAAGGTACGGTATACGGTAATGGCAACAAGACACAATGGAATGCTTACTCTATAGGCACAGGGCACTATCGATTCGGCAGGGTAACACAGAAGGGGCAGGACTTAAATAGCGTCAGTGGCCGGTGCAACCAATCACCGGCGCACTGTCCCTTTAAATTTTGCTGCAGTACCTTGCGCCCTAGGGAGCGAGCGCACACCCGACCAGCAGCAGGAGCGCGTGCCGGGATGGGAACAGGAGCACGGTGAGGTAAGTGGAGATCAGAGCTGCGGGTGCGCCCGCAGACCGAGTGCCGGGCCGCGGCGCCACTCGCAGCTGCGGACGCTGTGGGGGTGCGGGTGTGCCCGCGACCCGATACGGGGGTTGCGGGGATAACTGTAACACTCTTATTGGAGCCAGACATCACTTTTGGAATAAACTATCACTTTTCTTTTGGAAGTGCTGCCTGGATGTTTCTGATTTTTGATGTTCCAACAGGACTATTTGTGGTATATTCTTTACAGGTGTGCACCCATACCTCTTATCCAGTGCTGCTGTTTTTCATATTTTGTATGCTCCCATTTTGTCATTTGGCCTAACTTGTCCAACCACTCTCCTGTCTCTGACCTTTGGCTCCATTCCTAACTATGCTCCTCTCTTGCCACATCCTGACCGCTCTCCTGATTATGAACCATGGATATGTTTGTAATATCCGAGTACAGGATATTCTAGTCTCAGAGGTTGAGTCAGGGATGAGTTCTTCTCGGTTCACATATTTTGATCAAAGATGTTTAAGGCTGCCCACGACTTTCAAACGAGAATCTCAAAATCTGCAGACTACACTATCCTTAAACCTCTTCAACTATGAGGCCAAGTCAAGAGCCTCTTACTGGGTCAACGACCTCCATTATACAGAGAAGAAAAAATAGAAACACACCGAGAACATGGCCCCAAGTCCTAATTGTTATTTATTGCACTCTTATGTACAGCCTGTGAGAGTGGAGCGGGTGCAGAAACCCAAAGATGGAAGGCACCCCTTCCTTCCCATATAGTTAAAATCAACAGAACAAAACAAATATAAAACATATGGTTCTGCACAATAAACCATTATCTGGTAAAAAACTTAATCAAACCATGGTGCCACTGGCAGGGCTGCGGCACACATAGTATATATATATATAAAAATATACATGTAGCACACCGCACGACCACTGCCATCTGCACACTACTTTCGCAAAAAGAAGTCAAGTACATTACGGGTGGAAATCCCTAAGAAGTCATTTATGCTATCCTATCATACATGAAAAAAACTTTGAGATTCGCGTTCACATTCTTTTGATAAAATCATGGTGAATCCGAGAATCTTCAAAGTTTTTTTCATGTATGATGATAGCATAAATGCATCCTTTAGGTAATGTTCCACGTAAGTTTAATAGGCCCTTTTTGCAGGATTAGTTCTTGTATCACATTTTTATTATGTTGACCAATAATGCTTAACGTGTTGAGTGTATCTTTGTGTGAAAGTGTTGTGTCGCCCTCTGCTGCCAGCAAGGGTTGAGCTTCTGCCACACTCACACCAATGTTTCAACATTCTAGCACCTGACTTGGCCAGTGGGTGTAGCGTCCACCCCAGAAAGTGGCAGTCTGGGATGGCAGGAGGCATTGGGCTCAGTCCTAGAGGGAGTGATAACTGAGAAGGGTGAGGATACCGGTAATAGGGCTCTCTGCAACCTTTAGAGTGGTATAGTCTTATGATGAAAGCACCGAGCATGTCCCAGAGGACAGTCTACCATAACGCTGCATAGGAGAAGGAGGATTAAGCTTACCATCATACACTGGGACACTTCAAGTTCCCTGGTCCCCCCCACAAAGGGATACAGACCACTACTCTCTTACCAGGAAACATCCAAATTACCGCTGTGGTAAGAGCTCCTGACTCCTCATCCAACCTGGCTGTTCCACGTTCCCTGTGGATTGGAAGAATTGTGTATAAGAACTGGTATCTTGTTAGAAGTTAATCATCTTCAGTAAAGATGGGCATTATTATACCAAATACATTGCCTCTGTGTGTCTGTGCAACTGCACCAACCATTACCATCTTGAGGTATGTTTGCCCCGCCCATGCTGCACACTTACCGCCCAGCCATACACCAGGGGGGAAGTGAACGATGGGAATTTGTCCCAGACTTAGATACGCAATGACTAAGGTGCATGTCCCCTCCACTGTATTGCTGCACCCAAGGGAGAGCCTGGAGACGCCTTTACCATGTTAACTACTCCCAACCTCAACCACTTAGCGTTTATCTCCCGTCTTTAGTGCATCCCATGGCCACACGTTACACATTCCTGACTACTACTAAACCATTACTATTCTGGGAACCTCAACCTGGGGGACCTCCTGCAGCAAGGTCCTTATCTCCTTGCTAGAGTTCCAAACAAAGACAAGAGGAGCCCTAACACTCCAATCATAGTTTAGTCTTTACTAAAGAGATTATGGCTCAGAGGATCCACATCTACAATACGTGACCATAACATGGGTTAAATACCAATAGACGTATATCTTTTTAAGAAACTTATAACACTGAAACATTTGCTGAAGGGTAAATTAATCTTCCAGCAAATTATTTTTTAAGTTCTAGGCCTATTACATAGAGTGTAAACAAAGACTCAAGGAGGGAAAGGAATATGGCATTTCCTGTACCAGTGACCCTTGTATTGGGGATCAGCGGATAGTGAACAAACACATAATAAACATTCAGCCAAGCTGTGCACAATTTTTTTGTATCCCGTGCTGTAATCAGTTTTAAACCTTAGTGTTTTCATCTCGATTGCAAGTTGTCTTCAGATGAGCGGTTTATCAACATAAAATATCAACCGTAAGTACTGTACATTTCTGTGAAAAACACATGCTTCTGCTACAGAGCCCACAAAGAGTATTCAACCTACAAATATGGTTTTATGTGTAACAACATTAAATCACAGTGGATTCCTTTAAGCTCTTTTGATACTGATCAACATTTCATGCCAAGGCATAAAAACAAATCTCTACAGATTAATCTACATTTACTAGAATTGAAGTTATTTGGTTCCCTCATTTTTTTAAAAAAACGGCTGAGAATATTTTAAAATATTAATTTATTTTTTTAAAAAAGCATTATCTTACAGATCCCCTGTTGCTTCGGTTCCAACCCAAGAGAGTAAAACTTTATTTATATTTAATAATGAAAGTAGCAAAGCCAGCTCAACTGGAAAGTGAATGGAACAAGAAGTAGAGTGATATCTGGCGTCTCATAAAATCCATCCAATTTATTAAAAAAAAGTATTAAAAGTCCAAAATAGACAAGAAGGCCATTATATGGAAAAAGGAGACATACAGTCACACATGGCAAGACATCAAGAAACAATGAATCACGTTGACGCGTTTCAGGCTAATTTACAGGTCGTGGTCCGGGTTTTATTTTTGGATTTTTGGGGTTTTTTAATAATTTTTATGGGTTTTTTGGGTGATGGATTCATTCCCCTTTTTCTACATTGTTTACCATTATACTACATTCTGAACTGTATTTTTTTTTCAAAATTTAGTTCAAATCACTCCTTTTTGCCATTTTACAAATAAAAATAAGTAAATAATCAAGTTACACATCAGTGGTATTGCTGCATCCGAAAAAGTCAGATTTATTAAAATATAACATAAATTGTCCCAGGTGCTGAACAAAAATTTTCAAATGCCAATACTGTGTTTTTTGGTAATTTCAGGTCCCCTAGAAATTGGAAGAAAAGTGACCTCAGAAGTCACATCTATCCCAAAATGGTACCAATAAAAGTTCACTTCAGCCCGCAGAGAGTACACCCTCATGCAAGTGTATGGGTGGAAGTGCCAAAAAGTTATTAATCGCAGAAAGTGGCGCTACGGCACAAATTTAAAAACTAGAAAATGTTTGGACTTTTTTTACAGTACCATAGCATAACGTAAAACCTACATATTTGGTAATGCATGAATTTTATCAACCTGCAGAAAAAAGAGAACACATCATTTATACTGGAGAGGGAGCACCATAAAAAAAAAAACAAAAAAAAAACACTTAGAATTTTTTTGCGGTTTCCCAGCATATTCCATGGTAAGGTGAATGACATCATTAGAACGAACATCTTGTCCCACAAAACAAATGCCCGCATTCATCTATGTAGGTGGAAAATTAAAAAAGTTATGACTCTTGGAAAGCGAGGAGAAAAAAACGAATGTGTCAACCAAAAAAATGTTAGTTACTTTATGCTGCCAAAACGACAGGCAGCATGAAAAGGCTACAGGTTACCCAATCCTAACATTGTGTGTTTTACCCCAAAACGCTGCAGCGTTCCTGGGTAGACATTGGAGAGAGATGTCAGTCAAGCTGAGGGGGGAGCCACACATCGGACCCATCTCTCACAGGCATAGCGGCTTCTCCCTGCAAGCGAGACAACTTCACTGGGTGTTTTACCCAGCATTTCGGAGTAAAACACACAGGGTTAGGATCAGGTAACCTGTAGCTATTTCATGCTGCCCGTCGTTTGGGCAGCATAAAGTAGCTGACAGGTTCTTTTTAAGAGGTTAAAGATGTTGTCTGGTTCCTGTAAAAAAGAAATACAAAGCTTTGTGCCAAATTAAAACAGAAGGAGAAAGTAAACAAGACCGGAGAGACCCAGTGCTGGGACGGAGGAGTCCAGGAAGGTGAGTACAGTTTTATTTTTTTTATTTTTTTTTAAAATTGGGCACCAGTGAATTAATATTTCTTTTTTTTTCGGGAACTGGACAACCCCTTTAAGAAATTAACCAACACAGAAATTTAACCTTTCTCGATAAAAGAAAACTGGTGTTCAGTATTGGACATTCACTTTGAGGACTCCCAGGAGCTTAAAGCTAAGCTTCTGCAATCATTCCTAACCTCATTAAGGCCAACTGGATTACTTTCTATGGACCAGTTAAGTAAAACTTACATTCAGCTATTTAGCTCCTTGCATGAAAGTCATGCTATGTACCTACATCCTTTTCTTATAGATCCCATAATCCGACTATCGTCATCTGTGTGGCTCATCACAATGCTCCTTGTGAGTTTCCATGTCTCCTCGTCACCACATTTCCACGTATGTAAAGCTCATTAGGCAAACCTTTGTATTGACCTCTGATATATATGCATATAGAACATAGATATCCTTTGCTGTACCTTTTTTATTCTACAGATCTTACAGTGCTGTAAGGAGCCAAAATAATACATATAGAATTTTTTATCATTTTATGTCAACTTTTAATGGGCCATGGAAGACAGTATATCCTTAATTATAATGTTATGTGCAGTGTAAGAGAAATAGAATAGAAAATCTCTGCATGCCTCCGACCATAACCAGCAATAGGGGACATTGGATTATGACTCATGTGTAAATCCTACCATGAAATTAAACCTGTGGTGCGTAAAGGGAATGGTCATATATTATTGGTATTAAAACATGACTTGGTAAATGAAATAGATTAGATTGTTCTCGTCTGTAAAATGCACAATGTGAATGACTAAGAGGTTGTGCTTAAATTATATATTTTAATGCATTAGGTTTTGCTTTTAAAGTCCTGAGGCCATTCCTAAACTAACTGTTTCTGCACCCAGTTTTAATCTTCTTTTGTGTCCACATATTGTATGTAGGCAAACACCCAAATTAGGAAGGCAGATAGGTAGACCCCAATTAAACAGGTAGGTTCCCATTCCCAACTGATTAGGTATATACGCCCTAACTAGGTACATAAAGGTTTCTTTTTAAGTAGGTATGTAAGTAGGTATCTAGGTTTACCCATTAGGTAGGCATATAGGTCCCCCATTAGATACATATGTAGGCCCCCAGTTAGGTAGGTAAGTATATAGTCCCTTCAATAGGTAGGTATATAGGCACTAATTAGGTTAATAAATACATATTTTTCCATTAGGTAGGTATATAAGTCTTTCCACTAGGTATGCTTCAATAGGTAGGTATATAGGCACTAATTAGGTAAGTAAATACATATTTTTCCATTAGGTAGGTATGTAGGTATATAGGCCCCCCATTAGGTAGTATGTAGGTACCATTAGGTAAGTAGGTATGTAAGCCCCCATTAGGTATGTAGGCAAGTATATAGATCCCCTGTTGCAGTAATAGGTATACATCCAATTCTGGACATGTGCAGATGTGACAAATGTAGGTATAAAGATATATTGCTCTATGGATATCAAAATAACTAAATCTCAAAATCCATGGTTCTATCATGTTTCCTTCATCAGGTATCAATGGACAAGAAAATGATTAAAAAAATCACAGAACACCCCAAAACAATCAGATAAGAGTATCCTCAATATCTCCAAATGCTACACCACAAAGCTCAAAGCAGAACTCAAAAAAGTGCACCATTATAGCACTAAACAGTTAAAGTAAACCTCACCATCAAATACATGCACTAAAATAAAGTGTCACCAACCTCACATCTCTCCATAGTGCAGCAAGACCAGAATGAGGAAGATGGACAATGATGATTATGTCGAAGTATATCCTCCAAAGTCCAAGGAACGACACCCACCAGTGCTAATGAACAGATGTTTTGGGTCACAGGATCACTTTTCTGTACATTCTAAATAAAAGTGCAGCCGAGACTAGCTGATAAGTAGGTGAACATGAACACGAGTAATGTAAGGCTGGGTTCACATGTCGTCATGCTGCTTCTCAGCATAGCTGGCAACAGGTACCTTGATAGGCCCAAAGAAATCCAGATAGCACACATACTGCTACTTGGACTATCCTTGCTCTATTTGCTAAATGTACACCTGCTTTCTGGGCAAATGTATTGTCTACCACACTTTTGTATAATGCACATAAAGTCCAAATATGACTACATTTACTCTACAGAATTTTATGGGCCCCCTGAAGCTACATTACTGTATCCATCAGGACAAAGCCCCTTATCTTTGTTAAGGAGGCGTTCTATGTAAAATGAAACACTGTTTTGCCCAGCAGTGGATCTATGAGAGAAGTGCATGGGACAAGAATGCAAGGAACCACATATGGAGAAGCCCTGCATTATATTTCACGCCCATTAAAAGTCTTCCTTTAAGGGTTATTTCCTCCTTTTGTAAAGACAGTTAAGTTGTTCTGCAAAAACACTGACCCTCATTTACTACTGTGGTTGCACCAGAAAAGTGTTTATTATGGACTTTAAACACTTTTTGCACATTCCTTGACAATGGGGAGTGGCTTAGCAAAAGTGGGCGTGGATTCACATTGCACCTAAATTCTAAAAAGTTGATCTAAAAAGCTAGACAAATCTAAAGCTGCACCAGTTTATCAAACAGCATGAGCCAATGTGATAGATCTGCTGCATTTTTAGACTGCTTGTCTAAGTTTATGCTATTTAACTGCTAGATAATAAATGAGAGCGTAGTGTACAGGAGTTGGTAGTAAAATACACTAATAAAGAGTTACAAATGTTTGCTAGTAAATGCACTATCTGTAGTAATTGCACTGTAAGTAGTATAAGTGTTCTCCATAATGTTTGTTGACCTCTACTTCACCCTTGTATTCATCTAACAGTTTCTGCATGTCTGTAAAATGTGTATAGTCATGCTGCCTTGCAGAATTGTAACCAGTTGAAGTCACTCAGAAGCTAAAGGCAGGAATCACCATGACAACACAAGGGTGGGGGGTAGAGTAGGAGGTTATATAAGATAGGTAAATTTAATGTTCTGGGTCTTTGCATCGGCCTCTCTCCACTGGAGAGATCTCTCCAGGTGAGCATCTCCCTCTCCCCACTGGGGAGTTTTCTCTTTTGGAGGGGGGGGGGGGGCTTGTCTTTCTCCCAAGGGAGGGAGTGTCCTCTCCACTGATATTCACCTTCAGGGTATCGGTGTCATCTGTCCATCAATTTGTCAGAGGTGCAGTCCATCATGCCACACTGTGCTGCCCCTGGGATTAGGGTGCAGCTTTAACCCTTTAAATTCCCTGCTAGCATGGGAGTGGATCCGGAGAAAGTTGAAATATAAGTTCACCACAGGTGTTTGTGCAAAGGGACTTAATTTGGGAGGAACACTGTCCTGCAATAGTCTCTGGAGTGGCATGAACTGGGTGAGAGAAGTGTACTGAGATTGTAATCCACTGCCGTGTGTGGAGCATCTTGCTATGGGAAGTAAAGGAGGCCCATGATTGGAATGAGAACTTTTATCTCCTGCCTGCATATTCTGCACTGCACACCAGGGGCATCTCATACACCATCTCAGGCAGCTTGAATACTACTACTACCACCACCTGAGTGTGCCCTGGAGGATTCCTACCACCGTCATCCACAATGCAGACCTCTCTTTTTACTGGTGCTGGGTGTTGGATGAGCATGAGAGGTGTGGGTAGCGAAGTGTGTAGCCACTGTGACAAGGAGCAGGCTCAGGCCTGTGGCTGCTGCTCCCATTGTCTTTCTCCTCTGCCTCCCTCCGTGCCGCTCCACGTCACCATAAGAGCGACTATGTTTAGCCAGTGAAGAAGGCTAGGTTCACATTTGCAGCTATATTTCAATTTTTTTGTTCCATTATAGGAACAGAAAGGCAAAAATAATGGTAGTGCTGGTTCTATTATATGATGGACAGCCATTGAGCGTAATGGACCTCACTGACTATAATAAGATCAGTCAAGTTGACATCATTGTGTTCATTATTTTTCTGGAAAAAAAAATAGCTCTGCATGCTGCTTTGATGAAATCTGCAACAGAGGCAACTAAAATATGAAACTAGCCTAAAGCTACAACCCACTTGCTCCTACAACAGATCATGTATCTAGAAAACTAACTTGCAAGACCTCAGAAGTAGTGTTGGGTGGATCTGCTCCTGTTTGGTTTGATACTGCTTTGACCAAACACGTTGCAAACCCTACTTTTTACCCTGTTCCTAACCCTAACCATAATACTAACCCTAAGCTGGGTTAGGGTTTAAGGGTTAAGGTTTTTAATGGGATGAGGGACTGGATGTGACATCAGAGTGACAGCGCCGCCAGACTGAAAAACGCATCGGAGAGGCAGATTGACAATTAAAAGACTCAAAACCCTAACCAAAACTAAGACCAGTTAGGGTTTAGGGCTACGATTACCGTTAGAAACTGTTTTGGTAATTTATACAAAAATTTAGTTCGGATCTACCTGAATTTACTCCTTAACGACCACCCACTGTCTGTGAATGGCAGGCGGTGGTAATACTCTGACACAGCACACTAAAAGGTTGTCCCCTTCAAAGGCAGTAGGGTGGCCCCAGCGGCTGTGGCAAAAAGAACAGCACGTATTAACAGCTCCTTTTCTCAGCGTCTCTGTGCAAAACCGGGGCAGGGGGCTTCCCCTGGCCCATCTTTAAAACCCTTTAAAAGCAGCAGTTCAGACCACACTGATAAAGGAAATTCCCCTGCCCTATCCAGTCACCAGAATTCCCAGTGCTCAATTGAGCTTGAGGAATGTCTTCACAGTCAGTCCTGGGGATGCAGAATGTCCTCAGGGCTGTCTATGTAGTAAGCCTGCTGTTAGGGCGCACTGTGCTAATACATACTAAGTGTAAAATAAAGTTTAAAAATAGTTCTCTCATAATAAAAGTTAAAAACATAAGATTGTAAAATGATAAAATATTACTATAATAATTAATAGTAAGCAATAATATTTTATATAAAAAATTGTGCATTCATTACGAAGAAAAAAAACGTACACATATCAAGTATCCACTGATATCTGATCTGACTGATGCATAGCACTCTCCTTGAAGTCTCCAGCATCATTGGTGGGCATCATTTCTGCTCAGAGCGAATTGACTTTTATCACTGAACAGCACTAAGGACCCACTACCCCCAGTCCACACGGATGCCCCTTTTGGCCTAAGGAAGATCTGATGCCCTGGCCTGGTGGTTTGGTAGGTCCCCTTGTTGGTCATCACCGCAAAACAGTGATTTAAAGGTTTGCGAATGGCGATTGACATTTTTTGCCTACACCTCCCTTCCAAATGTCTGGAGCTGTGTGGCATTCATCATCTGGTTCCGCGGGGTCATCAGTGAGTATGGACCCAAAAGGAGGCCACTTCTTTGCCTTTTTGTGACCTTCCGTCTCCTCACGGGTTTAAAACCTCTGATGACCTTCTGACACATAACCCAGTGGCCATTTCCCATTAAGACCTCTTGAAGTCCACAATGGGAGGTGTGATCAATTGTAGGGGTTGTTTTGGGGTCCAAGATTAAAAATGTAAACAACATGGGACGTTTAAATCCCAATTCAAAATCAATCCCCTAAATTTATTGGGCATTCAGGATCAAACACCTTTGGGAATTTTCCCCATTAAGCCCTGTTAAGATGAGCAAAAGTGGTGGAGGGAAAATAGTGCCAAGGAATTTTACATGCCCCAAAAAAAAAGGGAATCTCAAAAGAGAACAAGAGGACTTCTGACACTTATTTCATTTTCCCATAGGCCTCTGCAAGGGGTTTGGCATTGTAGACAAGTAGAAATCATAATTTAAAACGTCATGCCTGACCTCCCCAAACTTTTTTCCCAGCTAACCTGGTTTTCATCGGGGGGTTTTAAGTCCGGTCCCATGTGGTCTAAGTCACTTCTTTTTTCATGTTAGATAACCCCCTATTCAGGTGCCCCAAATAAGCCATAGAGAATCCAAAAAACCCATCCCCCTTCCCCACTTTTCCTGCACGCACACTATATTGCTGCTAAAGCTGCCCCAAAACTCCCATAACTAACAACCCTAAAACAAGTTCACCCAAACCCATGGCGGTTTCCCCCCATTTTACTGTGCTGCCGCGCCCGCGTACTGAATTAATAGACTTTCCCAGCCTGACGGAGGGACTTCCCGCCCCATCTCTTTAAAATTTATTGTGTTGGGGGCTCATCAAAGGGACAAACAAAAATAGTTTACATTCCCACAAACACTCCCAGCTTTAAAAAAACCCTCATAAACCCCTTCTCTTCCATGTCTAATATGCATTTTCTTGGGGAATATAAACCCCATTGTACTGTACCCCATAGCCATAGCATTCCCCATAAAGCATTCTTTTTCTATCTTATCATATTTTTTTAATAAAGCTGCACCCAGGGTTAGCCCACCCTCCCTCCTGATTTTCCCTCCTCCCCCAGCTCACCCCCCCACCTTCCCCATTCAAGTTTTCTTTTTTACAGGTCACGGCTGCCAAACTAATTCTTACCTCAGAGGGGTCATAAAATTTTATGCTTTAAAACTCTTTTTGCATCTCATACATCTGCACTGATACATTGTATTCAAGCCGGCAAAACCTCCCACGAGAAAAAAAAAAAAATCTAATAAAATAAAGTGTACAGAATAATGGTAATCCATCTCGAGCCGTCTCCCCACAAAAACCGAGTGCATATTCACTGAAAAATGCCAACAACCCCCCATTCACAGAAACAATATACATAATCCCAATTTGTTAAATAAAAACCGTGGCCCTTTAGTGTCAATCCCTATCATCATTCAAAAAACAGGGGAAAACGGGACAATGGGGTTTTCAGGGGGGGGGGGCAGGAGGAAGGGGTAGGGAAAAAAAAAAAAAAAACCCCTATGTGAACTCTGATGCCCTATAGTCATTATTTAACCGGGGGCATGCACTGACCCGTACTTAATCACAAAATATCATGTTTTTAAAAAAAAATATTAATAGAAAAACAAAAATTAAATAATGCGAAATGAAAAGCCTTCATTTAGGCCCTTTGGGGTTTAAATGTATTGGTCTGTTACCCATCTTGCCTTTTCCCTGCAACAAAACTACATCCAATCGCCCTTTCTTTCTCCTAACTTTCTCACACAGTCCCCAAAATTTTAGCCCCTCTATTTCCCATTATGTATTTCCAAAATGTGTCTCGCTACGGGGGTGTCACCACTATTTTTAAAATAGTACTCAGATGTTTCGAGACCCCGACACGAAACTCCTGTATGGTTTTCCCCCATAGATCTTGGGGGCATACATAGCCCCATAAATACCCCCCTGGTTTTTATAGTTGAAAAATTGTTTATTCCCAAAAATTCTCATCAATGGTTTAAAAAAAAATCTTTAGTTTTCCATATGAATGGACAGAAGAAAATTTTCCCCAGGGAATGAGCCTACCACCGGGGGTGTAACCAAGTTTTTTTCCATTCCCTCAAAATGACATTGCACAAATTTCCCAGATATTTTCCTCTAAAGTGACCAGGGGGATTTGGAATCAACCCGAGAAAACTGACTTCCCCCAAAAGTGCCAAGTCTTTTAAGTAAACCCCTCTTTCTGGCTCTATTATCAAAGGGGACCTATACAAAAAATTAAATCCCCTTTTTTTTCCCTTTTTCTTTTTCCTGATTTAAAAAGGTCCCCTGTCACGGTCAAACCCTATTAAAGCCTTCCTCAAAAACATTTTTTGGGGGTAACCCCTTGCCTGAAAACGGCTTTTTAAATTTATACATTCTTTATTAAAACCTCTAAAGTAGAGCAATTCCTAGAGCCCCTTAAAAAATTGGCCTATGGGAATCCCTTTTTTTTGAGAAGGTGGATGCCCCTGGAAAAAGTGTAACAAAATTTTGGTAGCCGATTTTTTGAAATATCTTTTATTAATTATTTTCAGGTTTTTTGTATCTAGACCAATATAATGAAAATTTGGGGGGGGAAATTCACTTGAAATTCATCGAGAGAAAATTAATTTTTTTGGGTCTTTAAATTATGTTGATGAAACAGCAATTCAGAAAAGATATTTTGGAAAAATATGGCTACCCAAAGACCCGTAAGAAAGAAACTTGAATGGGGAAGGGGGGGTGAGATGCAGGGGGGAGGTCAAGAGGGGGGGGGCGGCTAACCATAGGGGCCCGCAGCTTTATTAAAATGAATATGTATATTGACATGGAAAAGAAGGGGTTTTTATGGAGTTTATAAGCTGGTATGGCTGTGGAATGTAACACCTATTCTCTTTCCGTTCTAGGTGAGCCCCCGAGACACAAAAATTAAGGAGAGGGACGGAAGTCCCTCCCAGTCAGGGCTGAAATGCTATTAATACAGTACGCGGGCCGCGGGCAGGCGGTAAGAGGGGTTAGCCCCGAGATGGGGTGAACTTGTCTAGGAGGTTTGTTATGGGAGTAGGTGGCAGCTTTAGCAGCACATAAATTATGTGGGCAGAAGTGGAAAGGGGGTGGGGTTTTTTTGGATTTTCCGATGGCTAATGGTGAGTACCTGAAAGGGGGTTTTTACCCAACAGATAAAAAGGGAAGTGACTTAGACCACATGGGGGCCGACCCTAACCCCTGATGAATCAGGTTTTGCTGGGGAAACATGTTGGGGAGGTCAGGGATGACGTTTTAAATTGTGATTTTCTACCTCTTCTACAAGTGCCACCAATTGCAGAGGGGGTCACAAGGGGGCCTTATTTGCCCTTTTCCATTAGATTAGGGAGATTGCCCAATTGGAGGCTTTGGGGTCCCTCCTGGAGTCAAATTTGTTGTAATATAACTTTCCTGTTGGTAGGGGGGTTCCCCAGGGTTTTTTTGTGGGAAGGGATTTTCCTTCCCCTTAGAAGAGAAAAAAGGTTAATGGGGAGGGTTTGAAATAAGGTTTTTAAATAGGGGTAAGAGGTTTAAAAGGGTTTTTTTATAATAAAAGTTACGTTTTAAATGTTTTCAGATAGAGAACTGATAGGTTTAAGTTTGCCTGTCAAAATAGTAAAAATAAGGATATTGCTATTTGGCATTTAGATATCAGGGATTGCCGGGGGGGTTCCCTCGAGCTTTTCCCGGTAGTAAGCATCGCACCAGAACTGTAGTCTATGTCCACCGGTCCAAGGGGGTCGGGGAGAAATGGAGCACCGTAATTTGACATTAGGGGTTGCTAACCCCTTAAAAACATATATATATATATTATAGGGGGACTGGGTGCCCCATCTTGGTTTTTAGCACTCCCCCCATTACACGACTTTTTAAACATGCAGTGTATTAGTAGTGGTGCCTTCAAATTCCCAAAAGGTAGGTCTGGAAAGGGACCAAAAAAGAAATATAAGGTTTGGGTTTCGTAGCGTAGGACCCCCCCTGTATTGAGGTCTCGTTGAAACGAAGGGGGCTTTTTAAACCAATTTTGCGAAAAAAATGTGGGAAATAAAAACCTCAAAAAAAAAGTTCGTGTTTTTTTAAAGCATGAAACTTTTTCAAAGATTCTAATTTTGTGGTCGATATTTTATGTGTATTTAGATTACGTATCAACTGCACCCTATTTAAAGTTTTTTGGGGAAAGGGTGAACCAAATATTTTATATTTATATATATAATATATAATTTATATTATTACAGTTGAAAACCAGAAGTTTAAAACACTAATAAAAAGACACATCGCATGTTTTTTCCACTATCTACATAAATTCAGAATAAACCTTACTTGTTTTAGGTCATTTAGGAGTGCCAAAATTTGTTAGCATTGCCCTCAATCTTTATGACTTGCATTCTTTCACAAGCTTCTCACAATAGTTGGTAGGAATTTTGGCGCATTCCTCCTGGCAGAACTGTGTAATGACAGTTTTAGGTCGCCTTGCTTTCACCTGCCTTTTTTAGTTTTGCCCCCAAAATTTTTCAAAAAGGGGTTGAGTCAGGGCTTTTGATGGCACTCCAAAACATTGATTGGTTTTCCTTAAGCCACTTTGTAACCATTTGGCAGTATGCTTTGGGTCATTGTCCATTTGCAAGACCTATTTCTGCCCAAGCTTTAACTTCCTGGCTGATGTCTTGAGATGTTGCTTCAGTATTGCCACATAATCTTCTTTCACCAGTCCCTTCTGCAGCAAAACAACCCCACAACATGATGCTGCCACCCCCATGTTTCCCAGTTGGGATGGTGTTCTTAGGCTTCCAAGCTTCCCTTTTTACTCCAAATGTAACAATGGTCATTATGGCCAAAAAGTTTCGTCAGACCACAGGACATGTCTCCAAAAATGTTTTTCTATGTTTCTGTGTGCATTTACATACAACAATCTGGCTTTTATATGTTTCTTATGGAGTAATGGTTTCCTGGCAGAGTCGCCTTTCAGCCCATGTTGATACAGTACTTGTGTTACTGTGGATAATGAAAAAATCTTACAAGGTTCCACCAGCATCTTCACAAGGTCTTTTGCTTTTGTTCTTGGGTTGATATACAAATGTCGGACCAAAGCACATTTATCTCTGAAATACAGAACCTGTTTCCTTCCTGAGCATTATGATGGCTGGACATTCCCATCTTATTTGTACTTGTGTATAATTGTTTGTACAGATGAGAAAGGCGCCTTCAGGTATCTGGAAATTGCACCCAAGAATGAACCAGACTTGTGCAAGTCTACAATTCTGTTCCTGATATCTTGGCTGATTTCTTTAAATTTTCTCATGATTTTACACACAGAAGCAGTGTGTTTCTGTTGTGCAATAAAATACATACACATTGGTGTCTTTAATTAACGCAGATGTTGCCAATAAACCAGAAGCTTCGAAAGACATGACATCATACAGTATGGGCTATAGTTTAGAGGCATAGTAATCCTAGTGTATGTAAACTTTTGACTTTGCAGAAAGTAATAAAAATGCCTTAAAACATTCTCTCTGTCAAATATAAATCATTTTGGTTCCTAATTGACCTAAAACAGGTAAGGTTTATTCTGATTTCATGTCAGACAGTGAGAAAAATATGCATATGTGTCTTTTTATATAGTGTATGTAGACTTCTGGTTTCAACTATACAGGCAGTCCTCGACTTACACCGTTCCGACTTACATCTGTCCCCTAGTTACAAATGGAGTCTTATGGGGCATGCTGGCACTTATAGTTCCATGCTCCACAGCAGATAGTAGCAATTAAACGACAAGTTCCAGCATGCCACAGCAGCACATAAGGTGAAAATGAGGTGAAATCATTTTAACAGGGTCACAAACAGCAAAACAAATGTAAAAAAACCTCCCCTGCACTTTCCAAAATGAAAAATAAACCTTTTGTGCTGGAGTTACATTTAATAAATATACCTGTCCCAACTTAAATATCAATTTAACTTAAGAACAAACCTACAGTCCCTATCCTGTTCGTAACTCGGGGACTGCCTGCATATGTTTAGTTTAATGATTCCATGCATTGTTATACAGGCATCATACAGGAACGTCTAAATGTAAATGAATATTCCATCCATAAACCATTTGTCAACTCCACTCCTACTGTTGTGTACCCTATCCTGAGAGTCAGTTGGGACCCAGACATTTAGCCTCCCACTGATATAGGATTTATTACCTATCCCAGGGATATGGATGAAATGCCCTTTTATGAAGACAGGTCATTAACCATGATAAGAAAGGAATACAGGCGCACAGTATGAGGTGTTCAGTATCTCACATGGAGCTATGTCCTATAATGCACGGCTTGATCAGCATGTCCTTAGCCTCCTGATACTCACAATGTATGAGTATTGATTACTTCAATGCTGATTCATTTCGGGTCTGTTGTAGCAGGTGTTTCTACCACAGGACAACAGATTTATGACTTATTTATGTTGTCTAGGCTCACTTGTGGTGAATCACTTTCCGAATGTTTGCCTTCTATAAATTACACTGAATTAGGTGTTTGGATTTACTATGGGAAATGAAAGCTGTCTGGTGAAGGCATCACATGAATCCAGGCAGTATGTGCTGTAAACGCTGTGACCCGCTCCTTTGATCAATGCATCTTTCTGAGAAATACACTGTAATTAAATCAGAAGGCGTTGTATGGATCCAGTCGGCATCTCGTCAGATGATCAGACAGCCATGTACATTTAATGACAGGATGTATGAATTGGAAATGTGTAGTGTGTATCCTCCCAAGATCTCTGCGGTCATTTACATTTTAGAGATAATTAACAGACATACTGTATCAGCAGTTCTGAGTTCTCCAGGATTTCAGAAGAGAAGGATATAGGAGTCTGCATTTTTGACAGCTACAAAATGAGTCACCAGTACGGCCAGCCAGGAGGAAAAGCACGTTAAATGCTTGGGTACAAAGCTAGAGATCTAACTAGGAGAAAGAGGGAGATTGTTATATAGAGATCTAGGGACACCACATCCTGGAATACTGGGGTCACTTCTGGAGACCAGCTACAAAAACACATTGACAAAACAGAATGCGTGTAAAGATGGGCTACAGAAATAGTGTAGGGTCTCAAGCACAAATATGGAACCCATAAGACATGAACCATTCTGCCTTAAAGGGGTTTTGCCATGAAGTAATATTGTCGTGGGAAGTTTGTAAATTATATAATAAACATTTTCACCATTCATAAATTATTAAAAATTCTGGCCCGTTTTTGTTTTAGCTGCTCCTTTAGTGATCCATTGTTTTCAGCTCGTCTCCAGGGGATACGCCCAGGCTGAGAGTTTTCCAGTCCTAGTCGCACATGATCAGACATCACCTCTCCTCTCAGGCAGCTACTGAGTGTTCAAACCCGGTGCTGTCATTCTACTCCTGCCCCTCTGTACTCCTTAGTAATTAGTCAAGCATTGGAAATAAATTAAAAAGAAACCTTAATGAGGTTGGTGCATTGATAAAGAGAGATAAAATCCACAGGTTTGGTTCCTGCAGGGATTTGAACCAAGGACCCTTGTACCTGGAAGCAAAAGTTTTATCTCTGAGCTACATTGTAACTACTCACACACTTTTACAAAAACAGACCTTTCTTTGACTAAAGAGAGGAGAGGCCTGGTGAATGTCATCCTGCGGGGGTCACATGAAAATGCAAGAAAAAATTTTGAGACTCTGGGTTTCACCATATCATGATCAGAACATGTTTTAAGCTGCCCACGACTTCAACGTAGTCTAAAATCGGGCAGTCCAATCCAAAATTTACCTCTAAATCGAGCCAATAATGAAACTCACAGTCTCACCGACCTCCATAAATCAGAGAGAAAAAATAAACAACACCCAACCTCAAAGCTCCCTTTCTTATGACAGCCTTTTGAGAGTGGGCGGGGACAGAAACCAAAATGGAAGTAAAATTGACGTGAGAAGTTTGTAAATTTAAAAAATAAACAATTTCACCATTCATCATTATTAAAAATTCTGGACCGTTTTTGTTTTAAGCTGCCCCCTTTAGTGATCCATTGTTTACAGCTCGTCTCCAGGGGATACGACCAGGGCTGAGAGCTTCTCAGTCCTAGTCGCACATGATCAGACATCACCTCTCCTCTCAGGCAGCTACTGAGTGTTCAAACCCCGGGTGCTGTCATTCTACTCCTGTCCTCTGTACTCCTTAGTAATTAGTCAAGCATTGGAAATAAATTAAAAAGAAACCTTAATGAGGTTGGTGCATTGATAAAGAGAGATAAAATCCACAGGTTTGGTTCCTGCAGGGATTTGAACCAGGGACCCTTGTACCTGGAAGCAAAAGTTTTATCTCTGAGCTACATTGTAACTACTCACAGTTCTTTACATAAACAGACCTTTCTTTGACTAAAGAGAGGAGAGGCCTGGTGATGTCATCCTGCTGGGTCACATGATATGCAATTCACACAAATCACACGCCCCCTCCTGAGCACACAGGGTTCAAGAGCTGGATGCAGGAGGTATGAAATGAGATCGTGGCAAAATCCCTTTAAACCCTTAATGACCGCCCGCTGACTTTTGACGTTGGGCAGTGCAAGTCATTCGTCTACAGCTCCCCTGCGCTTAACCCTTTGATTGCCACAGTCAGTGACTACAGCATAATCAAAGGGCTTTCCCCTGCTCTGTCGGGTGATCGGGACTCCGGTGACCTGACAAAGCCCGGGGTATGGCTGCACAGTTAGGGGCCATTAACACGGCTTATTCTGGGACTGATTCCAGCCGTACTGCGTGCTGTATTTGCGCTGCAGTACGGCTGGAATCCGTCCCAGTCATTACGGTAATCCACAGTTCTCATAGAGAACTATGGATTCCGTCTCTCCTCCCCGCTCGGCGAATACGCTGAGGGGGGAGAAAGGGACCTGCACATTACTTATGGTGTGTACGCGCCATGAATAAAGAGTGTCTAGGGGGCCGGCGAGCTTCCGGCCCCCCGCCCCGCCCCTGCTGCACGGCAGCCGGCGTAATTGCGGGGCGAAATCCGTCCCGCAAGTACGTCGGCAATAAGCCGTGTGAACCAGGCCTTAGTCCTGGGGATGCAGAGTAGCCCCGGGGCTGTCTGTGTAAGAAGCCAGTAATCAGATTGCTGCCTGTGTCAAACTGACACAGATTATAATGTATTATTATATATGAATATGCTAATACATTACTAAGTTTAAAAAAAATGTAGAACAGTTATCCCTTCATGGGATTAAAAAAAACAAAACGTAAAAAACAAAAAAGTGTAGAAAAAAATAAATAAAATAAATAATAAAATAAAATAAATATTTAATAAAAATAATTGTGCATACATTTCACACAAAAAAAAAACCCTACACATATTCGGTATCCACATGACTGTAATAACCTGTAGAATTAATCTAACAAGTTATTAAGTGTGAAATGTGAATGCTGTAAAAAAAATTTTTAAAAATTCTGCAATAATTTATAAGTGAACTTAAACTATTCCCTCAAAAAGTACAACTTCTCCCGCATTAAACAAGGCCTCATACAACTGCATCATTAAAAAAATAAAAAAGTTACGATGCAAGGAGGCAAAAAGTCAAAAAAAATTGCTGGTCATTAACTACTTTTAAGACGTTTGGCTTAAAGGAGTTGTCTCCCTACAGAGTTTCATAGGCTGCATGAATGAAATACTCTGTCACTTCCTGGTTCAGACTGACTGAAATTTGTATAAGCTCCATGGTGTATATTGCCCTGTGTTTTCAGTTGCTAATTAGATCAGATTAGCGCAGAAGCTTCTGAAACTACTAACAGGACTTATCTGATCCCTCAAACAAAAGTCCTAATTACAGTACTGTTTACTTGATATAAATCAAGCTTTTTACTGCTGCTCAGCACAGAGGCTGCCATGACCTGTGTGATGACATCACTCACTGCTATCACATATAACAAACAGCAGGGGGGAGAATTGTTTACAGGTCAGTTGCTGAGTGAACTGAAACAGCCAGGGAGGTCATAAATTCACTTGTATCTCCTTAAGGAAAACAGATGAACAAAGCAATATATTTGGAAAATGTCTTTTTTTTGTGTTCCCTACAATTTGAAAGCTATTCTTTGTAGCGAGACAACCCCTTTAAGGAGATAAATGTTGGCATTTCTCTCCTCAGTAGTGGTCTGAATAGATCAACTCTCTAACAACAGGAGGCTTGAGGAGGCTATTCCACATGTTCACATTTCTTATGGATTAAGAAACCTTTACATATCGTACAGGAGAGAAGAAGGGAAAAGAGTGATATGATGAAAACCTGTATATATAGTATGTTAGAGAAGGAAGGGAAAGGTGGATATGATAGAAACCTTTGCATATGTTACAGGAGGGAAGGAGGAAAAGAGGGACATGATGGAAACCTTTACAGATGTTACAAAAACAGGCTCAGACTGGCCCACCAGGGAGTCGGTGAAACCCACGGTCGTTCCAAAGTTCCATCCGCGGCAGGTCTGGGCATCATACCTTTGTGCAGGCCCGGACATGTGGCATCTTCTCAATGGCAGAACAGAGAACCAATAGTTACCAGCTCTCTGCACTGCAAACTGAGTACTCCTGTTAGCCTCTGGAAGGATACAGCAATGTTATCATGCATCCTGCGCCGCTGTATCTCCTAGGCTGAAAGCTGGTAGATTATAGGCCTAGGAGAAGCCGGGAGTAACATCCTGACACAGGCGGTGTGATGACTGTATACCTACATGGGGCTACATACATACCTTTATACCTACAGAGGGCACATATACCTATCTATCCACAGGGGGGCTGTAGATATACCTACAGTGGACATATATACCTACCTATCTCTCTACAGGTGGTAAATATACCTATCTATCTCCCTATAGGGGGAACATATATATATATATATATATATATATATATATATATATATATATATATAAACACACTTATATACAAGGGTCTTTATATCTACCTACAGGGGGCATATATACCTATCTACCTACAAGGGAGCTACTGTACCTACCTACAGTGGGCCTATATACCTTCCTACTGTAGATCTATATATCTACGTTCTTAATGGTGAGCATCTTTACAACCTACTTACTTCATGGGGGGCACCCATACTAGCGGTAGGAATTAGAAGGAAGTGCTGAAGTCTAAGATGTTTGTGTGGTAAATTCTGCAGGGACAAATTGTGTCCGGAAAAAGTCATCATAGCGGTCTGGATCAAATGGAGAAGAAAAGGAAAAAAAAAAATCACTCATGAGAGAAGAGAACGACTCCTCAAAGGAGTGAATGACTCATCAGATAAGACATCTCCTGTGAATCCCTGGATGTCAGGAGTTATTTTGTGTTGGATCAGTGCTGTATTCACTGTCATGTGATGGTGACCTCATGACAGACAGAGGTGTGAGAAAGACAGCTATGTAAGACAGTAAGACACTTGTCTGAGTCAGACAGCTGTGTAAGACAGGGCGCGTCCCCACGGCACTATTTTTGTGCCATGCACAGGGCTGCAGGAGGACGGCTTTTCTCCACGATTAGCGGAGAAAAAGCCCTCCCCCTTCGCATTCACTTGTTCATATTCCTTCAGAAAACCGGACGGAAGAATGAACATGTTGAATGTTTTTCGGGCGGCCGGCAGTCTGAAAAACCATCCGACGGAAAACCCGTGCAGTGGGGATTGCTGCACGGGTTTTCCACAGAGGCCCATGTAAAAGTTTGCGGCTGGTTTTTCAGATGGTTTTCAAAACCACAAACCGTCTGAAAAACCGTCCGCAAACCGGTGCCGTGGGGACAAGGTCTTAGAGTGATGTGTGAGACAGACAGACGTGTGAGTCAGACTCACTTGGTATTGCATACTACACATAACAGTCCTGTTTTGCTCACTGTATTATGTGGTAAAAGGCATACATTTATGTCTGAGAGGCCTAAAAATTCACAGGTAATATTGTCATGTACAGTAGCTTCATGGTGTGCCCCTAAGATCAACTCCCCTGGTGGGCCCCAGGCCCCCTAGTCCGAGATAGTACAGGAGGGAAAAGAGGAAGGGGATGCATGATGGAAGCCTTTCAATATCTTAAGGGAGAGAAGAAGGAAAAGGAGTGACATATTGGAAACCTTTATGTATATGCTACAAAAGGTAGAAAGGGAAAGGGGGAACATGAAGGAAACATTTATATGTATAGGATTATTAACCCTTAGTTGCCGTTACTTTATATCAAAATGGCTAAAGCATCAGTAAATTAAACCTGCATGTCAGTATTTTTAATTTCCTAATGATTAAACTATTGCCATCTGATGAAAGTCAGCAGGTCGCTGCTTAGGGTACAGCTGGATGATGGAAACTGCCAATTACAAGTTGTTCATATATGTCAAAAAACAGTAGGGAAGGTCACCTATGGGGAGAACGGCAACAACAGTGAAGATGTGAGTGGGCTGCAGAACTGCACCCCGGAGACCAGCTGCTCTCACCTGAAATACGTAATGGGCCTTGCAATGGTTCAATTAATGTTGTATAAATAACTTTCTGTTTTATGGGTAACAGCTGTTCAGAAAATTGCTCTCATTTGTGAAAAGATGTTTCTTTCCAAATCAGTGGAGTAGCTGTTATTCCAATAAAAGATCCATCAGCATGATGTACTATAGATTGATGAACTTCAGTGAATAGTGAGGTCAGTATATGTACAACTTATATGATATTATTTATATATCCTCATTTACTAATGTGGTTGCACCAGAAAGTCTGTGGCGCAATTTTGACGCACTATGTCCCAGACACATTTTTTATGGGCTTAAGGTAGGGTAGATCAAACAGGATGTACTCTGTCATAGTATAGATAGAGGAGAGAGGAGCAGACATAAAAGTAGGCATGAGGAGGGGGTGGATCATACTATACAGTATGTGTGTACAGAGATTGAGGTACCCATAGCAGAACAAACTATCAGTGTCTGCACCAGGGAGCTGATATCTCTCCTGGGTTGTAGAAGCTGTACTAGTACAAGGAAGCTAGTGAAGGCAGCAGCATCCTGGACACAAAGACCTCACATCCAGCATGTATGACTGACAGAGATATATTCACATGAGAAAAGTCTAAGGGAATGTCCTCACGGCAGTGGTTTTAGGCCGGTTTTTCAGCCAGTTTGCGGTTTTTCAGACTGCCTGAAAAACCGGCCAAAAATGAGCACAATGGTGCTCTATGGAAAATCCGTGCAGCAATCCCCACAGCACTGGTTTTCCATCCGGCGGTTTTTCCGCCCACAAAACATTGTGGAAGCACAATCTTCCGTCTGGTTTCCGGACGGAATCTGTGCAAGCCAATGTGAAGGGGGAGGGCTGTTCTCCGCTCATCTGGGAGAAAAGCCGCCCCCCCCACCCCCTCGCGGCTGTGGGGACGTCCGCAAAACAGGACAAATACCGGCCGGTATTTGTCCTGTGCCGTGAGAACGCGCCCTAACACTACCATTGTCATGATCATGCCCAGCAGACCGCCAGCCATGGTTTTTACCTTATGCCTTGTATTTGTTTTACCAGTGTGAACTAGGACTATTTCTCTGTGTGCTGTGGGCTGTGTGCCCGTGGCCAGGAACCTTCCAGCACACTCTTAGTTAACCTGGTTCCTTTTGAGTGACAGCTCTGATCTCCGATCCGGTCTTGTGTTCTCTTTCTCTGTTCCCTATTTAAAGGATTAATTTCCCTTTCTGCCTTGCCTGCTATATGGCCTGTTCGTCAGTCTATAGTCTGTTTTTCATATTGATTCTCCTGTGTTCTCTGACTCTTGCATGTACCCTGGTTATTCTTTGGTCTCACGTTTTTGTACCGCGCTGCCCGTTCGTTACTGACTTGGCCTGCCTGACTTCTCTTGTTTGTTCTGTGTTTGTTTGTCTCTGTCTGTGTTTCACTTGGCTCAGTGCAGTCTTCAGTCTTCTGGTTGGGGCCGGCCTAGTAAGGAGTCGGGTTCCCCAAAAGGCAGGGACAGAGGCTGGGACCAGTGTCAGGCCCTCACTCGTCTGTGCCTCTGTGTGTGTCCCTGAGCGATCCTGACAACCATATTATCAGGTTGAAAACTTAATATCGGGGGATGGGAAGTGTCTGAAAATTAGGGAATAAATAAAGATTGCAGCCTGAAATTTTTTTCACCTTAATGGGGTTGTCTCACTACAAAGATTAGCTTTCAACATATAGGGAACACTAAATGAAGACATTATCCAAATATATTGCTTTGTTCCTTTTATTTTGTTGAGGAACTACAAGTGATTTCTCTAGTTACCAACCTGTTTGTTTGTTCTTCCTCTGCTGTTTGTCTTATCTGATAGCAGGGAGTGATGTAAGGTCATGGCACAGAACTGCTGGTAGCCTGAGAGCTTGTGTGTTACCTGATGTTTCAGACAAAAAACACTAATGACTACTGTTTACTTTAGCTCTCAAGCTTCTCTGGACCTTAGAGAAGGAGATTGTTTATCTAATTTGCAGAAGTCTGAATACACAGAGCTCATATGCTAATTACAGACAGCTTGACCAGGAAGTGACAGGATGCATGAATGAAATAATTCTGCTTTGCTCTATGAAACACTGAGATGAGACAATCCCTTTAAACACTAACATTCGTAGAGATCAGTAATGACTTGGTACTGGTTATAGATGGTGGCTGTCACCTTTGGAAAACAGGCACCTGTTGTGCTATGGGTGGACAAAAATTAAAGGGACTACACCTAGAGGAACACTTCCATTAGAAGGAGGTATTTTTGTTAAAACCAATATACCTAGAAAACATTTTTGTTTTACTGTTGGCAGTATTTTTTATTTTATTTTTTTATTTCAGCAGTCCTATGCAATTAAAAATAATATATTTTGTCCTTTTCTAGCTAAAATAGTGAAGAGATAAAACTCTTGAATGGCAGGGCAGGCTTATCTCACTTTACTGCATCTGCTGCTTCTCTCTAGGTATTCTCATTACAAATAGTAGGCAATGACATAATGATCGCTCTATTGTTCTCTGGACAGGAATAGATAAGATTAGAGTAGACAGACAGGGTAATGACAAGACCTATGAAAAGATAATAGTGTAATCTTTTTATCAGGTCCTGCTGATAACAATTACACTTTTCAGGCCATAGTTGGCCTGGAAGAAAAAAAAGTCAGGAAATCCATTCACTGATATGCTATCAGAGCTCACAGGGGGGGAGTCAAGTAACAGACCAGAAAGTCAGGGAATCAATCAAGATAAACTTTCCAGGCATCATGAGGTAAGCATATGCACACATTGGTCTCTTATCACTTGACACATTGTATAACCTGCCAGCCTACACCATTATATTACTCCAAGATCTGCCCCTCAGATGTCACATTTATTTTAAGAAACAAATGTGTAGATAACAATCTGTTCGTCATTAATCCTCTTATGCGGCTGCTAATTGAACTGTGATTTAATTGCTTAATGGGTTTTTAATTGCAAAGGATTCAATTATAGATCTCCGAAAGTCTATTTTTATCCGCTTTTATTATAATGACACTAATATTTTCTTGGTCATGCGATAATTAAATGCAGTCAAGAATAAATATAAACTAAGGGCGACATGTATGAACGTTGGTGCAGACAGGCCAGTTCTAAATAGCTTTAAAGGGGTTTTGCCACGATGTAATGTTGACGTGGGATCCTCCAAAATGGTTATTTAATCACTTTTCTAAATATATGTAATTACAAAAAGTGAAGACTGTGAGAGCTTCAGTGAATGGATTTCCTGACATTTCTTCTTCCAGGCCAACTATGGCCTGAAAAGTGTAATTGTTACCAGCAGGACCTGATAAAAAGATTACACTATTATCTTTTCATAGGTCTTGTCATTACCCTGTCTGTCTACTCTAATCTTATCTATTCCTGTCCAGAGAACAATAGAGCTACATGCCCTTAGTTACTTAAAAGTTTACATTAGACACGACCAGGAGCTAACAGGGAGCTGATCTGGCCTCGCTTGCGTGTTTGCACTTCTTATCTGATGACAGGGAACATGAAGGAGCTTGCAAGGGACTGGGGAGTGCAGTGCATGAGTCTGTCTGCTGTATAGAGAATCCACTGTGGTAATATTATTTGAGTAAACTTTTGAGGCGCTCCCTAATCCTCCTCACTCTCTGCTTACCCCCTTCCTCTCCAAACCCGCGCGCATACTCACATCTTTGTTTATATTTCTCCCCTTAGTGATAAAAGGGAAAGGGAAATCACTTTCCCTGGCAAAACCCCCTTAAAACGGTAGAATGCGCTAAATTATGAAAGCAAATTTCCCTTTTGCAGGCAAAAATTCGGGCAGTTAACCAAAAGACAATCGGCTAGCACCACCTTTACCCGGTCGGCTGTTTTTTCTGCAGTCATACTTTCAGACAGGTGAGCCAAAAACAATCTGCTCAGGGCCCACCTTTACCCGGTCTGGGGGTTTTTTTCTCAGGTCATACTTCAGACAGTGTAAGCCAAAATGACAAGCTGGGCCCGGCACCACCTTTTCCCTGGTCTGGTTGTTCTTCGCAGTCATACATCAGGCAGTGAAGCCAATACCACAAATCTGGCTAACACCCCTTTACCCTGGTCCTGTTCTTTTGCAGGTCATACATACCGGGGAGTGAAGCCAATCCACAATCGGCTCAGGCAAAACCCCCTTTAACCCCCGGTCTGGCTGTCTTCGCAGTCATACTACAGGGCAGTGTAGACCCAAAACCCAGTCTGGTTCAGACCCACCTTTACCCTGGTCTGTTCTCTGCAGGTCATACATACAGGGCAGTGTAAGCCAATAACCACAAGTCTGGCTCAGTACCACCTTTACTGGTCCTGGCTGTTCTCTGCAGGTCATACCTACAGGGCAGTGTAAAAGCCAATACCACAAGTCTGGCTCAGTAACCACCCTTTACCCTGGTCTGGCTGTTTTTTCTGCAGGTCATACATACAGGCAGTGTAGAGCCAATTTCCACAAGTCTGGCTCAGGCACCACCTTTACCCTGGTCTGGCAGTTCTTCTGCAGTCATACATACAGGCAGTGTAGAGCCAAAACCACAAGTCTGCTCAGGCACCACCTTTACCCTGGTCTGGCTGTTCTCTGCAGGTCATACATACAGGGCAGTTAGAGCCAATACCACAAGTCTGGCTCAGGCACCACCTTTACCCTGGTCTGCTGTTTCTGCAGGTCAACATACAGGGCAGTGTAGAGCCAATACCACAAGTCTGGCTCAGGAACCACCTTTACCCTGGTCTGGCTGTTCTTCTGCAGGTCATACATACAGGGCAGTGTAGTGCCAATACAACAAGTCTGGCTCAGGCACCACCTTTACCCTGGTCTGGCTGTTCTTCTGCAGGGCATACATACACGGCACAGTATAGCCAATACGACAATCTGGCTCAGGCACCACCTTTAACCTGGTCGGCTGTTCTTCTGCAGGTCATACATACAGGTGGCAGTGTAAGAGCCAAACCCGACAAGTCTGGCTCAGGCACCACCTTTAATTTTGGTCTGGCTTTCTCTGCAGGTCATACATACAGGGCAGTGTAAGCCAATACCACAATTCCCGGCTCAGGCACCACCTTTACCCTGTCTGGCTGTTCTTCTGCAGGTCATAAAATACAGGGCAGTGTAGAGCCAATACCACAAGTCTGGCTCAGGCACCACCTTTACCCTGTCTGGCGTTTTCTTCTGCCCGGGCATACATACAGGTGCAGTGTAGAGCCAATACCACAAAATCTTGCCTCAGGCACCACCTTTACCCCGGCTGGCTGTTCTTCTGCAGGTCAACATACAGGGCAGTGTAGAGCCAATACCACAAGTCTGGGTCAGGCACCACCTTTACCCGGTCTGGGTGTTCTTCTGGCAGGTCATACATACAGGCAGTGTAGAGCCAATACGACAAGTCTGGCTCAGGCACCACCTTTAATCTGGTCTGGCTGTTCTTCTGCAGGTCATACATACAGGGCAGTGTAGAGCCAATACCACAAGTCTGGCTCAGGAACCACCTTTACTCTAGTCGGGCTGTTCTAACTGTTCTACACCTAGATCCGGCGTCAAAGATTCAGAAATGTCTGCTTCTAATAATGTGGTGTGACACCCCCAGAATGCTCCTAATGTTTGGTGCACTAAAAAGTGTCTTTGGCATATTACAAGGTGTTGGGGCCAGTGCTTATTGCACCAAAGTTTGGAGTGCGACTGTTCATACATCTATAGAACAGGTCTACTAAAGATGTTTGACGCCAGATAACTAGCACAGCCCTGTTCACACATGTCGCAAAAAATGTGGATAAGAAGGTAACTAACTGGTAAAAATACAAACTAAACTATTAATCTGCTGTATATTGCCTGAAGCATATATTCAGCGCTAAGGAGATCAGGAGACGCTTTCTCTAAGGCCTTTCTTTGGGAAGGATTTTTCTCATCTCCCATGATGAAATATAGTGAGGGTGCCAGTTCCCAGTTCCTGAATAGAGAGTATTGTGTAGATTTTTACTTAGAGGGGTGTTCTCACTTTGTTGTTTCACAAAGTTTGCTCTTCAAAGCCAGCTTCAGGCTCCCACTTCCTGTTCAGGATGTGTGGGAGTTCTACAGCAGTGACTGACATTTCAGCTCTGCTATTCCTAGCTGATTCTGTTATACTGACATGAGTGCATGAGGTTTGTAAACTAAAGTGCAAAAGGCTACAGAGCTCTAAAGGGTTAAAGTTTGTCAATAATGTAGATGAACCAGCTTCTGGGTTGGAGATGATAATCAGCAGGGAGTCAGGTCACCGTGGTCGGACAGGGCTGCTGGAGCAATGATAGCAGACAGAGGTGGTCGGTAACCTAGAGAAACAATGTAACCTAAATAAAGTCAAATCAGAGATGCAATGAATTCGGTAATAGTTCTTATTTACCTACGTGTTTACAGCTAATCATTGTATTGAGAAAACCCCTTTAAATCTTTTTACTTGTTGTAAGAATCACAACTGTATTATAGTAAACTTTGTAATTCATACTTCTTAAAAATGATTTACCTGTCCTGCTGTGAAGAGCCAGACAAAGAGCCCTGTCCTCCCCTCCACAAATTTGTCCTGCAAACCATGTGATGTTCATTGTTCACATGGCCTTACCGAACATTACATCACACTCAGTGGATGTACTTTGAAGCCAAGCTCAGCTCAGGAACACTCCCCTGTAGTGGGCATGACCTAAGCAGAGAACAATCTGGCTGCATTCACTCCTGTCATCCTTTAGTTTGAAAGTGCATAGAAGTAATTACATAGGGTAATAACATGGGAGGGGGAACTGTTTATCTTTGAGCCCTGATGGCAGAACTTACTAACAGTAATGGAAGCAGAGGACAGCAGTTCAGAGCTGAGGGGTTGTGTGCTGCTGTTATGAAAATGATAACTGATGATGATATGATAAATGATAACCCATCTGTGTAGTATACATAGTGACTCAGGAGTCCTAGCTATCCTCATTATGACAGAAAGTACAGAGCTGGGGGATTACATGCTAATCTCAACCTATAGACCCTAGTTGTGATAACTGTGGAGAGAAGTCCTAGATTGCAATGCTGTCTGGGACTTGCAGGAAATAGCTGCTGGAGAACTACTGACACTCCCACAAGCAGGAAATTTCACTGCAAGTGGATCTTATGATAGATGAACTTATGAAGGTAGTGGGATATCTTTACCTTTCTATATAAATGCTGTTTTTACTGTTCTTTGAAATCTTTAAATTCCTGGACAACCCCTCTAACTTCTATAGCCTTACATGACAACACCTACATCTACTGATAACATGAATATCTAAAATGCCTATATGTAGCAGACATAAGGTTATCCTACTATTTTAAACGTCCATTATTCTCTCTCCGACTTTTCTGTTCCTGCCTCCATCCTCTGTTGCTCACCTTTCACTGCTGGTGGCTGCGGCTCCAGCTACCAGTAATATAAGGTTACACAGCATCCCAACTTGAGTGATTTCACTGCATCTGTGGCTTTCTCTTATTAGTTGGTTGATGATGTCTGGCCAGACGGGCTATTTAGGACAAGTTTGTGGCTATTCCTGACCTATCTAAGTAATTACTTGTTTCCCAGTGAAATAACAATTCTGGAGCTTATGCAGCCCATTCAATAGGGGATATCTAGGAATAGGTAGGACACTGTTAATGGACACATATTGCAAAGTGACTTGTTTTTTGCAATATCTTTAACATAAAAAGCAATCCTTGTAGTGAGACAACCCCTTTAATAATAACACAGTATACGGTGAGATCCGCGGCTCCCCCTAGTGGCAGTGGCATACAGCCAGAATTGTATCATATAATTCTAAGCAGTAGAATTGGAGCTTTGTATCAGCAAAAAAGAGTCCCTCTTTGTTATTAACATACACATATATACACACATTTGAGTCACATTATTATGAGCACCAACTAATATTAAGCGTAAGCACAGACAGTAGGTAAATTAGATAGGAGTGACTCAATAACGTCCTGGCAGGTTGTCATAGTTGGCTCACTGCAAGTGCAACCGGCTCTCCAGTCTGCGCTGTGAGTTTCGGAGTCCCATTCCCGAGATAGGTGCGGGTCCTATCAGATAATGATGGCATACCCTTGTGATCATAGTGATATGTTATTATCAGGGCTGTCTTAACAGCATTATGGGCCCCTGGGAATAACAGTGCGGTGGGCCCTGCCCAGATACTTAACATCGCACTAGACCATGCCGAAACATGAGACTACTTGAGGATGTCATACACGAAAAAACTTTGAGACTCTCGGTTCACATATTTTGATCAAAAGATGTTTAAGCTGCCCACGACTTTCAACGTGATCTCAAAATCGGCAGTCCCTATCCTATCTTTACCTCTCAATCGAGCTAATCAGGCCTCCCGCTGGGTCAACCGACCTCCATTATTCAAGAGAAAAAATATAAAAAAACACCCAACCTGCAAGCTGCCTTCTTATGACAGCCTGTGAGAGTGGGCGGGGACAGAAACAAAAGGGAAGCACCCTTTCCTTCCCATATAGGAAAAAAACAATGTACACCGAGTATAAGAATTTTTGCACAAAAAAACATTCTGAAAAAACTATCAAACCTGGGCCCCACTGGGCAGGGTCGGCACACAGTAATTATACATGTACCACACAGACCGCCGCCCGGGGACACTTCGCAAAAAGGGGAATCCAGTAGTGTATTGCCCTTTTTGCAGAAGTGTGCCGCTGGGGGCGGTCTGTGTGGACATGATAACAAGTTTTCCGCAGCCCCTGCCAGGGGACCCAGGGGTTTTTACTTTTTTTCGAATTTTTTGTGTGCAGAAAAAATATTATAACGGGGTACATTGATTTTAACCAAATGGGAAGAAAGGGGGCTTTCCCTTTTGTGTTTCTGTCCCCCCACTCCACAGGGGTGTATAAGAAGGGCAGCTTGCGTGGGTGTTTTTTATTTTTTCTCTCTGAATTGGAGGCGGGGTTACCCCAAAAGGCCTGATTTCTCGTTGAGAGGTAAAGATAGGGTAGGACTGCCATTTTGAGTCACGTTTTAAAATTTGGGCAGCTTAAAAAATCTTTTGATCAAAAAAAGTGAACCGAGAGTCTCAAGTTTTTTCGTGTATGATAGATAGCATAAATGCTTCTTTAGGGATTTCCACGTAGTGTATTGCCCTACTTGAGGATGTGTCTCTAAACCCCCCATCTCAGCCACATTTGACCAGGGGCTCGCTAGGGGAGTTTTTATACGGGGCACATATAGTCCACATACAGCAGCAGCAGCGAAAGTGGGCAGCATTGCTGACATCTATCCCAGCCTGTTCTGTTCTCCTGTATTCCCCTATCTGCTGGAGGGCAAGTCTCATATTAGGTGCATCCACTACCATCCTCTGCTGTTGCATAGATAAACGGCTCACCTTTCCAGTGCTGGAACTGAGCATGCTTGACCAGAAAGCCGAAACTGAACAACAGGTCGTGCCCCTTGGCAACAAGCTATAAACATCAGGTTATAGGCCAGTAATTGTTAAAAGATTATTTGGAAATCTACTGGCAAAATTTAATTACTATATATTGAAGATTTTTACTTTGTATTATATACTTTCAATAGGAGTCAAATTCTGTATACCGGAATACCCCTTTAGGTTCTTTCCAGGGGTCTGCTGCTATTTCCTCAATATATCCCCCAGGCTGCAACTGGAGCTGAGATCAAAGCTAGAAGAAGGGATACCATAATGAGGATAGCCCATAGGGAAACTCCAGCATCAGGTCAATTAGACTTATTTAGTCTTGAGAAGATACATCTCGGGGGAGATAGAATTAATTTGTATGAGAACATAATGGCCTCTGCATTAAATATGGTGAAAAGCTATTTCATGTAAAACATCCTCTAAAGACAAAGGGGGTGACCCTCTGTCTGGGAAATGAAAGGTTTAATCTCCAGAGGTAACAATCCTTCTCTACCATAATAACTGTGAATCTGTGGAAAAAATGAAGCTGGTCAAAGCAGGAACATGTGAGGGCTTCAAGAAAGGCTTAGACCAATAGAGTAATACTAATACTAATGTAGCTGTATAAAACTCTTGCTAGAACTTTGATCCAGTCTGATTGTGATTTGGGATGAGGAATGAATATTCCTTTTAGGACAGATTGGCCCTTGCCTAATGGGTTCCATATTTCTGGATCAATAGAGGGAACAAAGTTTTAACCCCTTAAGCCGAACGCCTGAAGAGTACTTAATGACCAGCACTTTTTTTTAGTTTTTGCCTCCTTGCGTTTCAACAGTTGTAACGTTTTTATTTTTTTCAATGACGCAGTTGTATGAGGCCTCGTTTAATTCAGGACAAGTTGTTCTTTTTGGGGGAGTAATTTAAGCTCACTCATAAATTATTGCAGAATTTTTTTTTCATTTTTTTTTTACACCATCCATATTTCACACTTGTTAGATTAATTCTACAGGTTATTACAGTCCTTTGGATTTCTAATATGTGTAGGGTTTATTTTTGTATGTAATGTATGCACAATTTTGTATTAAATATTTATTTTTATTTTATTTATTTTTTTCAACACTTTTTTATGTTTTTACTTTTTAAAAAAAATCTCATGAAGGGATAACACTTTATTTTTTTTCTTACACTTAGTGATGTATTATTATATTCATGTATACTAATACAGTATAATTTTTGTAACCGGAGCCCCGATCACCCAACAGAGCAGGGAAAGCCCTTTGATTATGCTGCGGTCACGAACTTCGGCAATCAAAGGGTTAAGTGCCGGCGCTTACAGAGGCGGCGCTGGGAACAGGGCTGCGAAGTACAGCTCTGTTCTCAGTGCAGCTGCGGCCCCGCAAACCCAAATGTCTTCAGCAACGCCAAAAGACATCTCTGCAGGCGATCGACCTTCACTGTCCGACATCAAAAGTCGGCGAGGGGTCATTTATGGGTTAAAATTACCTAACCCCTCCCCTTCCCTTCATCCACATCTTTGGCTGAAGTTGATAGACATATGCTTTTTTTCAACCATACTATGTAACTTTATGAAGTGTCCTATCTGTATAGACAAACATCTACTATCAAAGAGGAACTTCGTCTCCTATTGCCGCACACTTTCTGTAATAAATATGATAATTTCATATCTATTAATTACCTGGTACACTTTGTTAATGATCTGGTAGACAACATTCATCAAACCCACTAGAGACTTGTTGGAGTTCTTGCTGAAGACCTTGTTTCTTCATGGCAGCAATGATAAGCAACTTACCCTGGCAGAATGCAAGCTCTTGCTATCAAAATGGCCTCCAAACAGCTGATGATGTCATAGGTGATATATGTGACATCATCACCTCACACACAGGACGTCATTATGACCTCACTCCATGTGATGTCACAATAACTGGCATCATATATGAACTTGTGTTTAGGGTAAACTGCTCAGATCAGGAGATGAAGAAGATGAGAGAACAGGAACCAGGATGAAGGTAGATGAAAAAGTTTCCAGTGGGTTAATGAGAATAGATTTCATTTTGCCATATCCCATATGATGTGAGTATGGATGTAGAGTACAATTGAGCCTTTCCCAAGTAATGTCAAACATGTGTAAAAGGGGTATATAAATCTAAAGAAGTGATTAACATACGTAATTGCCAATATTAAAATAAAGGTCATATTCATAATCATATCATGAGTATATAGTGATAAAATTAATTGCAATAACAAACATAAGTAACAATCAAGTTAGTAATAAAAGTATTCACTCATAATGTAAAAATTCATAAAACTCATGATTACATATAATTTAGTAAAAGTGAACCCCTGTGTAAAAAATCAAACCATAATAGAGGGGAAGCCACTCACCATAGATGCCTCACACAATAAACAAAAATGGCGTCCAAGCCGCATTACTGTGCATGTCACTGACATAATACACTTCATCTGACTGCCCAAACATAATTAAAGAAAAAAAACTTAAAGGGGTTTTGCCACGAAATAAAATTGACGTGGGAAGTTTGTAAATTAAATAATAAACATTTTCACCATTCATCATTATTAAAAAATCTGCACAGTTTTTGTTTTAGCTGCTCCTTTAGTGATCCATTGTTTACAGCTCGTCTCCAGGGGATACGACCAGGGCTGAGAGCTCCTCAGTCCTGGTCGCACATGCTCATACAACACTTCTCCTCTCGGCAGTAACTGAGTGTTCAACCCCAGGTGCTGTCACTCTACTCCCGTCCTCTGTACTCCTTAGTAATTAGTCAAACAGTGCAAATAAATAAAAAAGAAACCTCAATCAGGTCTGTGCATTGATAAAGAGAAATAAAATCCACAGGTTTGGTTCCTGCAGGGATTTGAACCGAGGACCCTTATGCCTGAAGGCAAAAGTTTTACATCTGAGCTACATTGTAACTACTCACAGCTCTATACACAAACAGACCTTTCTTTGATTAGAGAGAGGAAAGGCCTGGTGATGTCATCCTGCTTTTTCACATGATATGCAATTCAAACAAATCACACACGCCCCCTTCTGAGCACACAGAGCTGAAGAGCTGGATGCAGGAGGTATGAAATGAGATTGTGGCAAAACCCCTTTAAAAAAGTTAATGCATATGAACCAGAAATATGCGCATGTTCAATAGATGCTCAGAATGTACATGTCTACATTGATCTTAAATCAACACTGTGCATGCGGATGCACAGTGTAGAAACAAGATCGTACACTACATAATAGTATGTTTCAAACATAATACAAGGATACAGGTGCAGTAGAAGGGATTTCTTTAAGATATACCCTCCACAAAGGCTAAGATGGCTCCAGAAAGTGATAATATATATCCTCCATAACAAAGTAAATATATAGGAAAGTGAAATAGAAAACAACAACCCCAAAAAGTAACATGTATACCCCCATATATAATGCTGGAGCATGCTGATATCCATATAAGTGGAACATTTAGATTCCCTTGAGACCCTACCAACCCATAAATTAAGGCAAAAGGCAACCCCATTTAAAGGGCATGTATACCCCTATACCCAGTAACAGAGTAAACTGATACCCCCATTAGTGAACTGTTATAGGCAGCTTTGAAGAAAACTAGGCAGTTGCAAACAGGAAAGTCCAAAGGGCACTTTGTGGATATCAGTATGCTCTGGCATTATTTATGGAAGTGTACATGCTCATTCTTGGGGTTGTCTAAAAAAAAGCATCTTAGGAGTACTTCCATCTCAAGTTTCCCCTGGAGGTTCTCCTTAGATGTTTGTTTTTAGACGGTGTTCAACATATTACTCCTCCATATTATTAAGAGCCCAAGCAGGTTTGAAATGTGTCAGGAGGCGAAGACTATGCCCAAATAGTTCTCTTTTTAAATGATATTTTATTAAAATGTGATTTTATTCATTTTCACTTTTTTTGCTGGACACTGGACAAACCTCACTCTTTGGATTTACAAATTGTTACCTTAAAGTGTGAAAGGCAGTCAGTGCACCGCCATATATATTTTCCACAATGATTGGATGTCATTTAGAGTGGCAGCAAGACCCCCTTTCTTTCTTTACTATTTATTTGTATTTTGACACTAACTTCAAATAGAACGTCCTCTTCATCCAGGTTCATTACCTTAGCCTCTTCCAAATGCAGCATTTTGGTGACGGTGTTTATGCTATTTATTTTTCCTTGCATTCCTTTCATGAGCCATAACATTTTGTTTTATTCTGCTGACACAGTTGTTTTTTTTACACTTACTCCAAGTCCACTTATGGTACTTGAACATGTGAAAGCTTTGACACTTGCACAATACATTGCAGTACATTGGTATTGCAGTATATTGTCATATTATCACTTTCCTATTACACGGTGGCCCCAGCTGCCATTACAAGCAAAAACAGCATATTGACAAAGGTGGACCCTCCCTGTCTATTGGCTTAGTTGCAACACATGCCCTTTTCCAGCCACTGACACTGATTGTCAGCTGTAATTAACAAGGGGAAATCACATACTCATCAGCATCAGGGTCTATCAGTACAGGAAAGAACAGATATGCTGTTCATAGTCATAGGCTGTTGAAGGCTAAAGCAGTACAAGAACAATGGTATTCTGATACACAAAAGTTAGTAACTCCTACATCATATACACACAGAGCATCTTAGTTACATAGTTAGTACGGTTGAAAAAAGACATGTGTCCATCAAGTTCAACCAAGGGTGGGGAAAATGTGGGTGAAGGGAGGGAGACAAGGAGTTTAAGCCCAGCCTCCCCACTGGTTAATGCCCTGAAACCCACAAGGCAAGAACCAATCCGCTCCACGGGAGACCCTATCTCTGACCCCAAAGCCGCCACCAACTAGGATCCAGAATATTATATAGCTACATACACATTAATCTTCTTTAGTTTCAGGTAGGTATCTAAGCCTTTCTTGAAACTCTCTACTGTTCCTTCTGTGACCAACTCCTCAGGCGGCTATTCCACAGATTCACAGTTCTCACAGTGAAAAACGCCCTTCTCTGGAGATTGAATCCTTTTTTCTCTAGCCGAAGGGAATGTCCCCTTGTATATTGAGGGGGCTTTACTTTAAATTATTTTCCCCCATACTTTTTGTAGGGACCATTTATATATTTATATAAATTAATCATGTCCCCACGAAGCTGTCTTTTCTCAAGACTAAATAAATTCAATTCTACTAACCGCTCCTCATAACTAAGATGCTCCATTCCCCTTATAAGTTTGGTTGCTTGTCTTTGCACTCTACCTCCATTACATCTTGTCATGAGCAGCGCCACAGCCCGCAGTTCGGGCTGCGGGTGCACTCGTCCCCTTGTGCCCTCGGCTAGTGGTGCCGCGGTCCACATGTCGGGCCGCGGGCATGCTCGCTCCCTCGGGCGCACTCACTTACGAGTACTCACTCCTGCTTAACCGCGTCTGTGCGCGGCCCCGCTAATTAGGACGCGCGCGCGCTGGCTCTTTCAGATTTAAAGGGATAGCGCGGCGGTAATTGGTTTTGCCAGCTGCTGACCCTCGCCGAATCCATAGCGCCCTTTACCTATGCGAGGAAGCCTTATTCTATTCCGGTTTGCCGCTTCTGTGTACCATTCCCGTCTGCTCTAGTCCACCGACCTCAAACCTTCCTTGCCTTCTTCCTTGCCTGCCCCGACCTTCTGGCTTGACTCCAACTACGATTCTGTCTCTCTATTCTGTATCATGCTACACCTCGGCTGCCTTCGCAAGCAAGTCACATCAGGGGTAGCGACCTGGTGGAATCCCGCCGCAGCAAGTCCATCCCGCTTTGCGGCGGGCTCTGCTGAAAACCAGGACCCACTTAGTCTCCGCTCCCTGGTGTGGCCAGTACCACTGCTTGCAGCAGTCCAGTGGATCATTACACATCTCTTCTATAAACTGGGGCCCAGAACTGAACAGCATATATATCCAGCATGTATAACTGGGAGGGACACACCTACATAAACCAAAACTGAAAACTGTATATCAGGAGGGGAGTGGGTGTGGGAGGTCGGGAGAGGGGGTAAACATAAATATTGTAATGAAGATTACAATGGAAATTTAGTATAATTTTTTTTTACAAACAATGAACATTTTTTGCAAACAATGAACATTTTTTGCAGAAATAAACAGCGATTAATTCTGTCCATCCCCCCCCCCCCCAAAAAAAAAAATGCATAAAAAAAAAATGCACCAAAAAACCCTCCATGTGAAAGTACTGTTATGTCTACACAGCAATTTAAAATGCTGGCCAAAATCCGCTGGCGTTTTCAAATTGCTGGACCGCACTGCACCACCATTTTTTTGTGTGTCTTTTGTGCAAAACAACGCAGTCGAGTTCCGAATTCCAGGTGGCCCAGTACATTGGAACTACGGGAACCCAACGGCGGTCAGGCAGAATATACAACATGTTCTATATTCCGCCGGACATTTTAGGTTTCTGAAACCCTTAGTGTGGACTACAGCATGGATTTTCTATTGAGGGCTACACAGCACTGGGTATGGTTGGATTTTCGGCGGATTCTAAATACTGAATTTGCTAATCCAGTGTTGTGTAGGCATAGCCTTAGAAAAAATACCGTTTGGATCATGGCCGATATGTTTTGGAGAAATTTCTGAAATTGTCCCATTTATCTGAATTACAGAAATTTGCATTTGCCACAAAAACGCCTTTATTCAGATGAACTGATTTTCAGTCAAATTTCGGCAACTAATCTGCCATCGGTGGATATACTCTTACATCCTCTGCTCTGATGAACTAGTGTTATTAGGAAAATTAGGAAAATCATACAGTACTCAGCTAAAACAATGCACATTTGATGTGTGATATTTTGTGTCATTTCTCTGACAATGGAGATGACATTAATGTGGCAGGGGAAAAGTTCCCATTATTACATTTGACTTTTACATTGTTTAACAATTTTATTAATAGTCGCACACTATGCTCCTTGGAGCTACCAGCTGATATGGATATTCAGCCCCCGGTCGCCCCATCTCCTGTGCTTTAAAGTGTTAATTTACATTCCATTACAGTCTAATAACCACTGGGTCCACAGGGAGCAGTGTCATTAATTATATATAACATGATCTGAAAAGTACTCTCAGACGACTGAATTCCTCCATTTCTAATCAAAATTTAAATATTATTTGCAACTTTAAAAAGTAATTATATCTACTCCACATCACATTAAAGTTATAAGGATGCAGATCTTCACATTTCCCCACAGAGTATAGAGTTCTATATCCAAATAAATTGTTCTCGAGGACTTTGTGTATAGCAAGTGGCAGAGATCTAATATTTGTAATACGTATTAGGCAGAAGGAAGAAAAGAAAAGTGATGTCCTGATAATGAAATGTTGTTAAAAGATATTATATGAAGTGCCTGTTTGTTACCAAGGTTAAATGTCTACCTATTTATCTCTCTCACATCTATTTTTCATTTAATTTATCCCCCTCATATCTATCTATCTATCTACTCACAAAAAGTTCGGGATATTTGGCTGAAATTTCAGGATGAACCTAACATTTCTTGAAATGTTGAATTTGAATTTAAACAGTCCTCCTCATCCTGCTGTTCACATTTTCACATCATGAGACCAAGACAACATCTTACAATTGATCAACAGTACCTGGCCATTGTGAAGCTTCAGGCAAGATGCTCTCAGACGGAAGCTTAGAGTGTCACAGAATGTCATCAGCAGGTTGTATCAGAGATACAGAGAGACTGGAAGAGTCACAGAAAGGCAAAGAAGTGGACACACTGATCACTGTTTTATTGAAAGAAATGCCCTGTGGAACCAGATGATGAATGCCACACAACTTCAGGCACATTTAACGGAGATGAGAGGTAACCAAGTGTCACGTCAGACTATCTGTAACTGTTTACATCAGCGTGGTCTGTGTGATAAACGGCTGACAAGGGTACCGTATCTGGCTGATGCAGAGCGCTCTCCTTGGCATCTCCAGCATTGTTGTCGGCTATCAATTCTGCTCAGAGTGAATCGACTTTCATCTCTGAACAGCACTGAGGAGCACTGTTCCTTCGTACAGCGTAGATGCTCCCTGGTCCATGTAAGACAATGATGCCTGTGTCTGGTGGTGGGGTCAGGTCATCTAGCATGTAGACCACGCTGATGTTAAGGTTTACGAATGACCTGACGGGACAACTGGTTGCCTCTCACCTCCCTTTAATGTGTCTGGAATTGTGTGCCATTTATCATCTGGTTCTGCAGGTCATCAGTGTGTGATGTAGCCAAAGGGTGTCACTTCTTTGCCTTTCTGTGACTCTTTAGGTCTGTTTCATCCTGCTTGAACCCTCACAATGGCGAGATACTGTTGATCAACTGTAAGGTGTTGTCTTGTTCTCATGATGTCAAAATGTGAACAGCATGATGAGGAGGACTGTTTAAATTCCAGTTCAAAATTGATCCACTTAAATGTTATATGGGCTTTTAAGGACCATGTTGTGGTATTTTACCATTAAGCTCTTTTGTTAGAGTTAAGCACCAAGTTGTGCAAAAAGTGCTGAAACATTGAACAGTTGGATACGTGCATTCCAAAGTTAAGAGATGGTTTCATTTAGTTCATTTTTTAAAAATAAATTAATTTTATGTTCATCATTTCAACCAAAAGCCAAATATCCCTAACTTTTTGTGCATAGTGTCTGGCCAGCGTGTACTTCTAAAACACCTGCTATATAGTGACGCGACCAGTACGCGCCGCTATATGCAATGTGAATTCACCCTAACACTGTAAACTTGGTGTGTCCTTCTAAAATTAACTCAAACACAAGCCATCAAAATGCATAAATTCCTGGCAAAGAAAGTGTGTCACTCCTACGTGAACATGAACAAATTGTGCCCAGAGTGTAAATATTTTTTGTGGCCATCATTATGTCCCAGCACTGCCTTCACTCTCTTGGGCATGGAATTCACTAGAGCTTCAAAGGTTACAGCCACTGGAATCCTCTTCCACTCCTCCATGCGGACTTAATGGAGCTGGTGGATGTTAGAGAACTTGTGCTCCTCCACCTTCCATTTGTGGATTCCCTTAAAGATGCTCAATAGGGTTTAGATCTAGAGACATGCGTGGCCAGTCCTGACTCTTTATTCTCATTGTCTTTAGCAAGGTAGTGGTCATCCTGGAGATATGTTTGGGGTCATTATAATGTTGGAAATAAAAATACGCCCTGCTGCCTAGTTTCTGATGGGGGGGAGGATCAATGCTATGCTTCCAGTATGTCAATGTACATGTTGGCATTCATAGCTCCTTAACTGAACGTAGCATCCCCTCAAGCTGCAGCACTCATTGCAAGCCCCCCAACCATGACACTTCCATCACAATTCTTGACTGTAGACCAGACACACTTGTCTTTGTACTCCTCACCTGGTTGCTGTCACAGACACTTAACACCATCTGAACAAAATAAATTTATATTGGTCACATCAGACCACAGTACATGCTTCCAATAATCCATGTCTTTAGTCTGCTTGTCTTCAGCAAACTGGTTGTGGGCTTTCTGTACATCTTTAGAATAGGCTTCCTTCTGGGATGACAGCCATGCAGACCAAGTTAAAGCAGTGTCTTGTGTGTGGTCTGAGTACTGACTGGCTGACACCCACCCCTTTAACCTCTCCGGCTATGTTGACAGCACTCATAAGTTTATTTTGGAAAGACCCTCTCTGAAAATGACTCAGCATCTGCACTCAACATGGCGAGGCCTGTTCTGAGTGGAACCTGTTTTGTTAAACTGCTGTATAGTCTTGGCCACCATGCTGAAGCTCAGTTTCAGGCTGTTGGCAATCATCTTATAACCTCGGCCATCTTTATGTAGAGCATCAATTCTTTTTTTCAGATCCTCAGAGATTTCTTTGTCATGAGGTACCATGTTGAACTTCCAGTGACCCATGTATAAGAGCGCTGTGGAGAGCATTAAACCCAAAATTTAAAACAACCTGCTTCTCATTGACAATTGAAACCTTGTAATACTAATGAGTCACATGACACCATGGAGGGAAAATTACATATTGGGAACAATTTGTCCATTTTCCCTTAGGGATGTACTCATTTTTGTTTGTTGAGTTATTTTGAGGATACACCAAATTTACACTGTTATACAAGCTGTACACTGACTACTTTACATTGTATCAAAGTGTCATATCTTCATTATTGTCCCGATGAAAGATTATTTACAATATTTACAAATTTTTGAGGGCGAAATAACTTATGTGAGATACTGTAAGGCTACACATCAAGTGTAAAATGTTGCTCAGATTCTGTTCTGAGGATGCTTTTGGGGAATGGTTCTGGCCAGGGTCTGCGGATTTGCCCGTCCCCCTTAACCACTGACTTGCACACCTTCCACCCCAAAAACTGAGCTGAAGATAGGGCATGTTCCAAGTTTTTCAGAACGGTGTCAAAAACCGTCCGGCTGAAATTCCATTCACTGTAGACTACTGAATGGATTTTCTATTAAAGTCTATGGGAATGGTTCTTGTCTGGTTTTCAGACAGTTTCCCATAATCCATTTTTCATCTTTCATTTTCTCATCGTGATAACAACAATGTGATTGTTCAATATCAGTAATAATCGCGACCCTCTCCTTTCTGAATCTCATAAGCACTCCTACCAAACTATTGTTTTGCCACAAGTAAAATTTGACGTGGGAAGCTTACAAATGAATTAACAAACATTTTCACCATTCATTATTATTAAAAAATATGCTACCGCTTTTTGTCTTAGCTGCTACCTTTAGTGATTCCCATTGTTTACATGCTCATATTCAGGGGATACGACCAGGGTGAGAGCTCCTCACTCTGGTCGTAGCAACAGCTCAGAAATCACTCTTTTCTCAGGCAGCCTATGAGTGGTTCAACCCAGCGTGCTGTCACTCTACTCCCGTCCTCTGCACTCCTTAGTACTTTAATGTCACAACGTCGCAAATTAAAAAAAAACCTCAATGAGGTAACTGTGCACTGATAAGAGAAAAAAAAACAACACAAAGTTTGGTTTCTGCAGGGATTTGAACTAGGACCCTTGTGCTGTGAAGACATAAACATTACCTCCTCAGCTACTCCACAATGATTTACATAAACAGATCTTTCTTTGACTACAGATATGAAAGGCCCTGGTGATGTCATCCTTGCTGGGTCACATGATAACAATTCAAACAAATCACACACGCCCCCTTCTGAGCACACAGAGCTGAAGAGCTGGAGGCAGGAAGTATGAAATGCGATCGTGGCAAAACCCCTTTAACTATTTGATAATGTTTGCAACTTGGGCTTTGTACCTTATTTAAAAAAATGAATTTTGTTAATACCTATTAACCTGACAAGAACTATGGGCCACATGTATGAAAAGCTTTTGGTCTAAAACCTCACTTTTTTGCCAATAGGTTTGTATGGGGAAAAAAAGTGAGTTTTAGACCATAACTGTTTCATACATGTGGCCCTATGTGTCCAAAATAATTTATTTGTTTTTCCATCTAAGTAGGAATAACATTCTGTGCTAATCTGCTTCTTAAAGGGGTTCTCTGGGATCTTTTTATTTGTTATAAGGCTCATAACTGTATTATATTAAACTTTGTAATTCATACCAGGCAAAGAGTCCTGTCCTCCACTACCCTCTGCAAAATATGTGATGATTATTGATCACATGGTCTCATGGAACGTTTCATCACACTCAGTGGGTGTGCATTGAAGCCACTATATTTACTATTTTGCCATAGGCAAACTTGAACTCTAACAGTTCTCAATCTATAAAGCACTAAAACGTAACTTTTATTATGTATAACACTAAACCTCTATACAAATATTAAAAATGATTTCTAACCTGCTCAACTTTATCCCTTTCTAAGTGTGGAGGAATAATTCATTTTCTATTATAAGTCAGTGGGAAAACCACATATAACAGGGGAGACCCTATATGTACAGTAATTTTACTAACCCAATAAGGGATCCAAAACAATCCCACTTGGGCAGTCATCCCTAATTCGATGGACATTTTATAAACATGTAAGGGGAAGTCAAAGCATGACATTTTTATTGTGTTATTTCTCACCTTCTTTCTACAAGTGTCACCCGATAACTGCAGTGCAGAGGGTTTGACAGGTAAACCTTATATGTTTTATGTCCATGTCGAATTTGGGTTGGACATGCCCAAGTGGGATGTTTTGATACCCTTTTTGGAGTATTGATAAATTACTGCACATATAGGGCTCCCTCCACCTGTTGATAGGTGGTGTTCCATCAGACTTGATAATAGAAAAGGAGTTATTCCTCCACAATTAGAAAGGGATAAATTGAGAGGTTAGACATCAGGTTTTTAAATAGTGTGTATAGTGGTTTAGTGTTATACATAATAAATGTATGTTTTACGTGCTTGATATAGATGAGATATATTAGAGTTCAGTTTGCCTATGGCAAAATAGTAAATATAGTGATTAAAAGTCACTCTTTGTTCTCTTGCTAGATTCCCATTTTTTTTGGAGACTATTTGCATTGAAGCCAGACTCAGCTCACGAACACTCCCCTGTAGTGGGAGCCTACAGTTTGAAAGCATATAGAAGTCATTACTTTAGAGTAATTATAGGGGAGGGGTAACTGTTTTTGTTTCACCTTTAAGTCCTGCAGGCAGATCTTACTAATAGTAATGAAAGCAGAGGCCAGACATTCAGAGAAGGTGGGGTTTGTTAGGTTGTTATGAGAATGATGACTGCTGCTCTGTAACAGTTTACTTAGTGACTCACGTATTTAGCTTTCATCATTATCACAACAGCAAGTACAGAGCTGGGGGGATTACACACTTATGTCAGTACATAAACTCTAGCAGTTATAAGTATGAAGGGAAGTCCTGGATTGCAATGCAGTCTGGGCGCTGTAGGAAAGAACAACCCACAATTGCTTCCAGTTGTGTAATATTATTGGAAATAGAAAAAATTAAAATCAAAAAATAGACAATAGACTACTCCTTTAAAATACATACATGTTTAATGAACACACTAATTTTAAATATTTATCCAGGACACCACAAAAAAAGGGTTATACAATAAGCTGTATTCATTCACCATGATACCATTATAGTACCACTCACAGACGGAGACACAGCCCCCGATAAGGGCGACCCGTAATTTAGAGTCACTAGCTGTATTCATATTTTAAACGTCCCGACACTTTATATTGACTTGTGAAGTCAAACAAAGAAAAATACAGCTTGAATTGGCATACTTGTTTAACAATATGTGGAGATATATCCATCGGCAGCCATAGAGGTCACGGCGCGATTGGCTCGAGAATTTATGTATCTAAATAATCCCTAAAAGGTATCTGAAAGGAATTGCCACTCAATATAGACCATCAAACAATGTCAAAGGTGTACAAAATGGTTGCCAACTAATTATCTGCTCCATTCAACCAAAACTGGTAAAACTGCGGTCTATGTAGGGCGATAAAACCCAAGCGCCAGAGTGGATAATACGCTAACTTAACCCCAAACGCGTTTCATCCAATTCCAGGGATTCCTCAGTGGGTCAAAAGATCAAGCAAATAACATCCATCTACAAAAAACAGAACAGTAAATTGGTTGGATACCATTAAAAAGAATTAAATCCATTCAAAACATGTCCACTGCCCAAACCAAGCCCAAAAACAGATTAAAAAGATACCTGAATCTCCAGTCTATTCTATCACAGGGATTCCAGTGGAGGTCTCAAAAAGGAGTTGGTGTATCTCCAAATGATGGGAACTCACATGGTGATGTGAGTATACAGCGTCCCACAACATTGTCCCACATAGGAGGGTATATATATCCACCCCCCAGGGGGACTCCTCCAACCAGAGAGGAGAAAAAACGCCCCCTATACATAATATCCAAACAGTGTACTCACGTTGAATCCGGCGTCTCAAAAAGTGAAGTGCGCATGTCCGCGAAGTAACCCGGCCGGCGCCGAGTTCACTGCGTCCCACCGCGCATGCGCCAATCAGTGACGTCTACCAACATGGAGGGCGCACGCGCGGAAACCTAAACATGACAGCGCCAGTATCAACACTATGTACTGCGACTGTGCCAAGAAAGATAGCCCACAGATAGTTACGCGCATGCGCATTATCACGCTGTAGGAAAGAGATGCTGGAGAACTACTGACACTCCTACCAATAGGAAGTTTCAATGCAAAAACTGGATCTGATCTTATGGTAGTTGAATAAGGAGGCAAAGGAAATGAAAAGAAACACATGAAGGTAGTGGGATATCTTTACTTCTCCATGTAACTGCTGTTCATACTGTTCTATGAAATCTTTAAATTCCCAGATAACCCCTTTAAGGGATCATTGTAAAATAAAAGCTTAATGTACATTGCCAAATCCTCTGCAAATACAGAGCGATAAATAATAAAATTCGGTTTGCCTGCAGCCACCACTAGAGTGTATAAACTATATATATATAAATGGAAGAATAAAATGGCTTCTATCTTCCTTTTTATAAAGAATTTTATACTCTGTGTGTATGCAGGAAATGTGAAGCTTGGGGTAAAAAAGAAACAGAGTTCTGAGCACTAAGGATTCCAAATTTGAAAAAAATTTGCTTATTTTGTGAATGTGAAATGAATATGTTTATTATCCCGTTTGCTATTTTAGTGTATTTTGGTGATTTGCTCTACGCAGTATAGAAAACAAAATTAAAAGTTTCATTCACTTGACAGCTATTGGATGTGTATGTCCATTTTTTGCACAGATTTCTAAATTTGGAAGCACTCATTAACTTGTGAAAGTCCAATATTATGTATTTATTTGTTAATTTGACTATCTTAAAGTTAATTAAGGGCATAGCATACCATAGCGGCAGCCTTTGTGGCTAATACATTGTCGGGTCTACTCCTGATTAGTCTCCTCACCTTTTATTTCTTGTTGGTGGGAACCTGTGTTTGACTTCCACCTGTAGAGGAACTGGGATGAAGTGGCAGGAGAGGTGGGGACACTCATCAGAAACCTTTTTTTTCCATGACAATTCCAAAACCATAATGGGGCCATTTTGATCGTTACTATGAGGGCACCTCTATTCTATATGCGTCACTGATATTACAGAACCTTTAAGGTTTTTTCAGACAGTATTTTTGCCAGACATACTTCGGTGCATAATTGAGTTGCAATGCGCCCAAAGTACGCCCTTAAAATACGGTAAAATCATAGCATTCATTGGGTGCTACAGTTTTCCAACATATTCCCCATTGTGTACTGTACGCCCGTAAAAAGACGTGATGTCACCCCTTTCCGGTGCTCGCGGAGCGCAGGCCAGCGGTACTTGTAATAGCAGGCGTGTAGCCATGTGTACAGGTGTGCGCTGCTATATGCCGTGTGAACCCAGCCTTACTAAGTTTTCTCTGTATGGACATGAATCCGGCAGGGACTTTCATCCTCAACTGCTAGAGTTCATCTTTAAACGTAGCATTATTTTGACAACAAAGCAAGACACTAATATTATAGCACATCTGTACGAACCCTGCTGCAACATGAGTCTATACTTTTCGTTGTGCTTGGCAGCCAAAATAATGAACAAAAATGACACTGGTTACCATGACAACCACACTTTTGGCTCCGATACAACTAAGCAGCACGCTGACACTATGTATTTCCTCATGATAATACAGTGTCTAAGAGTCCTTTCATATCATGTTGGGAAAAATGATCTTCATATGAGAGGTTGCAAAACTAATATGTCTACAAAAAGGTGCACAGCGATCTATCTCGTGGGTCCAGACTTGTTAACATGAGCTAACTATTGGATTAGAATAAGATCTGTATAATAAAACCATTGAAGTCAGATGATACCATGAGTGTTAAAAATACAGCAAGATCCTGGCCAAAAAAATAAATCTAGGCATGAAATCTCCCACTGAGGTTACAGTATCCATAGAGCCTTCTCTTCTTTTGTTGTACAGATATAGGGCCACATGTGTGAACCTGTTTAGGTCTAAAACTCACCTTTTTAATAACCTATGGGCAAAAAGTGAGTTTTAGACCTAAAAAGTTTCATAAATGTGGCCCATAGAGTCTAGCCACTGTTCATTTACTAGAACAGAAAGCCCAGAGAAAGTGGAGCAGCTGGTGTATTCTTTACTGTTTCAGCCATATAATAGTCAAAATTAACAAAACTTTATAAAATCACCTAGTTAGTGACCAAAAAGATAGCAGGACATGTCAATCCCAGCACTTTGATTCTGGTCAGCCTAAATCAAAAATCACCAAAACAACTGGCTTTAATCCTAATCGTGAATTAGGGTTGTTTAAGTGGTTCTAGGGGCTAACTTACCTGTTTGGTAAAGCAAAGTTCCCATTGCGGCCTAACTTCTAGTTCGATGTCTTGGTCAACATCACTTCTGGTTTCTTTAACCCCTTAAGGAACGAGCGGATGTTTTTGGTTCGTTTTTTTCCCTCCCCGCCTTTCAAGAGTGATAACTTTTTTATTTTTCTCATCTACATAGACATATGAGAGCTTTTATTTTGCGGGACAAGATGCATTTACTAATGGTGTCATTCACCGTACCATAGAATATACTGGGAGACCGCAAAAAAATTCTAATGGGTCAAAGGAAAAAAAAAAACATATTGCACATGTTTGCGTGTTGTTTTTATTGCGTTTACTCTCCAATTAAATTTTTTTTCTCTTTTTAGAATTTTTTTTTACAATTTGAAATTATTAAGCATGAGGGGTCAGGGTTTACCCCCGTGATCCCTGCTAGGACGGCCCCCTTCATAAAGCCTGCTTTAAGGCGAAGCCTTCCCCTAGGTCTCACCCTCTGGGAGAAAGGGGACCCCAATACAGGGGGCCCCCAAAGAATTCCTGAGCGCCTTCCAAAAATTTTCAAGAAAAAACAAAGCGCAACCCCTTTGCTGCATCATTCTCTCGGGTTTCCGTCAAGGCACTCCTGTGGGCCTATCCCCCCAGTTCCATCCCGGGCCTTAGTTTGCTTAAACAAAAAGGCCCCTCATTGTGCTTTCTGAGGGGGCCTGAGGGGGCTCAAGGACAATTTGGGTTTTTTTGGTCGTGTTTCCCCCCCTACCTCCAGGAAACCTCATTGCTCGGGGCCCCCCGGATTGCATCGTTTTGCTGGGGGGAGCTAGGGGGAACTTCTTGCCCCTGCTCCGGGGGTCATTTCGTTGTTGTGTTTCCCCTACATAAGCTTGACCCCTGGCAAGGGTTTTCCCTGCCCTATACCCTTTTCCCCCGTTTTAAACCCCCGCGAGTTCCCCCCTGTCTCTCTGTAAAAATCTGTCGCTCCACCAGTCTGCTAAATACCTGCTGTATACCTGATGTTGTACCAAGTCCGCTACCATCCTGGGACTGTGCCATCCGTTTTAGGGCTACACCTGCGGTGCCCTGTTGTCCGTCCTAGCACTGGCTGTACTGTCCTGCATTTCGGCTACCTATACGAGTTACACCATCCATGCTCGCAGTGGCCCAGAGGATGCGTCATATACCCATGATCAACGGGTCAGTACCTACTGACATTGCCGGATCATAACATAGGGTTTGCATTATGTTATAGTATCATAAAAAGAATCCAAATATTTTCTATTTTTGAAATTTCTGCGACCAATAACCTTTTTCACTTCCATCCATAGACCTGAATGAGGGTGCATTTTTACGCTTAATTTGGAGCGGGCCCCACTGTGTGTTACTGTTTTATGATTTATTTTTATTTGTAAAGGGCAAAAGGGGTGTTTTAAAACACCAAACACACAGAAATATTAATTCCCAAGCACGTATTTATATAATAAATATATTTATATTATAATAATTATTTATTATATATATATATAATAATTTATATATTTATATATATATATATATATATAATAATAGTGCTTGAATCTTTTTATTCTACGGGTTTTTCAGCGTATGGGATAATGATTTTAAAATTTTTAAGATCAATTCTACGGATGTGGTAAACCCAAAATATGTGAACTTTTTTTTATTCTAAATTTTTTACGTAAAAATGGCAAAAGGGGGTGATTTGATTTTTTTTATTTTTTTTTTCTTCAAAACAATTTTTTATTTATTTTTTTACTTTAACTTGAGTTCCCTAGGGTGTTTTTACCACATGGGGTGTGATCTTTTATTATGTATTGCAATGTATAAACAATGCCATGGGGTGTACAAAGATGGTGGTTTTACAACTTCCTGCCAGGCTAAAGGAATAGGAAGTGAGGATGGATAGGACATCAGTAAAGTCAAACCGCAATGGGGTTAAAAGGGGGGGGTTTTTTCCCATGTTTTACAGAGCCGCTCTTCTGGGCCCGCTTCAGGCCACTTCCGGGGCAGGTGTGGATGGGGTCTACAAAAGTGGATGTGGGGTCTCTGAGGGAAAAGGTCATGGTGAATTCAATAACAAAATTTAAAAAGGGCTGGATTCATTTCTGGGGGGTAATTTAAATTTAATGAGCGATTTGTTGACTTCGTCTCGGGTTGATAGTCGTATTTTCAATTACAAGCGATTTCCCCATAGTCGATAATAGATTTTCGCCCAGGGCCCTTAAAGTTTGGGGGAGGGAAAAACACCTTCATTATTACACCCAAACGGGGGAGAAGCTTGGGTTAAAAATCCACAAACAGTAAATGGTACGTGCTACTTCTTAGGGAACACACTTGGTTATAAAAGAAAAAAAAAAAGTCACAGACCATTCAATCCCGTCTTGTCCACAGAGACCCTTTAAAAATGCTGACCCACAAATTAAAAAATGCCCCGTGGGGGTATATTTGAACCTTTTATTTTATTGAACTGGACATTGACACCCCGTCCCGGAAAGCAGCATGACCCAAACCTGCATGACCCCAGATTAAAAAGTGCCGGAAAAAGGAGTCTTTCAACCACCTTTTTTGTAGAATGGACATAAATATCCCTGCCTGGGGGCCCGCATGGCCCAAAAACCGCTGACCCCAGATTAAAAAAATGCCCCGGAAAAAGGAGTCTTTGAAACCCCCATTTTAGTTTCACTGGAAAAAAGACTTCCCCTTTCCCGGGGCCCCAGCATGAGCCCCAAACCGCATGACCCCCCATTTAAAAAGTCCGGAAAAAGGATCTTTCAACCACCATTTTGTTTATGGACTAGACATCCCTTCCTGGGTAACCTACATCGTTCAAGTCTCCGTACCTCCCCTTTTACAATTCAGAGGAATTTTGTATCGCTATTTTGGTGCCCGTTTTTTTTTGAGTTTAAAATTTTAGAAAACCATTTTAAATAGGATGGAAAACCAAAACATCTTTGTTTCTCTTTTTTTAAATGTATTAAATGGGTTGTCTCACTACAGGGATTGTCAGCTCTGTTAAAGATCTTGCAAAAACAAGTCATTTTGCAATATGTGTCCATTAACAGTGTCCTACCTATTCCTGTTTTTGACAGCACCATCACCCTTGAGCCACTTTTGACAATTGTGAAGAACAAATGTCTATAAGAAACCACATTTTTTTTATAATAGGACCTGTAGTATAGCTGCATTTAACAGCAAAATGCCCTCAAAAATTCAAAACATGACCCTTGAGCCACTTTTGACAACTGTGAAGAACAAATGTCTGTTAGAAACCACATTTTTTATAATAGGACCTGTAGTATTGCTGCATTTCAAAGAAACATGACCCAAAAAATTATAAAATGACTTATAAGCCACTGTTAAAAATTGTGATGTAGAAATGCCACTTAGAAAGCCACATTTCTGTTCCAAAGGATCATGATTATAGCTGTATCTCACGCACCATGACCCAAAAAATTATAAAAATGACTTCTCAGCCACTGTTAAAAATTGTGAGGGAGAAATGCCACTTAGAAGCCACCTTTCTGTTCCAAAGGACCATGATTAGAGCTGTATCTCACAGCACCATGACCCCCAAAAAATATAAAAATAACTTCTCAGCCAATGTTAAAAATTGTGAGGGAGAAATGCCACTTAGAAGCCACATTTCTGTTCCAAAGGACCATGATTATAGCTGTATCTCACAGCACCATGACCCCCAAAAATTATAAAAATAACTTCTCCTGTTGATCAATCAGCAAGGTCTCCATTTCCTGCATTTTACTCTCTATTTGGGTGGGTGGAAGGAAAGTGCTGAGTTTTGTTTTGTACCGGGGATCCAGGAGGGTGGCCACCCAGTAACTGTTGTTCATTTTGATGGCCTTAATGCGAGGATCATGTTGGAGAAATGGAGCATCCAAGCACTCATTGAGAGATGGAGCTTTGATTTCCCAAGCCTCTGGGTCGAGAGGCACTAGCAAACTGATCTTCCTCATCTTCCTCCTCCGCCTCAAATTCACGCCAACCTCTTTCCAAGGCAGGGACGTCGGTAACGTCGGTGTCCAGGAAGACCTCCTCCTCCTCCTCCTCCGCTTCCTCCGCCTCAGCTTCAACACAGCCCTGATGTGCCTCAGATGATGCACCCTGGGAGCTGATGCGCCGCCTTGCACTAGCCCTGGACCCCGAACCACTGCCTAATGAAGACCGATAAAATTGTGAAACTGTCGGGCCTTGTGGATTCGACAGAGAGAAAGGCTCCGTGTCCGCATCTGTGTCTGTCTCCTCCTCCGTCGCTGGCGGGACCTGATGTTTCAGAGTGTCCAACGATCGTTCCAGAACTAAAATCACCACAATGCTCATGCTGACAAGGGCATTGTCCGCACTGCCTTTTTGGTGGCTTTTTAAAAAAGGGCAAGGATGGTGCAGAGCCCCTTTCACCTGCCCCCAAACTCTGGGGGCTAAACACCCCGAGGTCCCGCACCACTGCTTTCGGGCCCCATGTGTCACTTCATACTGCGTAAATGGCATTGCGCTGCGGGCCCCCTTTTTGGTTGGAGCATGTGGAGGGGGAATTCCACGTGTTGCCATTTTTCAAAAAAAAAACCGGTTGACGGGGGGGGCCCGGGGGGCTACGCGCAATGCACCCAGGGGGGAATGAAGCAGGGGGGGCGAACGGGGGGAAAGTGCGAACTCCAGACCTCGAGCCTTCCTCGCGGGCGGGCCAGCCCCGGGAAATTTTAGAAATTTTGGACGCCAAGGTTCATGACTTTTGTGCCCAGAAGGGATGTCCCAGCCAAACCAATTTTAAAGGGGGGGCCCCCAGCGGAATGTGGGACCGCTTTCGCACCCCAACTTTGCCGGGCCCCAAGTTTCTTGCCCACCCGGGTCACGCCCATGGCCCTCGTTGCTGAACCCTTCCCACTCCGGCCTGTGTGTGGAGGGGTCCCAGACAGTTTAAAATTTAAAACAGGGCCCTGGTTTTTTGGGAACTTGATCCCCCCGGGGGGGCCCCGGGGGGAAAAAACCCCGGGCCCCAAAAATTTCCCTGCGGTTTTAAAGGGAGCTTTCCCCCCGCCACCTAGAGCCACCGTCACCCCCAGAGACATCCCCCCCAGCTCACCCATAACTTTTTCACAGAGATAAAACCCCTCCCTTTGGGGCCGGCCTTACAGCCCCAGGTTTTCGGTGGCAATGGACTTTTCCAAACACAAAATTCAACAACGCGCTTGAAATTTTAGATGACACGTGGCGGGCCGGGGCGGGGAAAGCTTTTTGGAAAAAAAATGCCGGCTGGGAAATCTGGTAGGGGGGCAGGCAACCAAATGACGTTTGGGAAAACCATTTTGTGTCCACCAACGGAAAGAAAAAAATTTCCAACCAAAAAGCCGGGCAATCCCCGAAAATTCGGGTTTGGCTTTTGGGTTTGGTTTTGGTTAAAAGTGTTTTTTCCCCCCAAAACCCTGGAAGACGAACTGGCTGCTTAACTGGCCCCCTTTTCGGTGGGCGGGTTGAAAAATGGGGGAAAGGGAGAAGGGGTTGGAGGGGTCTTTGGTGGGGGCGGGGGTACTGGGTTTTCCCGGGGGAGGCTGAACGGAGGTTGGTCCCTAATCATGACTCTAAAGAACAGGGGCACTGGGGGGAAACCGTTTTGGTTTGGGGGGGGCGGAAAGGGAGGGGAAGAGGGCGGGGGGGAAAACAGGGGGTTTTGTACAAGGGGTTTGGGGAAGGCCCCCCTTCCTTGGGGGGCCTTTTTTTGGGCCAAGGTTCCCCCATTTTCAACTCACTTTCCTCTTTGGAAACTAGAAAATGTTGGGGGTTTTTTTTATACCCCTAAGATTCTTCCCTCTACTTACCCGTTTAGGAAAAAAGGGGGGCATTAAACATGCGGGGGTAAATTAAAGGGGGTTTCCCTCAAAAAAACCCCAGGCCCCGAGAGGTTTTCCCCTTCCTTTTTGCGCGGAAAAATTTTTGGGGGGAGGGGGTTTTTTTCCCTGGGGCCCCTTTGGCTGGGGAAATCATATCAGGGGGACTTCTGGGGAACCGCCCCTCCCTTTTTGAGGGGGGGCCCCTACTGACCTACCCCCTTTCGCCCCCCCTCCTCGTCCTATGAAGCCTCCCAAAGCAAATTCTTCTAAAAAAGACCCCGTTGGGATCCGAAAAATGTCTCATCATCATCATAAAAACCCCGGTAAACTTTTTGGCCTACTTTTTTATCCAGGCCTGGGGGGGGTAAAAGGGAAAAGGGGGGGGGACTGAAAAGGCTTCCCAACCCGCCGGGTTTTTTTGGCGTTTTTGGCCCTTTTTCCCTTCCCCTCCTCTGAGGCATTTGTAACTGGCCCCCGGGCCCCGGGAGCAGACAAAAACCCCCACCCTCTTTGGCTTTTTTGGTTTTTGGGAAAAGGGTTTCCCTAAACCCCAACCCCCATTTTTTCATAAAAAGGGGGGGTCTTAAAAAATTTGGATTATCCCATGGGGGGTACCCCGAATTGACTTTTGGGGCTGCCTTCGTTTCATTTTGGGAAAGGAAAATGCTGATGATGCGATGCGCTTTGTGGCCTTTTTGCCCGTGGGGGGACGAGGAGGAAAAGACTGCGGGTTTGCGGGTTCTTTAAACCACTGAAAAAAACAGTTTGGCGACGTTTTGTTCTTACTGAGATTCAAAAGGCCCCCTTGACCCAGCGGGTTTGACAAGCCTGGGTCCGAAAACCGACGACCCGCTGGCATGCATGTTGTGCCCCCAAGGGGAAGGGAAAACCCTCTCATCCCTCTACCTCCATGCCTCCCCCCCCTCTTTGCTTTTTTAAACCCACCCATTTGGCTCCATTTTTCAGAAAAAAAAAATTTTTTAAGAAGGTATGGAAGATTTTTTAAAATTCCTTATTAAAAAGACGGCAAATCACAGTTTATTTTTTTAAAAACCCCTTTTAACCCCCTACACCCCCAACTGGGATTAAAAAATGAAAGTTTTTTTGCGAATACCTGTGTAATGCGGTTTGGGGGAAAGAACCGTAAAAAAAAATCAAAAAGTGTTCTTCCTCAGTCCCAGGGATTTAAAAAATCCCCCGTAGGCCTAGGAATTTGATATTTTCCCAACAAAATTTCATAAAAGGGTCCCGCAAATCTGCGCCCAAAAAATTTCCAACGGTGCAATAAAAATTTTTTTTCAAAAGTTACAGGGTTTGAGAAATATTTTTTTTTGGGAGAAAATGACAAACGAGAAATTTGCTAAAAAATTTTTCCTAAAATTTTGCCCGTAAACGTGGCTTTTTAAAAAAAATAGGGTTTGCACCAATGCAATAAAAGCTATTTAAAAAAGTTATACAGAAAAAAAACCGGGGGGTTTTTGCACCTATCAATACACCTGCGGTGACTACAAAACTGTTTTAAAATTTTAAAAGTGCAAGGTGGCTCTATGAAAAAAGTGGCCGGGCGCCAAAGGGGAAAAAAACACCTATCTAAAATGTATAGGGTTTAATAAAAGTGGATTTTTGCACCTATCAAATCCCACCTCGGTGACTAAAAGGGGTTTGCGTTTTTAAATTTAAGTAAAGGGGGGGGGCCTCCCCCTGAACAAAGGGCCTGCCCCAAAGTGAAAAAACCCTATCTGAAATGTAAAAAGGAAAAAAAAAAATTTGATTTTAAATTTATCAAATGCACCTCCCATTAGAAAGGAAGATCTGTTTCCAAATATAATACGGCTGCCAAAACATACAATTTAATTTTTCCCCCAAAAAACCCATTGCAATGAAAGGGGTCTAAACAAAACACAGTCGGGGCTCCCAAAATTTTTCCACTCCCCTTTAAAAGACCCTGCCCTGTCTGGTTCCCCCGCGCCCCCCCCCTCCCCCCTCGCGTCTGTACAGCGCTGATCTCCTTTAAAATTTTTAGGCAAAGGAACAAAAAATCGGGCAAATCTTAATCTCCCCTTATTTTCTAATTTCACAGCAAAAAAGCATGGGCGTTGTGTGAACAAATAAAAAACAGTTTCGCTGAGCTTTTTTTGACAGAGACCGAGCACACCCTCCTTTCCTTAATACACAGAAACACCCCAAGGGCAAAAAAGGAAGGGGTTTCTATGTAAAAGGGGCATGTGATTTTTCCTGCCAATCGCAACCCTACACATCCCAGCCCTGACGGCGCAAACCCAGCTAACCCTTCTCCCATTTTCTAACTGATTTGCTTTGGGGGCCAAAAATGGGCAGGACCCGGGAAAAAGGCGCATATTAAATTAAATTTTGCCCAATTTTCACCTAATTATCACGTGATCGAAAAAATCCATCAACATAAAAACCGTCCCATTTCAACTTTTTTCGTAAAAACGCTCAAACACAAATTTTAAAGATATAACAAATTCGTATAGAATTCTGGAAAAGGGGCTTGAACCCGGGAAATTTTTTCTGATTGCCAATTTTGGGGTCGGGGAAAGGGAAATTTTTTTCCCCAAAATACAATTGGCTTCTACCCCCATTTTCCCTTTCCCCCTGGGGCCAACCCCTTTAGCAAAAATAGGCTTAATGGGTGGGTTTTTGTCTTTTTTTTTGGGCCTTTCCCAAAATATGAACTATTAAAAGTGATTTGGGGTTTTCAGCTCTGCTATTTCGAGTGGAGTCTGTTACACTGAATGAAAAGCAGAAGGTTTGTAAATTGGGAGGCACAAGGCTACAGACTCTAAAAAATTTTAAAATTTGTCAGTAACAAGATAAAAAAAAGCTTTGTTTTACTGAAAAAAATTTAGCAGGGGGGTGGCGTCCCATAATCGGGAAAGGGGCCCGTGGAAAATTTGGAAACAAAAGAGGGGGCTGGGGGGGACCCCTAGAAAATTGTTTACAAAACAATTTGATAAAATCTCCTTATCCCCCAAACAGAGCAAAATAAATCGCAATGTTAAATTTGGGAAAAAAATTTTTTAATTTTCCCCTTTTCCTAAATGCTTTTAAAACATTTATGTGGTTTAAAAAAATTTTCCTTTTTGTCTCCGGGCCAGTAAATTTAAACCCAAAAATTCCCAAAAAACCATTAAACCTACCCCCAAGTTTTGGGGTTTGGGGTTTGAGGGGAAAACCCCCATTTTTTTTTACTGTTTTGGGCCCCAAACTGAACAAACCCCAAATTCAGCAACACTAATTTTCTACTGTGACACAAAGAACTTTTGGGGCCCTGTAGTTAAAATATTTTTTACCACTTTTTTTCAAAGTATACATTTAAAAATTTTTAAATTTTTTGCTAAAGATTTTTATCACTTTTTTCCCGTCAATTTTTTTCCCGCGTGACAGGGTCCAATTTAAAAAACTTTCAAACCCTTGGTAATTAAACAGATGCCCCCCCAAAGCCCCAAGGGGTAAAACTGGGAAAAAAATCAAAAAATATAGAGTAATTTAATTTTAAACTTCCCTTTTTTGTCCCCTTTGAATCAGACAAAACCCCTTTTTTCAGGTTTTTACCCGTCCGTCCCCAAAGGGACACAAAATTTCCTGTGGGGACAGTAAAGTCCCTTGTCCTTTATCCAGATTTTTCAAGGTTTTTATCCCTTTGCTCCCACCAAACCTTTTTTAATTGTGTGGGAGTGGCTATGCAGCCCAACGAAAGAGATTACGTACCTCTCCTGGACCGTTTACACCTCCTTATCTTTTTCTTAAATTCAGGGAAGGCCGGAAAACTTTTTTTCCCCCCCCCTTTTTTTGCCAAAATTTCCTTTTATAGGTTTACAACAAATGAAAACTTGGGGGGGCATCAAAAATTTAAACCCGTTTTAAAAACGTGGAAAAACCAATCAGGTTTCCAAAAAAATTTGGGTTTTTAAAATTTTAAAGGGTTTTCATTTTGGGGGCCCCCAAAAACTAAAAAAAAAAGGCCAAAAAGACGGGAAACCCAAAAATTAAAGGGGTTGTCCTACTATTATTATTTAATAGAATAAGCTTTCCCTTTAAAAACAAAAATTTTTTCGTCCGACTGCGCTAGTGGGTTTTCTCTTCGGGGCCTCTGCTTACTTCCACATTCTTTCGAATGAGCATAACGGGGGCAGCCGCCCCGACTGGCTGTTGGTCAGGGCATGTTTTTAAAGGTTTTCCCTTTTGCTTAACCCGCATAACAACGAGAGACTTTTCAATAAAAAAGATGGGTTCTTTTTTTCACCAAAAACATTGGGTGGCAATCCTATCGCTAGGGTAATTTCCCTTAAAATTGATAGGTCAAGGTCCCCCCTTTTTGGGGGCCCCCCACTTTTTTTGGAATACCCCCCCAAAAACCCTTTTCCTTTTTTTAAAAAAAGGGGAGGGGGGGGTTTTTTCCATTGAAATAGCGTTTTTTGGGGGCTTTTTTTTAAGGGGAAAAACTGGTCTGGGGGCTTTTTGGGTTTAAGGGGGCCGGGGGTCTGGGCTTTCAGTTTTTTTATTTTGAAAAATCTTTTTTCCCGGGGGCCCTTTTTTAAAAGGGGGTTTCCCCATACATCGATTTTATCCCCCCCTCGTTGTTGTCTTTTTTTTCATTTTGAATTTTTGGGTTTTCTGGGGTTCCACCAGCTGCAGTAAAAAAAGCCATGTCTGTAAATATAGCAACCGTGCGGGAGCCTATCATGAGAGATCAAACAGGGTTTTAGCTATGCAACCCGAGGACTATGCAGCCCATTTAAAAAAGGGATATTAGGGAAAAGGGTAGGACACTGGTTTTAAAGGAACATATTGCCCAAAGGGGACTTTTTTTTGCAAAAATCCCTTTTCATAAAAAAGCAAAACCTTTTTTATTTAGACAACCCCTTTTTAAATTTTTTTGGGCCAGGGGCCCGTTTTTTAAAAGAATTTCATCAACACAAAAAATCAGTTTGGGACACTAAAGACAAAATTTAAAAAATCAATTTTATAGGAATATTGGGGAAAAGCATTTCTGCTTAAAGGAAAAAAAGAAAAAAAAATGGGGCTCTTTGTTTTCAGTATTTTATTTTAAAAATTTTTATTTTAAACCCCCTCCCAAAAAGTCAAAGGGATCCCGAGCCCGGGGAAATTCCCCTACACTTTTAAAAATTTTTACCCCACTAGGGTCTAACCAGGGGCTGCAACTTTAGGGGAAAGGTAGGGGAATAGCAATTTGGGTTTTTCCAAAACTGGTTTTTAAAAAAGGCACCCGAAAAAGCCCGCAAGCCAATGAGATTTCCCCTTTTCAAATGGGGTACCAAATTTTTAAAGGCGTGCACATCTAAAAAAATATTTTGAAAAAAACCAAAAAAGAAAAAGTCTGGGCTTAAGGGCTTATTAGGAAGTGGATTTAGGTCTTTGTTTAGGGGGCTCGGGGTTTTTTGGGGGGGTCCAAGAATTTTTTACTTGTTTAGTAACTGATCGGCAAACTGTATTCAATTTGGTGTGTGATGAACTGGGCCACCATATCTACTATTAGTGATTCTTGCTGGGGGTATGACTTGTGTAAACATAAGAATAATAAGGCTAAAAGTAATTGCACTACCTCATGTACCCTTATTCAGATTCTCCCAGATATCTAAAAAAATCGCTAAGTATGATCTAAAAAGGTTGTCTCGTCAGTGCAGCCTCTGCCATTAATCACTACTAACACATAAAGACATTATAGCTTATAGAATGGGTGTGTGGGACCCCCATCTAATAGTTAGATCAGACAACTGCTTTATTTATTAAATCTTTCTCCTGGGAACTTACTCTAACCAAGGAATACATGGCCACTTATTGACTTCAGTGAGTGCCTAGGTGTAGGCAGTCGCAGCTTCCTTGCGGAGGAATACGCAATACTGGGGGCTCCAGCTGGCAGACCCCCCGCAATCAGCTCATTGTTGCAGTATGTTCTCCTTTAAATGACATGAATCATCATAAAAGCACAAGTTTTTTTTGTTTTTTTTTGGACTATTCATATAAAAAATCCTGAAATATTTCTCCTTTCACTGTTTTCACTGTCACAATGGGACACCAGAGACAGAAGGTAGATCTGCTAGGTCACCTTGGGAGGGTTGGTGTAACCTCCGCTGAGGAGTGAAGTCTAAGGGGCCCCTGGTCTACACCAGAGCCTGCCTGCAAGGCCGCTACCCCCAGTGTAGGTCGTCGCAGTGTTAGCCGACAAGCTGGGGAACATGGTACAAAAGAACGAGGTATAGGCAAATTCTAAACATGGACAATGAGTCAGGGCAGGTGGCAGGGTCAGGAATGGAGCAGGAGGAAATGGTAACAGGAAGACAATCCGAATAAATGTGTAGGCATGGTATAATGAGGAAACTACATCAACAACTGGGCAAAGGGTGTGTGCAAGCTCTTTAAAGGAAGCCAGCATTCAACTCCAAAACTCCAAACTTTAACCCTTCAGAGCTCTATAGCCTTGTGCACTGTTGTTAAAACCCTTCCATCATCCTTGTCCAGGGGCGTAACTAGGATAGCCTGGGACCCAAAGCAAACTTTTGGATTCCCCCCCCCACCCCTCCTGACAACGAACATTTATCGGGACCTCTTAAGTCATACAGGTTCTAGATAATACTAGGAGTGATTACCTCACCATAGATATCACCATCATGCTGCTACCAAACAAATCCCACTATACCAAGACTAACATTATCAATAGCACTACTACATATGGACCGGATTATACCGCAAGAGCACGACCACAAATTACCACCACATAGTGACTAATACCCCTATACTATTACTGAATAAAGATCAATATTACTACCATTACCACCACATAGTGACTAATACCCCTATACTATTACTGAATAAAAATCAATATTACTACCATATAGTGGTATATACTAGTGTACACAGGTGCCCTACAGACTGTATATTACCTCCATACAGTGACCATATAGTGGTAGACACCAGTGTACACAGGTGCCCTACAGACTGTATATTACCTCCATACAGTGACCATATAGTGGTAGACACCAGTGTACACAGGTGCCCTACAGACTGTATATTACCTCCATACAGTCACTATATAGTGGTAGACACAAGTGTACACAGACATGTTAGCGATTACAGTGCAGTTACATCTTGTGACTCACAGGTGATGTTTCTCTACCGAGTCGTTGACTTTCCCTTTTGTTCTGCATCCACTCCAGACCGTCATGACGACTTGTCCTTGCAGATTTGGACACAAATATGTTAGAATCCTCACTTTTTCAGCACCTCACTCCCTGCCCCCACCTATGTACAAACTTCCCAAGGGTAGGAGGGCAGGTACAGGCCACAGGTTAGATGCCCAGGCTCCTATAGGGGAGGACAGAGGATTCACCCCCTGGAGATTGTGTTACAGGTATGGCCTGTACCCCACCGAATCACATAAGTAGGTAGACCCTCATTAGATAGGTTGGTAGGCCCTAGGTAGGAAGTAAGTAGACTTGAGGTAGGTAGGTAGTACATAGGCCCCAGGTAGGTAGATAGGCAGTAGTCAGACAGGTCTCAATTAGGTAGGCAGTATTTAGGCCCCAGGTAGGTATGCAGTAGATGGGCTGCAGGTGGGCCCCAGTTAGCTAGGCTATAGGTGGGGCCCACATAGGTAGACAGGTAGGTAAATAGGCTATAGGGGGACCCAAATAGACAGGCAGGCTTTAGGTAGGCTATAGGGGCCATATAGGTAGGGATATATAGGCAGGCAGGGGGGCTATATAGACAGGCAGGGGTATATAGCCAGGCTTCAGGGGGGACTATATAGGCAGGCTTCAGGGGGGTCTATATAGGCAGGCTGGGGGTATACAGGCAGGCTGGGGATATACAGGCAGGCTGGGGATATACAGACAGGCTGGGGGTCTACAGGCAGGCTGGGAGTATACAGGCAGGCTGGGAGTATATAGGCACGCTGGGAGTATATAGGTAGGCTGGGGAAAATAGGTAGGCTGGGGGTATATAGACAGGCTGGGGTCATATAAACAGGCTGGGGTCATATAGACAGGCTGGGGCAGGGGCGTCGCTAGGCAGATTCATTCGGGGCACGAGCCCCGAATGAATCTGCCTGTGCCCCGAGTCTCGATCTGTCAGAGTCGGGGAGGAGGCAGGACGGATCGTTCCCGTCCTGTCTTCTCCCCCGTATGTATCAGCGCTTGCTGAGCGCTGTACATACACGCAGGGCTGTACTTACAGGGCGGCAGCCTGCAGGGGGCGCCACCAGCGGCCAGTAATAGCAAATGCACGTTCTGTTTTTTTTTTTTTTTCAGTCCCCCTGCCTTGCTGCTCAGGTCCTAAGTGTGTGTTAAAATGCTGCTTTTTCTGTGGAGGGAGAGGGGGTGGGCAGCTTTGTGGCAGGCTGGGGGCGGGGACTGACTGTTGGCTGCGGCTGCTCCGCAGTCCTGGTGTTCTGGAGCGCCGCAGCAGAGCCTGCTGTCTGTCGGGTCAGGTAGCAGAGGGAGGGGGCGCACTGACAGCACGGCTGGAGATGAGCTCAGAGGCAGGAAGTTCCTCACTGTCCTTGCTCCCCCCCCCCCCCTCTCGCCTCCTGTGCGCCTGGGGATGTCACCAGCACTATCCAGGAGCAGCTCTTCTGTGTCATGACCCCCCCCCCCCACCACCACCGAAGTCTACAGGTTACTTTACAGTGTGTGTCTATGTGAGTGTGTGCATTTTTGTATATAAATGTGTATGTTAATATGTGAGTGTATGGCTATATTTTTTATGTGCCTTTTGGTGTGTAAAATGAACATTTTATGCACCAAAATGCATCAAAAACGCATCTGCACTGTTCCTAGTGGCGTAGCTACAGGGGTTGCAGCAGCTGCAATTGCGAACAGGCGCCTCAGCCAGGAGGCCCACAGGGCCCCCCCTCATCACCTAGCTGCATCCCTAGGTTATCTAGACTCAGAGATGCAGCGATCGCAGCTGCTGCCTGCGCAAAGCAGGTTGAGACTGAAATACATTCATCCCGACCATTAGTCCCTAGCCCCCCCACCATCAGCCACCGATCGTTAGGGCGCATCCCCACGGCAGTGGACAAATACCGGTCGGTTTGCCGGCCGGTATTTGTCCTGTTTTGCGGCCGTCCCCACTCCCATTGAGCAGCACAGATTCTGTCCGGTTTTCGGACGGAAGATGGTGCTTGCTCAGTGTTTTGACGCCAGACGGAAAACCCATGCAGTGGGGACTGCTGTACGGGTTTTCCATAGAGCACAATTGTGCTCATTTTCGGCCGGTTTTTCAGGCGGTCTGCAAAACCGCAAACCGGACGAAGACTCTTGCCGTGGGGACATGCCCTTAGGGTCCCAAGTCGATACCAATCACTGAGGTATTGGCTCAGGACCTTGGTGATTGGTGATGGCAGCAGCGCCAAGGACTATGGGAAGGCTCTCCAGAGTACAAAGCACAGAGTGTGTCATCCCGCTGCCTGCACGGTTTAATGACGTCACACCACCTGTGAAGGAAGAACCTGATGGCGGACTTATAACCTACCTATATACATACTTGGGACCTATAACCTGCATATACCCACTGGGGGATATATAACCTGCCTATATTCCCACTGGGTGACCTATAACCTGCATTTATACCTACTGAGGGACCTATAACCTACTTATATACCTCCTGGGGGACCTATAACCTACTTATATACCTCCTGGGGGACCTATAACCTACTTATAACATGCTGGGGCCTATAACCTACTTATATACAATGCTGGGGCCTATAACCTGCCTAAAATACCCACTAGGAGACATATAACCTGCCTATATACCTACTGGGGGAAACCTATAATCTGCCTAAAATACCCGTTGGGGACCTATACCTGCCTATATACCCACTCGGAGACATATAACCTGCCTATATACCTATTGTAGGACCTATAATCTGCCTATATACCCGCTGGGACACCTTTAACCTGCCTATATACCCGCTGGGGACCTATAACCTGCCTATATACCCACTGGGAGACATATAACCTGCCTATATACCTATTGGAGGACCTATAATCTGCCTATATACCCGCTGGGGGACCTATAACCTGCCTATATACCCGCTGGGGGACCAATAACCTACCTATATTCCTGCTGGGGGACCTATAACCCTCCTAAATACCTACTGGGAGACCTATAACCTGCCTATATACCCGCTGGGGGACCTATAACCTGCCTATATACTCGCTGGGGGACCTATATCCTGCCTATATACTCGCTGGGGGACCTATATCCTGCCTATATACCCGCTGGGGGACCTATAACCTGCCTCTATACCTGCTGGGGGACCTATAACTGATATATCTACCTACTGGGAGACATAAACTAAATATCCACATACTGGCGGACATATAACTTACTGCGTTGTGAAGTCACTAACAGTTGTTAAGTTGATTGATAAGCGTTTAGCAATTGACTCCGGCCGTTCAGCCACTGGGGGCAGTGGCGTGATGTAATGATGTCATCGCGCCGCTGCCTGTACTAGGCCCTAAGCTGTACTAGACTTATTAGATGGCGGAACGGGCGTCCCGGAGTGGGCAGTGTGATGATGTCACGCCGCCCACTCTGGATTCAAAGAGAAGTCCAGCGGGAGAATAGAAGAAAGGTGAGGTGAGTATGGGCCCCATATATACCTAACTAACTACTGGGAGGCACTATATATACCTAACTTCTGAGGGGCTCTATATATACCTACCTAACTGCTGGGGCATATATACACCTATCTAACCACTGAGGGGCCCTATCTACATCTACCTAACTACTGGAAGGCACTTTATATACCTAAATGCTGGGGGGCTCTATATACACTTGCATTAATACTGGGGGGCGCTATATATCCCTAACTGCTGGCTGCTTATACCATGCGGCAAAAATATTGAAGTAAAAAAGTGTCGTCAAAACAATGACGCTGATTTTACATAGCAATAAATGGGAGTCGTTTTACTGTCATATTTGAAGCTTTTTTGGGGGTGGATTACCCCAAAAAAGCAGAAAAAAACAAACGCTGTGTGAACCATACATTACTAAGTTGGGGGGAGTTTCAAGCGCAGTGCCTAGGGCAGCATGAGATGTAAATACGGCCCTGCATACACGTCGGCGTCGCAGGGGGAGTGACGCATTGCTTTCCTCACGCCCCCTGTGACGCTGGGATCCTCTAAGCCGGCAGCTCTGCCGGCCGCGGAGGTCCCGGACCCTGCGTGATGGCGTAAACGCCGTGGTGACGTCACGCCGCTTACACCATTCACCAGCTCCCGGACCTGAACGCGCGGACCGTGCTGAGGTAAGTAGCTTTTATTTATTTTAGGGCATATTTTATGGAAAGATGGCATATTACCTGTCTATGGGGGCATATTACCGGCTAAAGGGGGCATTTTACCGGCTATTGGGGCATATCACCTGGCTATTGGGGCATATAACCTGGCTAAAGAGGTCATATTACCTGGCTAAGGGGGGCATATTACCTGGCTAAGGGGGGCATATTACCTGGCTAAGGGGGACATATTACCTGGCTAAGGGGTCTAATAACCTGGCTACAGTGGGCAAATATTTACCTGCAGGGAGCCTAAAATTACCTACAGGGGCCTATATAACTGCATAATAGGGATCTATATTTCCACTTATATTTCTATTCTGTGGCCTATATAACTACCTTTTTACTAAATAGGGGAATGAGATACCTATCTATTGGGGGACCTATAACTTTAGCTACCTAACTGAGGACTACCTACATTTGGGGGTGTGCCTACATATTGTCTCTGGGAATTTCACTACTTCCTTTATTGCTTTACAAAACAAGACTAAAACTCGGTGCACAAGTGGGAGCCCTATAGCCGTTTGGGACACAAGGGGGTAATTATTACCATTTGGGGCACTATAGATGGGGAGTTTGTATAGAGATAGGAATTTTTAGAGAAGTCCTGATACAGTGAGGAATCTAAGATGTTTGTTTTGTAAATTTTTCAGTGAACAGTTGTGGACGGTAGAAGTCGTCATGGCGTCTGGGAAAGATGGAAAAGAAGAAGAGAAAGAGAACAACTCTTCAGGGGCGTCTCCTGTAAGTTGCCAAATGTAACTGCAGTGTAATAACTTATACTTCTGCAGAGCGTCTACATACAACTAGTATCTACCACTATATGGTCACTATATGGCGGTGGTATATGTCTTCAGAGCCTGTGTACACATGTGGTGGTCACGTTTGGTCATAGTCTGGCAGTTTTATTTGATCCTTAAGTAGTAATAGTTTTGGGTCTTGGTTTTGTAGGAGTTTTCAGTAACATTGATTCGTCTTATGTATTTGCTTCATGTATCGGTGGATTATTTGTTGACTTATTTGTTAGGTATTACACTGTCAGACAGAGGTGAGATTTTTTGAAAAAGCAGATTTGTCAGGGCTGATTTTCATTGTCCAGCGACTGCTGAGGAGATGGACGGGATCTATGTGGAATGTGCAGAAAATTAGTGACAGGAACAGAAGGTTTTTCTCTATAAAAATACATCATGGTGCAGTTCATAAAGTGGCGTGAAAAATTCCGTGTGCACCCAGCCCTACTCAGAAAAACTTAAGGGCCTGAGCCCCGGATGTTTTGGAACCCTAGCAACGCCCCTGGGCTGGGGGTATACAGGCAGGCTGAGGTATATAGACAGGCAGGCTGGGGTATATAGACAGGCAGGCTGGGATATATAGGCTGGCAGGAGGGCTATATAGGCAGGCAGGGGGGGCTATATAGGCAGGCAGGGGGGCTATATATACAGGCAGGCAGGGTGGGCTATATATACAGGCAGGCAGGCTGGGTGGGCTATATATACAGGCAGGCAGGGTGGGCTATATATACAGGCAGGCAGGGTGGGCTATATATACAGGCAGGCTGGGTGGGCTATATAAAGGCAGGCAGGCAGGGTGGGCTATATATACAGGCCGGCAGGGTGGGCTATATATACAGGCGGGCGGGGTGGGCTATATATACAGGCAGGCTGGGTGGACTATATATACAGGCAAGCAGGCAGGGTGGGTTAAATATACAGGCAAGCAGGCATGGTGGGCTATATATACAGGCAGGCAGGCTGGGTTGGCTATATATACAGGCAGGCAGGGTGGGCTATATATACAGGAAGGCAGGCTGGGCTATATATACAGGCAGACAAGATGGGCTATATATACAGGCAGGCAGGCTTAGCTATATATATACAGGCAGTCAGGGTGGGCTATATATACAGGCAGGCAGGCTGGGCTATATATACAGGTAGGCAGGCTGGATGGGCTATATATACAGGCAGGCAGGCTGGGCTATATATACAGGCAGGCAGGGTGGGCTATATATACAGGCAGGCTGGGTGGGCTATATATACAGGCAGGCAGGGTGGGCTATATATACAGGCAGGCAGGGTGGGCTATATATACAGGCAGGCAGGCTGGGTGGGCTATATATAAATGCAGGCAGGCTGGGTGGGATATACAGGCAGGCAGGCTGGGTGGGCTATCCAGGCAGGCAGGCTGGGTGGTTGGGCTATATAGGCATGCAAGCTGGGTGGGTTATACAGGCAGGCAGGGTGGGCTATATATACAGGCAGGCAGGCTGGGTGGGTGGGCTATACAGGCAGGCAGGCTGGGTGGGTTATACAGGCAGGCAGGGTAGGTAAAATAAGAAATTACTTACTTACCTCGGTCCACGGTCCCTCGATGCGCTGCGCTCTGGCCGCTGTGCTCAGTGCGGGCTGCGCGATCATGTGACGTAATCGCGCTGTCCACATGATCACTAAGAGGCGGCTCCTGCTGTCAGGAACAGTAGCAGAGCGGAGTGCCGGGAGCGATCCACTCTGCTACCACGGGGCAGCGCTGTCTCTGAACGCTCGGGCCGGAGGGCTCGAGCGGTCAGAGACGGGATGCGCCGGGCCTCTCAGCTCCGCGCCCGCCGCAGTTCACTGCCAGCGGGCCCAGGGGCGGCATTACCAGGGTAGCATACGTGATAGCAGCTGCCCCGGGGCGCGGGCCCCCTAAGCACACGGGCCCCAGAGCAGCTGCTACGTCTGCTACCACGGTAGTTCCTCCCTTGCCCTTGGCCCACTAACAGGCTCAGCTAGGAAGAACAGAGCTGAAATGTCAGTAACTGCTGTAGAACTGCCCACAACTTGAACAGGAAGTGGCAGCCTGAAGCTGGTGGTAAAGAACAGGCTGTGTGTAACAGACAGATAGAAGAACCTTTAATGTTAAATGAGGCCAAGGTAGGAGAAAATAGAAAAAAGGTATACATACCTCCTAGTCCCCTGACACTAATGCTCTGTTATGGCACGGGTTCCACTCCTTTTCATTTCTTGTCCTATGTGCCTTCTATCGACAGAGGGTTGCACTCCATAGTGGTCAAGCCTCTGCTTTTGGGTGACACGTAGCATTGGGAGTAAAGAGCCGATCCCAAGATGCAACAGCATTGATGAACTGGGAGGTATGACTTTTTTCTACTTTACCCCATCCTGTCCTCATTTAATATAAATTTTAAAAAAAGAAACATCCTTACCATAAAGCACTGCTACACTCTGTATACAGGAAGAAAGTATATGTCTCCGCTATGGCCACCCCAGGGAAAGTTTATAAATGTAAAATTCCACATCATGCTGTGGAGCACAGTGATGCCCAGTACCAGAAAAAGGGTTTCCTTAAATTAAACCCCAAAACACTCCTAATTCTTCTGGTGTACAGACATCTGGATTATTATAATAAAATACTGTATTAGTAATAGAGAGAAGGGCAGGTGATCTGTCAAGTTAGGTGCATGGTTATCAGTAAGAGGGCCACTGGAGCATTTTTTGGTTCCGAATAAGCAGGAGTCTGTATGTCGGAGAGAGGATCCAAAGCAGCAGTCTATATATGAGAGAACTATAACCATAAACCATCAGCAGCAGTCCACATGTAAGAGAGGAGGGGGAATGAGCATAAACCATAGGTAAGGGTCAATAAGCAGTCTATGAGTGACAGCCGTCTATATATAAGAAAGAAGGAGGCCATTAGCAGTGGCCTATATGTAAGAAAGAAGGCCATGAGCAGTGGCCTATACGTAAGAAAGGAGGTGGCCATGAGCAGTGGCCTATATGTAAGAAAGGAGGAGGCCATGAGCAGTGGCCTATATGTAAGAAAGGAGGAGGCCATGAGCAGTGGCCTATAAGTAAGAAATGAGGAGGCCATGAGCAGTGGCCTATATGTAAGAAAGGAGGAGGCCATGAGCAGTGGGCCTAATGTAAGAAAGGAGGAGGCCATGAGCAGTGGCCTATACATACTGTAAGAAAAAAGGCCGTCAATAAGCAGTCTATGAGTGACAGCCGTCTATATATAAGAAAGAAGGAGGCCATTAGCAGTGGCCTATATGTAAGAAAGAAGGCTATGAGCAGTGTCCTATACGTAAGAAGGGAGGAGGTCATTAGCAGTGGCCTATACGTAAGAAGGGTGGAGGTCATTAGCAGTGGCCTATACGTAAGAAAGGAGGAGGCCGTGAGCAGTGGCCTATACATAAGAAAGGAGGAGGCTATGAGCAGTGGACTACATATAACAAAGGGCGCATGAGTGGTGGTCGATATGTAAAACAATAGGGGTCATGTGAGGCACATGAATTGTGAAGCTGTTCAAGTAAAGAGGTGGCTGTCAGACCCAGATCAGCTCTGCATTCAGTGTTGGGAGCTGTATTCCCAATGTAACTTGTGCTCATATATCAGCTATAGATGAATTCAGCAATAAAAAAGAAAGTACTAGAAAATGCATAAAAAGAGTTTTCTTATCTTAGTTTCCTGTGGTTTTGCCATAGTATTTGTAGGGATCCGGTGAAAAAGATCTTTGAAAATCCTGAGTTTGTTCTTGCAGGCAGGGGTTGAGGAAAAAGGCTGCCATGACACCCACTCACTAGTAAATTGGAGAGTGTCTTCCACTACACTAATCTGAGCTTTTGGCTGTTATGGAAGACTCAGTAAAAGAAAATGAGGTAGATTTATCAAGGCAGTTGCGGCAGAAATCTGGCTCAATTTGCGCCAAAAATAACATCTTACAAGCATTTCTCCACATTTATTATGTGTTTTAGACAGTTTCAGATTTTTCTGTGCCTCGTCCAACAAAGGGGGGGCGGGTGGCCTCATAAAGGGGTGTGTTTCTATGGGGAAAGGGGCATGGCTTAAATGCTCCAAAAAAATGCGCTAGAATTTTGGCGCAGTTTCTGGCATAAAAGTAAGACAACTTAAAGATGGTACAAACTTAGACTAGACAGTTCTAACCTGCACCAGATTTGTCACCACTATAATAAATGTGGCGCATTGTGAGACTGTCTAGTCTAACTTGTTTAAGAGTAAGACACTATTGATAAATCTGCCCCCATGTGCTGAAGGATGCACAAAAAAGATGTGCAACATGATGTCAGTGACCCCGAGGGGGGGAGGCACATAGATTATCTACTAGAATATACACTCACCGGCCACTTTATTAGGTACACCTGTCCAACTGCTCGTTAACACTTCATTTCTAATCAGCCAATCACATGGCAGCAACTCAGTGCATTTAGGCATGTAGACATGGTCAAGACAATCTCCTGCAGTTCAAACCGAGCATCAGTATGGGGAAGAAAGATGATTTGAGTGCCTTTGAACGTGGCATGGTTGTTGGTGCCAGAAGGGCTGGTCTGAGTATTCAGAAAACTGCTGATCCTCTGGGATTTTCACGCACAACCATCTCTAGGGTTTACAGAGAATGGTCTGAAAAAGAAAAAACATCCAGTGAGGGCAGTCCTGTGGGCGGAAATGCCTTGTTGATGCCAGAGGTCAAAGGAGAATGGGCAGACTGGTTCGAGCTGATAGAAAGGCAACAGTGACTCAAATAGCCACCCGTTACAACCAAGGTAGGCAGAAGAGCATCTCTGAACGCACAGTACGGCGAACTTTGAGGCAGATGGGCTACAGCAGCAGAAGACCACACCGGGTGCCACTCCTTTCAGCTAAGAACAGGAAACTGAGGCTCCAATTTGCCCAAGCTCATCGAAATTGGACAGTAGAAGATTGGAAAAACGTTGCCTGGTCTGATGAGTCTCGATTTCTGCTGCAACATTCGGATGGTAGGGTCAGAATTTGGCGTCAACAACATGAAAGCACGGATCCATCCTGCCTTGTATCAACGGGTCAGGCTGGTGGTGGTGGTGTCATGGTGTGGGGAATATTTTCTTGGCACTCTTTGGGCCCCTTGGTACCGATTGAGCATCGTTGCAACACCTTGTTGAATCTATGCCACGAAGAATTGAGGCAGTTCTGAAGGCAAAAGGGGGTCCAACCCGTTACTAGCATGGTGTACCTAATAAAGTGGCTGGTGAGTGTAGTTAATATGTATTATAAAGTTTAGTATATTCACGTGTCCTGTTTTATGCAGAGTTTATTGAAAAGTTAGGGTTCAATCAATGCTGTAGGAACACCAAATATATTACTTACTGTGGTGTATGTTACAAGTTTCTACATCACAGACAATATGGAGATGACTGAATTTCACTTGATTTTTTTTCCTAGAAAATTTACATTCAAGTTATTTAAAATGAATGGCTCGTGCAATATTCCTTGTTGCTTTTTCTGTCCTATACATAGCCAGGTAATTTTGCTGTTGCACTCTTCTTGTTGAACGGCCTGAAAATTGGAGACAGATTTTTCTTTCTGCAGTATATTCAATACATAGAGCCGGTATGTCTGATTGCTTCCTTAAAGCATTGTTCCTTTTATAATGGCACACCATCGAAAACGTCAGCTCTGTGTAAAGATCTGTCCTGGCTTTCAATCTCATATGTGCTAATCTCGGTGCTCGGTGGAAAATAAGCAGATTCTTTATAAATCAATGATTATAATGATGGTATAATTGTTGTTCTGCCATGAATATAATATTTATTACTAGGGGAAAATTATTATGGTTTTCTCATGGTTTTAAAACATGCCAGATATTCTGCCCGATTGCTGTCGGATTCCTGTACATTCAATGTACGGGGCCGATGGCAAATCATAAAACTGACCACGGTTTGTAGTGCACACCCACACCAAAAAAATGCGGTCCAGTAATGTGGATGGCGTTTTAAGATATGCTGTGTAGACATAGCTTCAGACATAATTTTCGTATGTGGGCTTTCCTGGATATTCAAGGTAAAGCAGCACTGAAATCAATAGGCGCTAAAAGATACTAAAGGGTTAGGGTAGATTGCTAAATTATGACGCTCCTTTAGGAGTCTTCTGTATACATGTCACATAAATAAAAGAAAAAATTATTAACATTTGCTCCTCTCGGGTTTTTTTTTTTGAATTTTATACAATAATTTTTAATTAGGTTAGGTTTTTTCTTGAAAAGGCAAAAAAGAAAGAGAGGCGGGAAAAAAGCCCAAAACGGCAGTCATGTATTTAGCTGTAGAATCAACTCCAGGTGGGCCAAAATCTACTACACTGGGGGCCCCCAGGAATCAACCCCACTTTTTTGGGGGGCCCCAGGAATCAACTCCAAAAAATGGTGGTCCAAGGAATCTGTTCACTGGTGACCCCCAAGAATCTATTCCACTAGGGGACCCCAAGAACAACTTTAAATGGTGGTCCCAAAAATCTTTTCCACTAGTAAACCCCCAAGAATCAACTCCATTGGTGGGCCCGAAGAATCAACGCCACTGATGTGCCCCAGGAATCAACTCTACTGGCGGTCCCCAATAATCAATTTCACTGCTGGGCCCAAGGAATCAACTTTAATAGTGGGCCCCAAGAAACCCAGTGGCCCAATGTGTACTGAAAAAAAAATACATTGAGTAAAAAATTGTAATTTAAAAATTTAATTGGCTTTTGCCGTCATGCAGTGTTCAAAACATTGTATATTCTGTAAAAAACCATGCAGTACAGTCTGAAATGACCATAAGTTGTGATTAATTTTACACCCTACTTACTTGATGACTGAGCTACAATACCAAAAACAGTCATGGTCAAAATCCCCAAATTTTTTAAAAAAGAAAATTTTTTTTTTTTCCTAGTCTTTACTTTTTTTTTTAGTCTTTTTAAGTTTCAAAAAAAAAACAGCAGATCTGCAGATGCTAGGGATAAAAAACTGTATTTTTAAAATTTTTTTAAAGTGTTTTTTCCCCCTCGTACATTTTTTATAAACTGAAAAGGGGGAGGCTCTATGCGCACATATTTCATCAAATGTTGGGTTTAGTAAGGGCCCAACATTCAAAGGAAACCCTACTATCCATCTCCCTTCGGGTGCCTTCCGGGGCCTTCATACTTTTCAGAAAACAAAACAAAACTGGTCAGCACCTCCCTATTGAAAAAGAAAATGGTGGGGGTACTTTTTTAAATTTGCAATACAAGTGCAAACACGCAATTAGACAGCAGCACTTTACGATGACTAATAGACAAATACTGAATATAAGAATTATTTCAAAATATATTTCTGCCATATGTAATAAACACGAAAATCTGAGGCTCTAGGTGCACATTTTTAATCAAAACTGTGGGGGCCCATCCAGCAATGACAAAGTGACGTCAGTTCAGATCGGGACCTTCCTCTCTCTGTCATTGACGTAGCTAGAACTTTTGCCACGCGGAGCTGTCGCTAAGTTTGCTGCCCCATTTTACAGACCATACCCCACTTTTCACACCACGCCTCTTTTTACAGGCTCCTCCTCACACTCATACATCATAATCATGTTTTTATGTTATTGTATTCTAGGACTCAAAACTTTTTTACTTGTTTTTTCCCTAAGTGTGAGGGTTTTTTTTTCGTATTTGTGGTTTTTTATGATAAAAGCCTAGAATAACCTTAGACCAGCCCCCATACAAACCGCCCCCCAGCAACCTCCTACAATTCTACCCCCCCCTCCCCAGCCCCACATAATATCCACCCCCCCCCCAGCCCCCCTTTTTCAAAATCTAAAACCCCACCAGCCTCATCAATATCATTTCAATATCCCCCCCCCCACACAACCATATAATACTACTCTCTCCCCCAGCCTACTACATATCCACCAACCACTACCCCCAAAAATATCTTTCCCCCCCCAGCCCACATATAATTTTCTGCCCCCCCCCTTTTCCCCACCGTAACTTATAATATCTGCGCCCCCACATTCCCACATATAAATTGCTTCCCCATCGCTCACAATAATACCCCTCCTTCACCCCTTGCATCAAATCCGTCCCCCACCGCCCCCATACAATACCCCTCTAAGTTTTCCTTGGCCAAGCACCTTTTCCCTTCTAAAAAAAAACAACACCATCAACAAAATCAAGAAGGCAAAAGTGAAACCCCCTAATCACAGGTGTGCACTCACTTTTAGGGACAACTAGGGACAAGTGTATGCTGCTAATAAGACCTAAAACACCACGATGTAGAGACCACAGAATGATCAGACAACAGCTCAGGTCCCTGTTACATGACAGTGAATACAGCATATCAAAAAACAGAAGCAAAATAACCACGGCTGGGTTCAAAGGGTGTCTTCTCTGATGAACATACAAATAATAGAATGGGTGTAGCACCAATCTACAAAAATTAAAAAACTGTGTAAGGTCTTACTCAACAGAAAGAAATTTTAAAAAAAATATAGAGAGAGGGGACAACAACATATCCAAAAACGAGAAATTTTTATTGTCATAATTACCATACAAAAAAAAATATCAAGCACATTTTTGGATGGTACTCATGTAAATTTATATTTGTTAATTTTGGATATGCTGTCATCCCCTCTATATATATTTCTCTGATGAGTCAGTTGTTCTTTTTCCCCTTTTCTTTTCCATCTGACTCAAACCTTCTCCCGGCCACAACTCGTCTCTGCAGAATATACCACACAAACATCTGAGAATTCGCAACCAATTCCACCCCGGTAGGGCGCCCCCATTTATAAGGGGTATTAACCCCAAAATTTGGTACATAGACCCTCAGTATGTAGTTATCTAAACCCCCAGTAGGAAGGTATCGTGCCCCCCTGTAGCTAGATAGGTTTATGGCCCCCTTTAGATGGTAGGTATATATTCCCCTTGCAGGTAGATAAGTAGGGAAACAGCCCCCTGTAAATGGTAGGTATATATTCCTCATGTAGGTGGGTATATATACCCCGGGCCCTTAGATAATCAGCCCCATGCATGTAGTTAGATATATATGCTCCTGTATTAAAAGGTATATATACAACCCCTTGATGGTAGTCTACACCCCACATTAGATAGGAAAAAATTTATTCCCCCTGAAAGAGATTTTTTACAACCCCCGGTGATGGGGTAGAACACCCCCATAAGGTAACAGCCCCGTAATGGGTAGGTAAAATCCCCCAGTAGGTAGGTATAGAGCTCACATGAGGAAAGGTAAGTATATATTCCCCATGTAGGTAGATTTACAGCCCCTTGTAGGTAGTTAGGTATACAGCCCCCTGTGGTATTAAACCCCACGCCGCTAAAGAAAAAGGTTAATAACTCCTTGGAGTCTGAGCCCTTGAAATGTTTACAGCCCCCTTTAGGTAAAATGCCTATCACTTAAAGTCCCTCTAACTGATTTAAAAAAAAATAAAATAAGATACCTCTTCCCATTCCTTTCAGAGATAGCTCCGGGACTGGGGCCAGTGTGACCATAAACCCCTTTTTCGGGGACTTTCCCCCCGGCCCCCTGACCAAAGCCTAGGGCCTAAGTCCTAGGTTTTCTGCCTAGGAGATACCTTCACAAAATTCCCCTCCCTAACCCCATAGTTATATTTGTAGGGTGTCCTGAACATGCATAAATGGGGAATTTTTGCGGAAGTCTTGGCCTGCACACTGATATGCCGCCTAGACCTGCCCAGGGGAAAAGTTTTCCCCCGGGGGACTAGGGCCACCTGAGGTAGAATACCCTTTGCCCACTCCCTCAGCTACGCCACTGCTCTCTGTGTCTATCCAGGCCACCATGCTTTTGATGGCAACAAGTTCCTAGCTATATTCTGTTCTAATTAAAAATAGCCTCCGTGGATGGGTGGAGTGCAAGACCAAAATTGAGGCAGCTACTCTCTCATGCAAACAATCCGAAAAAAAAAACCCCTCATAAATGATCGGCACCTGTCTAATTGCAAAATAAATTGCACAGGTGCAAGCTGACATAGCTGCAATACAAATGCAAACACAGAAAAATGCACTCTGCACACTATCTAGAAGGCAATGGGGGTTTAAAAATTAATTTGGTTCCCATGTAAACTGAAGTCACATTGCCATTGGTGGATGGGCCCCCACAGTTTTGATCAAAATGTGCACTAAAAGCCTCAGAGGTTTTGTATTTGTACATATAGCAGAAATGCGTTTTGTAGTAATCCACGTTGCAACGTTGGTCTCTTATCACTTGAAGAGTACTCTTTTTTTTTTTTGTAGTGCAGCATACTTCTCAACGGGGGATCCCAACTATAATCTGTTCTAGTTAAATTTTAAAGCCCCTCTGTATATGAGCCTCTTGCTCTTTGTGAAGCACATAATATTCCTCATACAGAGGAGAACCTTGTCTACTGTGCACACATTTCTTTGAAGTATTCCAATAGATTGTGAGTATAGGACTCATCAGTTCAATCATGAAATCCATAAGACTGTAGGACTTTGTTCTTTATCTTTAATGAGGAGAGGAGGAGATCAAATTTGCATATTTTATTTTCCATCTAGCATTGCCTGACAAGTCTCCATACTGCTGGTCTCTTCAATGAGAATCAGTAACCCCTCTAGAATTACAGACATCTCCTAGCAAGCAGCACCCTGCTCTGTACTGATGAGGGGAAGAACTTTGAAACAACTGTCTACAGCTTCTTTTGGAGGAGACTCTGGTTTGAGTACTATAAGACTATGTTCACACAGATAATTATGGGAGGGATTTCAGTCCGTATTGCGCGCAGTACGGCGCGCAAATACGACTGAAATCTGTCCCTGTCATTACGGTAATCCCAGTTCTCCTAGAGAACTATGGATTCCGATTCCTCTCCCCGCTCGCCGTATTTCGGGGAGAAAGTGATATGCAGGATACACGCCATGGATAATGACAGTCTATGGGGCCGGCCCCCCGCCCCCGTACACACGCTGTAAGTGCGGGCAAAATCCGTCCCGCAATTACGCCGTGAATCAGCCGTGTGAACATAGCCTAAGACATATGATATTTCCATTAGGTGACGATGCAGAGCTGTAGCTAGGCTTTCCTTTACCCAAGACAAATATTCAGCCCAGGATATACAATAAATACCCTGGCCAAAGCAAGTTGTTGGTGCACCCCTGGCACATATCCCCTCCAGCACAATAACATACACAAATACATACACATATTGCTTGAATTTGTCCATGTTTGGTTCAACATTGTGAAAAGTTGGGGTGTGGGATGTTCTGAGGTTAGGATTTCTCAGGGGTTTTTAAAGGTTAAAGGAGTTGTCTCCCTTCAGAGTTTCAGAGAATGCATGAATGAAATACTCTGTCACTTCCTGGTTCAGACTGATTTATTTGCATAAGCTCCTTGCTTGTACAGCTCCATGCTGTGCTGTGCTTTCAGATGCTAATTAGATCAGATTAGTTTCTCAAACTACTAACAGGACTTCTTATCTGATCCCCAAAACAAAAGCCCTAATTACAGTTCTGTTTATTTTACATAAATCAAGCTTTTTACTGCTGAGCAGCACAGGACACTGCCAAGACCTGTGTGATGACTTCACTCACTGTTATCTCATTGAATAAACAGCAGGGGGAGAATTGTTTACAGGTCAGTTACTGAGGGAACTGAAATAGCCAGGGAGGTCATAAATTCACTTGTATCTCCTTAGGGAAAACAGAGGAACAATGCAATATATTTGGAAATTGTCTTTATTTTGTGTTCCCTACAATTTGAAAGTATTCTTTGTAGCGAGACAACCCCTTTAACTTGCCATCCTGTGGCTTCTCCCAGTCTATCATGGCTCTCAGTGCTTTGTCACTTCTGGTCCAGTGTCACTTAAGTAATGCCATGTTGGGAGTCCCATGGAGCACCCTAAAATGGTGCATTAATGCTTAAAATCCCCCCAAAACAATACCTGCAAATTAAGTTTAGGCTATGCCCACGTGACAAGTATTTCAAGTCGTTCAAGTCAGAAACCACGCAGATTCTGACTTGAAATACTCGTCTAAAACCTAAAGTAAACTATCCTCCTTGACCTCAACAGAAAATACACGTAGTTCATACAATGCATATTTTCATCAGTCGGTCGGTTTTTAAACCTAAAAATACTTAAAACATGTTCATTTTTTGGTCGTATTTCATGCAGAAAATTTACTATTAAAGGGGTTTTGCCAGGATGTGCCTTATCTGCTAAGAAGCAAATGTAAACAAGCCACGCTGAGCTAAAAAGGGGAGAGAGAAGACCAAGCCGGGTGCATAAGGATCGTGTGAAATGTTCACTCAAATAATCAACTACAACTAGTGGATTCTCTATACAAAAGACAACACCTTTTCTCCACAGCAGCTTGAAAGCTTCTTCATGTTCCCTGTCATCAGATAAAGCAGGGATCTACTCAGATAATCACACTACAACTAGTGGATTCTGTATACAAAAGACAACATATTTCTACCCGGTGCCTTGAAAGCTTCTACAGCTCCCTTTCATCAGATAAGAAGTGTGCTATGCGCAAGCCCGGCCAGCAGCTCTTGTCAGGTCGTATCTAATAGAAGCTTTTAAGTAACTAAGGGCAGGTAAGGCAGCCTGTAGCTCTCTCAGACTTCAATTTTTGTAATCACATATATTTAGAAAAGTGATTAAATACCCTTTTTGGAGGATCCCACGTCAACATTACATCGTGGCAAAACCCCTTTAAGGTCAATGGTGATGGCTAAAATATTTGTGTAAAACGCATCTAAAACAGACATACAAATGAATGGGACTCGTTTCTGACTGTAAATTCACTAGAATAAAACGTCCCACGTGGATTTCAACGGCAGTATTTGACAAGGATCCAACAAGTAAATGTTACCTGTCTTTTGGATGTACCTTTATGGACATTATTTTAGTGATTTAAGACCTGTATCGAATTGTTTTGATTGTAGTCAGATTTGACATTGACCTGAATCACTGCACCGCTCAACACTATTCTTTAGCAATTGCCCAGATCGGATGTATAATAGTTAATATGTTTTAACTAAATTCAAGAATACGAATCGTGAATCTGACAAGCGTGCTAACAATGTAGCCATGTATCCATGCAATTTGGGAGTAGATTAATAATAAAACTGCTTTTTTAATCACTTCACCAAGACATCCTTACAAACTTCATTATTTCTAAAGGAACTCATACATTACATTCTAGACTCAATGAAATCACATAACTGCCTGCTCCAAAAAGAGTCTCTTTCAAATAACGTCCCTTCAATAAACTAATTTCAGTGTCTTTAGAAATCCAAGAAGATATAATTGCAAAAGCAATTGGACCTATTGAAAGTATGGGCTGATAAATGACAGATAAGATTTAATACACAGGGAAGATAATGCCTCCGGGTAGAGAGAAAGACAGAGAGAGAGAGAGAGCAAACTTAGCATACAGTATATTAAATGGATCAAAAGTAGGTCATGCCTTAATAGGGAAGCATTCAGTAGTCCATGAGCACAGCAGGTGATCCAGCAGGTATAAATACCAGCAAGAAGACTAAATTCACACTAGTAATCATACCAGTGGGTATAGACGGGTCATCAACATGTACTTTGCTATTTATACCGTCCTTAAAGAGGTTGTCTCACTACATCGATTCATCATACCTCAGTTCTGTTCTCAGTTTCATTTTTTAATTTACTGGCTTCTGCTGGCTATAACTGGTCTGTAGTGATGAGCTGCTGAGGACACCAGGTCTGTAGCTATAGTGACCAGCACCTGCAGCCAATGAGGCAAGATCAAACAGGTCTGTAGCACTGGCTGCCTATCAGAAAAGATCGACCTGGTCTGTAGCTATAGCGACCTGAGGAGCTGATGCAGCCCATACAAGAGGGGATATCTAGGAATAGGTAGGACACGGTTAATGGACACATATTGCAAAGTGATTTGTTTTTACAAGATCTTTCACATAAAAAGCAATCCTTGTAGTGAGACAACCCCTTTAATGTTTTGGATCATGTGGTACATAGAAAACAAACACTAAAATAATGGAAATTAAATTAATAACATGTAAAAATAACATTCTAAATTAAGATTACATGTATAGGCAGTGGCACCTTGGCACTCAATCACAATCCGATCTGGAAAGCTGATTGAGTACCGATCAGTTTAAGAGCCAAGCATTTTTTTCCCATAAGAAATAATGTAAATATGTTTAATTGGTTCTGGTATCAAACCAATGCCTTCTGGTTGATCATGGCCTCCAGCTGTTTGACCATCACCAAAAATACCTTCTCTAGCTCTTCCATTGTCGGAGACCTTGACTTTGTTATCACTTTTACTCCCATCGCTACATCAGCTACTTTCATGGCCTCTTTATGTTTTTAGTATTTTTCAAATTGTTTTTAAAATTATGCCATGCCATGCCTCTAAAGGGCCCTAATAGAGCCCATAAAATATCCGCTCTCATGCTTAGGCAGAAAGTTTTTTTTTTAAAAATTCATTTTGTTTTTAAAAGGGTTTTTTTTGGTTCCCCTCCCCCCCAAGGTTTTATTTTTGGGCCGAAGGGTATAAAAAAACTTTTTTAGGTCAAAAAAACTCCTTTTTTGCCCAAAAAGGTTATATGGGAAAAAAAGTGATTTTTTAGCCCCTAAAATTTTTTCATACATGGGCCCCTTTAAAGTCAAATATTTTTGCAAAAACAAGTCACTTTGCAACCCCGTGTCCATTAAAAATGTTTTATCTATTCCAAATTTCCCCTCTTGTATTGGGGGTGCATCAGCTCCTCGGGTCGCTATAATTTCAGACATGTTCGTTTTCTCCGCTTTGGTGCCTGTGCGGGGCGCTATAGCTACCCGACCCGGGGTTTTTCCCCCCAGCTCGTCCCCTGCCGGGCCACCCCCCTTGGGATGGGGGTGCATCAGTCCTCAGGTCGCTATAGTACAGACCCCGTTCGTTATCTCCCCGCTAGGCTAAACCCGTGCGGGGCGTACAAACTACAGAAACCGGGTTTTCTCAGCAAACTCGTCACTGCAGACCATATTTGGGGCAGTAAAAGCCAAATAAAAACTGAAAATTTTAAAAAAAGAAATGAGAAAAAAAGGGCATAAGAAAGTTTCTTTGGTGCCCTGAAATCAAAAAGGGAAAACCTACTAAATGTAAAAAAGTTTTACTGTTTTTGTAAAAAAAAAAAACAGAACGTGGAAAATACCTCTCAAGGGAAATGGTTGACACCAATCAGAATTCTGTTTGAAAATATTGGGTTTAGGGCCAAATGTTTGAGCCCCAAGCAGTTTTATTTCCAAGGTACCCCCTGTAATTTTCAAAAGAAAGGAAAAAAAAAAACTGAAAGGTCCCAAACGTACTTACACATCCTCTTGAAGTGAAGCTTTTTCCCGTTTAAAAAACAGTTTTTTTGCATATATGGGACACTGGGAGTAAAGGGTTTGTTTTTAAAAAGTTTTTCCTTTTTGGGGTTTTGCCATGAAATAAAATTAACGGGGGATGTTTTGGAAAAAATTTTAAAAAAAAAACATTTTCCCCTTCTTTAATTTCTAAAATTTTTTGCAATGTTTTTGTTTTAGCTGTCCTTTATTTATTTCCTCCTTTTTAAGCCCCATCTCCTCAGTCCCGGTCGGAGATGGGTCAAAACAATTTACCTCTTTCCGTCAGGCCGTACTGAGTGTTCAACCCCAGGTGCTGTCATTCTACTCCTGTCCTCTGGACTCCTTAGTAATTAGTCAAACAGTGCAAATTAATAAAAAAGAAACCTCAATCAGGTCTGTGCATTGATAAAGAGGAAAAGAAATCCACAGGTTAAGTTCCTGCAGGTTTTTGAACCAAAGGGACCCTTGTGCGTAAAGAAAAAAATTTTAACGCGGCAACAGTGAGCTCTTAAAATTTCTATACATGAACAAACCTTTCTTTCATAGAAAAGAAAAGGCCTGGTGATGCATCCGTCGGTCACTATATGTAGTTCAAAAAAAATCACACACACCCCCTTCTGAGCACACAGAGCTGAAGAGCTGGGTACAGGAGGTATAAAATGAGATCATGGCAAAACCCCTTTAACTTTAAAGTTGAAGGGCTCTAAAGTTTCTTCGGCTGGGTTCACATTGTGCTGTGATCCCTTTCAGGACATCTGTTGTGAGTATCTGTTGAATACCTAAAAAATGTATCCAAACTAATCCCACAACAGATCCATAGGGAACTACAGTACAAACCTAGTCACTTCTAGACCATGTTTTCTCTGTTTCCCGAATCGACAGGCTTTCTGTGCCAGATAAAATAGTGGCCGTGAAATTTTGTCCGGGCAAAAAATGTTATTTTTTAAAAAGACAGGGGAAAAACGTATTAAAAAAGTGATTATGTTGGCGGGGGGTTGTTCTTTATGGATCTATCGTGGGATTGGTTTGGATACCTTTTTAGGTATTTGATGGATACTCACAACAGATGTCCGAAAGGGATCCCAGCACAGTGTCTGAAAAAGGCACACCTACAACAGTGGGCCCGAACGGGACCACAGTGCAATATGAACCCAGTCTTAGACTAAATCAGCTGCTACAGGGAATTAATATTTATCCCTGAGTTGACAAGTTGTAGTGTCTGCTTCTACCGTGTTTCCCCAAAAATAAGACACCCCCGAAAGTAAGACATGACAAAGATTTTGTTGAAATCCCAAATATAAGGCACCCCCCGAAAATAAGACATAGCGGAAATCATTAGAGGGTTGAAGGACCTGTGAAGGGAGGTCATGACACTGTAATGTCACCACAGGTCCCGAATATCCAAAGGAGAGTAGACAGAAAGTACATGTAAGTAACAGAGGGAAGAGGGGGAGAACAGAGCAATGATACTGACACACACATCTCAGGCATCAGGATGGCTGGGGCATGCCGGGACTTCTAGTTCCACAGGCCCCAGCATGTCACATTTGCCATCCTTTGAGATAAGTCACCGCAGCTGCCATAAAATGTCCCATACATACATATATCCTATGGTTTGTGACTCTAAACTTTAAGATATATATATATATATATATATATATATATATATATATATATATATATATATATATATACTATATAATATATATATATTATATATATATAAAAAAACAAGAAAAAAACGCTGCACTCACAAAGAATGTAAAATAAACAAAGTTGTGCTTTATTCCATGTCAGGCGACGTTTCGGCTTCCAATGAGCCTTTCTCAAGCAATTAGTGGGTGGACAATGATTGATATATAAAGGCAGTGCTCATAAATATTCAAAAGTGCAATCAATATACATTTTATAAAAATATCCTAATCAAACGGTGTATCAAGCAATCGAAATATATGAATTACAACCATGCACATAAAGCATCAAATAAAAGTGAATAACATCTGTGTAAACAAAGTGCATAAAAATATACATAAGATAAGTGAATATGTGAAATTACATGCACAGGTGATCAATAACTAAGAGAGAAATGAACTCCTCCTACCAGCAAGATCCTACATAGAAGCACATGCAAACTCGGACTCGGCGTCCCCCATGTCTCACAGAGCATGTCAGGAACTACGTCATCATGCCGGCACGAAGCGCTAGCCGCTCCGGTCCGCGCATGCGCAGATCATAGCAAATGCCACCAACGCCATCTTAAAGAAGGGACGACAGCAGGTTGTCAATGAAACATCATAGACACATCGCTGGAGTCCACAAACAAAATAAAACAAACAAAAACAGAAACAATATAATATATATAAACCATGGACAACTATCAGAATGGAAACAATAGATGCGCAGAGCTCTCCATATATGATGGAAAAACAGTGTACATCGTAACCGGGCCAATGTGTATGGAATAAACCACACATAATCAGCACAGTCTGATCCCATAATGATTAAAATCATATACAGCAGGAAGAACCATAACATAAAAATGTCACCGATCATCCGCTGTAATGGACAAGTCCCACGGTTAATAAGTGACTCCACACTTTTCAGAATTATATAGATTAATAAATAAAAATAAAAAATAATAATAAACAAATAAAAAAATAATAAAAATGAAAAAATAAAATAAAAAATTGGCAAGGTGGCAAACATAAAACATGCATCGCAAGACACGGAAGACAACCGAAATCCAAATTGCACAAAAAAATGTTTATATATGTTAAAAAAATAAAATAATCTTTATTGCAAAAAAATAATAAAAAAACAGCTCGATAAGAGGAAGTTCATCTTTTCCCGTTGTAAACTCTTATTTTCCAAAATGGACACTGAAAAAAAAAATAAAAAAAATTAAAAAAATAAAAAAATAAAATTAAACAATAAATAATAATCCACCATATACCTAAGTGCATAACATAGGTCAACATGATTTATTCGTTCATGTTGACCTATGTTATGCACTTAGGTATATGGTGGAGAGCATTTTTTTCTTGTTTTTGATGTCTTGATCCGTGACGTGGGTCTTACCGCTTGCACCCGGTTTTCTGCAGTGGTGCTGCTTTTTTTCTTCATCTATATATATACATATATATATATATATATATATATATATATATATACACACACACACTAGTATAGCATGCTATAATTTATTCATGGAAAAATAAGACATCCCCTGAAAATAAGACATAGCACATTTTTAGGAGGAAAAATTAATATAAGACGCTGTCTTATTTTCGGGGAAACAGGGTATGTTAGTTGTCAAATATGTTGAGCTGGCCATATACACAAGATTTTGATCAGAATTAAGCTGATTAATCATCCATAGGAATGTACATATAAACAGCCCCACCAGCAACATGCCATCTACACTGGTTGATCAAGGAAAGAGTGAATAGTAAAGCAAAACCAAACTGAGTCTGCTCAAAGTGGCAAATATTTGACTAACCTCCACACCAGCTGCCTGGCTTTGAAAAGAGAGGAAAGGATTTTTTTTAAAATTTTTGTTGGCACAAAGGCACCATTAAGAGGTGGGGGTGATGAGTCTCCTACCTACTCACCTGCCTAACTTCTTACTCTAGGTCCTTTTTCGACAGAGACGTCAGAAGACGTTGCTGCAGATAGAGGGGTTTTCCGACTCCTAGCGCCACAGCAGCGCTAGGAACAGAGCTGTACTTAACAGCTCTGTTCCTAGTGTAGTCTCTGCAAGTACTGGGAAGTGGAGGAAACCTCCAATCCCCAATACTGAACTCTTTGATTGTCACGGTCCGCGGCATAATCAATGGGCATTCCTCTGCTCCGCTGGGTGATCGGGACTCACGGTGACCTGATGGAGCCCGGGGAACTACTGTACAGTCAGTCCTGGAACCTAGAATGGCCCCATAGCTATCTGTATAGTGAGCCTGCATTCAGGGCACACTGTGTCCTGCCCTACTTCTGCTTGTGTCTAACTGACTAAAATTGCAATGTAATAGCATATTTTAATATGCTTATATATTGCTAAGTGTAAAAAAAAGTTGTAAAATAGTTATTCCTTAATGGGATTTTTTTAAAGTAGAAAAAAATAAAATAAATAAGAAAATAAAAATAAATATTTAATTAAAAAGTTATTGTGCATGCATTATACACAAAAAACAAAAAACCCTACACATATTAGGTGTCTACACGACCATAGTGACCTGAAGAATTCATGCAACAGATTATTTAGTGTGACATGTGAATGATGGTGTAAAAAAATAACAATAAAAAATTCTAAGTAATTTATTTGTAAACTTAAACTACACCTTCCAAAAATACAACATCTCCCACATAAAACAAGTCCTCATAGAACTTAAAAGATGGAACCACTTCCCAGTTTACTATGGCTTTGGCAAGCAGCAGGACAGGAGGTTGGACAGCCCAGTTCTGGAAATAGGTGTGTATTCCAGAAGTGGGTCTGTCAGACATTTGTTGCATACCTTGTGAATATACAGTACATACATGTCTGAGATGAAAATAGCCCTTTAAGTTGGAGGTTGCATGAAAGCAAATAAAACTGTGTTACAATGTAGGGTAGATGAGGGTTAGTGGGAGTAATCGTATTGGCTAGAGATTCTCTTTAACAAGCTGCCGTCATGTACTAATTGGATTAGTGGATTAGTGTATTAGTACTAATAAACTGCCTAATATCTGACAAAATGCTGTTCCATGAACCACTTTCCATTTAGCAGATGATTAGCGAAATGCTTTTTATTACATAGACCAGATGACATGTAAAAACCATACTGATTAGATCTTCTTGCACTGGTGCCCCTGTTCTATCCTTGCATGTACTGTACATGTTTAAACTAATTTCTGAATTAAACCATACATCCTATCCAGGAGCGTAACTAGAGAAGCCAGGGACCCAAAGCAAACTTTTGGATGCCCCCCCCACCCCCGCGCCCATCTCCCGGGCCACGACCATGTACCAGGCCAGGCTGTTATATAATGTAGATAAGGGGTAAATACCTCACCATACATCTCACCATCATACTGCTACCAATTAAATCCCACTATACTAAGACCAGAATTACCAATAACGCTATTACATAAGGACCTGATTATACTGCCAGGAACATTACCACAAATTAGCCACCACATAAGTGACTGAATAATACCCTACACTTTACTGATACAGATCTACAAAGACCAATACTGGTTCTAATATAATAAATGTATAATAATATATGACCATATAGTGTATACTTACCATAGAACACAGGTCTCTGCAGACTGTATATTACCTCCATACAGATGACCATATAGTTGTAGTACCACCAGTGTAACACAGAGCTCTGGCAGTGCTGTATATTACTCCATACAGTGACATATAGTGGTAGACAATCAGTGTACACAGGCTCTGCAGGCTGTATATTAGCTCCATACTGATGGTAGACACCAGTGTACACAGCCTGTGCAGACAAATAAGTGATTAAAGTGCAGTTACATCTTGTGACTCACGAGGTGACGTTTTTCTCTACGAGTCCGTTGACTTTCCCTTTGTCTGCAATCCCAGTCCGACCTTCATAATGACGTCCTCCCGATCACTCCGTCCCTGCAGACTGTAGACACAAATATCTTAGAATCCTGACTTTTCCAGCACTGCCCCTGCTATAATGGGGTCCATTTAGGCAGGCAGGGATTTAGATAGGATATAGTCGTGCCCCAAATAGGCAAGGTTTAGGTAGCCAATAGAGTGCCCATATAGGCAGGCAGTGGGTTTAGGTAGCTAAGGGGAGCCATACAGGTAGAAAGGGGTTAGGGTGGGCTATAGGGCTCAATAGATAGGGTTTAGGTAGCTAAAGGGGACCCGTATAAGTAGACGGGCTGGCGTGTGGGTGTATACGGCTAGGATGTGGCTTATGATATGGCCTGCATTTGTGGGCCGTATAGGCAGGCATGTGGGGCCGTATATGCAGCATGTGGGGGCCGTATAGCAGGCAATATGGTTGGTGTATATGCAGGCATATTAGGGGGTTATAGGCAGGCATATGGGGGGTATAGACAGGCATATTGGGCTATAGGCACATATGGGGGCTAATAGGCAGGCAATGGGGGGGTATAGGAAGGCATAGGGGGGGTGTATAGGCCGGCATATGGGGTGTATAGTCAGGCAAGATGGGGGTAATAGGCAGGCATAATGATGGGGTATAGGCAGGCATATGAGTGGGGTATAGGGGCAGCATATATGAGGGGGTATAGGCAGGCAAATGGGATGGGTAATAGGCAGGCAGGATTGGGGTGTATAGGCATGCAATTGGGTGGTATAGGCCCAGGCATAAGGAGAGTTATAGTGCAGGCATTATGGAGGGTTATAGGCAGGCATATGGGGTGTAACAGGCAGGCATATGGTGTAAAGGCAGGCAAATGAGGGGGTATATGCAGTTATATGGGGGGTATAGGCCAGCATCTGGGGGGGTACAACCGCAGGCAATATAGGGGTTAAGTAAAACTAATAAATCACAAACTTTACCCTCGGTCCCACCGCTCGTCCCATTCTCCGCGCTGACTAATGTGCCCACAGTGACCACAAGCGCCCCGGCAGGGGAAGTAGCAGAGCGAGCGAACGGCGCTCCCCGTACTGCTAGCTTCCTGCCAGCGCTGTCCTCTGAACGCTCGGGCCGGGGGCCCGATGCGTTCAGAGGGGTATGCGCCGGGCCCTGCAAGCCTCCACGCGTCCGCCGCAGTGAACTGTTCAGATTTCACTGCCGGCGGCCCCAGGAGGCGGCATAAAAAACCGGGGTAGCAGACGCGTAGCAGCTGCCCCGTGGCCCCCACCTAAAGCGCAGGGTGCCCCGTAGCAACTGCTACGCCCCTGCTACCCCTAAGATAGCCCCTGATCCTATCATAAATAACATTGCAAACCTGAACAGCATGGGTTAAAATGAGACATTTTCTGATATCTTATTATAGAAAAATGCTACCTATTAGTTTCCTTTCTTCCCTTCATTCTGCACTCTAGCAATTCACTTATTCATGGACTATTATGAGAATTCATACTGCAGAGAGGTTACTGGCTTCAGCTTCACTGAGAGATGAGGCAACAGCTGCCTATGAAGTCTATAGAGCATGGAGGGGTAGGTGAAGAAATGGCCGAAAAATACACAGACATTATATTGGCTGTATAGTAAATGTTTTCTCCTTATTGCTGTCTAATATCCTCCATGCTACTGCTTCTGTGTGTGAAATTCTCCTTATTAATTTTCTGCTGCCCATCTCCTCTCCATAGACTTCCAAGGGCAGCTGTAAGCTGATCTCTCAGTGAAGCCAAAATCTGTATTCTCTGCTTTATACACTCACCGGCCACTTTATTAGGTACACCTGTCCAACTGCTCGTTAACACTTAATTTCTAATCAGCCAATCACATGGCGACAACTCAGTGCATTTAGGCCATGTAGAAATGGTCAAGACAATCTCCTGCAGTCCCAAACCGAGCATCAGTATTGGGAATAAAGGTGATATTGAGTGCCTTTGAACGTGGCATGGTTGTTGGTGCCAGACGGGCTGGTCTGAGTAATTTCAGAAACGCTGATCTCCTGGGATTTACAACCACAACCATCTCTAGGTTTACAGAGAATGTCCGAAAAAGAAAAAACATCCAGTGAGCGGCAGTCCTGTGGGCGAAAAGCTTGTTGATGCAAGGTCCAAAGGAGAATTGGCAGACGGATCAGAGCTGATAGAAAGGCTACAGTGCATCAAATAGCCACCCGTTACAAAAACCAAGGAGCAGAAGAGCATCTCTGACGCACAGGTACGGCGAACTTGAGGCAGATGGGCAACACAGCAGCGAGAAACCACACCGGGTGCCCAAGCCTTTCATAGCTAAGAACAGGAAACTGAGGCTCAATTTGCCCAACCTCATCGAAATTGGCAGTAAAAGAGTTGGAAAATACGTTGCCTGGTCTGATGAGTCTCGATTTCTGCTGCGACATTCGGATGGTAGAGTCAGAATTTTGGCGTCAACAACATGAAAAGCATGGATCCATCCTGCCCTAGAATCAACGGTTCAGGCTGGTGGGAGGAGGTGTCATGGGTTTGGGGAATATTTTCTTTGGCACTCTTTGGGCCCCTTTGGTACCAATTGAGCATCGTCATGCAACACTTGTGGAATCTATGCACGAAGAATTGAGGCAAGTACTGAAGGCAAAAGGGGGTCCAAACCCAATACTAGCAAGGTGTACCTAATAAAGTGGCCGGGTGAGTGTATAATAGAGTGAACGAACAGATAAGAATGCAGCATCAAGGGAGGAAAGGCAGAAATGTAAAAAGGAAGCATTTTCTCTAGTTAGATATATTAGAAAGTTTGAAATGGATACCACTATACCACCATTCTAGATGTAATGAGTTACAAAATACAACAAAAGCTGAAGGTGTATATACTCCAAAGACCCTTTAAGCAAATCCAAAAAGTTTATATACTCCAGAAAATCCTTAACAACTAATATAATACTGATAAGTTCTAATATGTTCTAATGTATGCCACTAAAAAAAAGTTCCTGTAATATTATAATTTTTCCTATTTTCACTTGTACTGTTGAATTATGGAAAGTTGTTTTATAATCAGAGGTTCGCTTTAATGTTTGTTCCCTTTGAGACTTAGATATTAAAAAAGAAAATTTAATTTTCCTTTCATTTTTCTGTGATTAAAGGTGTCTTATCAGGAATCTATTTTTAGTGAGTTCAAAGGAGACAGCATTGTATTATAAAAAGCTGAATAATGACAAATTACAGTATGTAGTGTTTTATAATCTATTAATATATGTAAAAGTCACATAATAAAATGACCTACAGCGATATATTGAAAGGATCTGTCAAGTGTCTGGCAATTTGCATCTGTTTAATGTCCTTTTTAGGAAGTTTCTCTTCTCCTAAACCTTAAATCTGTGTTATTAATTTAATAAATTACTAGCTTAAATACAGTAGAACATTCATTTTAAAAAGTTCTCAATAATTTCAAAGCAAAGTGCACAAAATATAAGCAAAAATATATAGATACAATAATATATATGATATCTTAAAGGGGTGTTATCATTAGAAGCTTTCGTTGTTTCTATCTGTTTCAGTTTCAAATCCATGGGCGAGTCTCTCCTCTCAGTAGGTGTGTCTCTCTTTCCAGAGGTGTTCTTCCTCACTGAGAGTTGAGACATCATCATTCTGTGCTAGGCAGGGAAGGGAGAGGACAACAGCTTTGCAGACCTCCTGCTATGCTTCTGGCTGCCGAGCTATCAGCGCCTCTCAGGCTGCAAAAGCTCTTGTAACCATTACCTCTGCATTGGTGGTAATCAGATTTACACACACCTGAAAACTAATGAAGCCAAGTGTGATAAAAGCCCTCTGCCACCCCCCCCCACCCCCCTCCCTCTGTTATCAGGCAGGAGATATAACAGACTGTATATGATTGTGTTATATGAGGGGAGAGTAAATCTAGCAGTTAGATACTCAGTAATTGCGCAGATCCTTTACATAGTCATCACTGGAGAGCCATCACATAGAGAGGAGCTGAGCAAGCCTTCATTATACAGACACACAGCCATCTCAGGCAGCTCGTTTCTCACAGCTCAGAGGGGAGTAAGCACAGAGTGCAGGCAGCCAATCACAGCACAAGGTGGCGTTTTCCCATCTGGTGGCATGTCCCAACATGTGAATGACATATCAGTCCAGCCAACCACAGAATAGGGGGGGTGTCCCAACCAACTGCTGCAGAAATAGCATATAGATGCACAGTTAAGCTCATATCTACTATACTAAGTGACTAGGTAAGCTAACCAATTACAAAAGTGCTTATTTTTACTGTCCCCATCATTAGAGATATGTAGCGAGAAAACCCCTTTAAGGTTGTAGAGTGAAAATCCTTTTACCTCTTCACATTAATTGATATAATTTGACGACACTCTACTAGGAACAATGACCCTGATACATACATGATGGGAGTTGACTTTTCATTACACCTGTCAATAGCAGCCAGGATCAGCGATAACTTTGATCCTGGCCATTTAACTACTTAGAATGTCAACAAGCCTTCAGCATCTAAACAGTTAGGAAAAGCTTCAGGGCCCCATGCTGCTGCCCGATCAGCCAATGCTAATAAACATAAATTTCCTCTACACTGCAGTACATGGCACATAATACACCAAGACAGTTAGGAAGTTAGTGCCCCATGATGCTGCTGCCCAATCAACCAATGCATAGAAGCATAAATTGCCTCTATACTGCAGTACATAGGCACCAAAACAGTTAGGAATTTAGTGCCCAATGCTACCTGCCCAATCAGCCAATGCTGATAAACGTAAATTGTCTCTATACTGCAGTACATAGCACATAGGCACCAAAACAATTAGGAAGTTAGTGCCCCATGCTGCTGCCCGATCAGCCAATGCTGTTAAAAAATCAATTGCCTATATGCCAGCAGTGACGAATCTAGGTGGGGTTGCCAAAGGGGAAAGCAGGGCCATCTTGTGGCCACCCCCCGCTCCCTTTCCTGCACGTGCCCCCCAACGCCGGCTAGGGTCGGGTACGTCACGGTCAGACCGGGGGGCCTCTGAAGCACAGGTCTAACACAGCGCGATTTCGGGAGCCGGGGCCCCTCGGGCGGCCCCCATGGCTCGCGGGGGCAGGGCGCAAGTAGTTACATCATTCACCACTGCCTGCCTTTGGTGCATAGCCCGTCATAGGCTGGGGCCCCGGGGAGCGCAGGGAGCGGCCCATGGGAAAAAGGGGGAAAAAGAGGAGCGCGCTGGAAAGAAAAAGGTATTTTATTTCATGTTATTACTTTTATTTACTGGCATTGTGGGGAAAATTTTGGCTATATATGGCAGGGGGGGGAGATGTGGCTTATACTGGAAGGGGGGGGAGAGTGCGGGCAATTTGGCTGGTGGGGAGGTGCTGGCCAAGGGCGAAAACCCCGGGAGCAGACAAAAGAACTCCCCCCCGGGGGCCCGGTGACTTAATGGCCCGCTCCGGGGCAGCTGTTTCATGTTGCTACCCCGGTAATCCCGCTCCTGGGCCCGCCGGCGTAACATAACGTTCACTGCGGCAGGACGGAGCTGGGGGACCCGGGCATGCCTTAAACCCCCGGGCCCCCTCCGGCCGAGGTTCAAGGGGGGGCCTGCCCAGAGTGAAGACCCGGGCACATCCGCTTGTACCTCCCCTCCCGGGCCTCTGGATCATGTGGGCGACACGGTGAGTCCAATCAGCGCCCCCGCGCTGAGCAGAGATCTGAAAAAGCGGCGCATCGGGGGAGCGTGGTCCTAGGTAAGTAAGGGATTTGTTATTTTTCCTGCCCTGCCTGCCTATCTAAAGCCCCCATAACCCTAAGCCTCCCTATCTAAAGCCCCCATAACCCTAAGCGTGCCTATCTAAAGCCCCCTTAAGCCTAAGCCTGCCTATCTAAAGCCCCCAAGCCTAAGCCTGCCTTCAAAAAGGCCCCCAAGCCTAATCCCTTGCCAAATTCTAAAGCCCCGATAAGCCTATGCCTGCCTATCTAAAGCCCCCATAAGTCTAAGCCTCCCCAAATCTAAAGCCCCCCAAGCCTAAGCTTTGCCTATCTAAAGCCCCATAAGCCTAAGCCTGCCTATCTAAAGCCCCCCAAGCCTAACCCTGCCTATCTAAAACCCCCCACGCCTAAGGCATGCCTATCCAATGCCCCCATAAGCCTAAGCGTGCCTATCTAAAGCCCCCATAAGCCTAAGTCTGCCTATCTAAAGCCCCCACGCCTAAGCCTGCCTATTAAAGCCCCCTTAAAGCCTAAGCCTGCCTATCTAAAGCCCCCAAGCCTAAGCCTGCCTATCTAAAGCCCCCTAAGCCTGCCTATCAAAAGACCCCATAAGCCTAAGCCTGCCTATCTAAAGCCCCCCAAGCCCAAGCCTTCCTATCAAAAAGCCCTCAAAAGCCAAAGGCCTGCCTATCTAAAGCCGCCTAAGCCTGCCTATCTAAAGCCCCTCTAAGCCTGCCTATCTAAACCCCCCATAAGCCTAAGCCTGCCTATCTAAAGCCCCCTAAGCCTAAGCCTGCCTATCTAAAGCCCCCATAAGCCTAAGCTTGCCTATCTAAAGCCCCCTAAGCCTGCCTATATACACCCCCTCTAAGCCTGCCTATATACAGCCCCTCTAAGCCTGCCTATATACAGCCCCTCTAAACCTGCCTATATAAAGCCCCCTTAGCTGCCTATATAGCGCCGCATAATCCTGCCTATATAGCTAATAGAACCTGCCTAAAGCTTGCCTACCTCGCCCCCCTAAGCCGGCCTATATAGCTCCTATAGCCTGCCTAAAGCTTGCCTACCTAGCCCCCATGAAGCCTGCCTATCTACTTATATGGGGCCCTATAGCTACCTAAACCCTGCCTGCCTATATGGGGACTATATTGGCTACCTAAACCTGGCCTATCTGGGGAATCCCTATAGCCTATCTAAACCCTGCCTGCCTAAATGGACCCCATATAGCCAGGGGGGCAGGTGCTGGAAAAGTCAGGATTCTAATATATTTGTGTCTGAATCTCCAGGGATAAGTGGTCGGGAGACGTCATCATGGCGGTCTGGACGGGAAATGCAGAACAAAAGGGAAAGTCAACGACTCTTTCAGAGAAACATCACCTGTGAGTCACAAGATGTAACTGCACTTCAATCACTTATATGTCTGCACAGGCTGTGTACACTGGTGTCTACCACTGTATGGAGCTAATATACAGCCTGCAGAGCCTGTGTACACTGGTGTCTACCACTATATGGTCACTGGTGGTTATATACAGTCTGCAGAGCCTGTGTACACTGGTATATACCACTATATGGTCACTATATGGCGGTACTATTGGTCTTTGTGTACTGATCAGTAATAGTGTAGGGGTATAATTCAGTCAGTTTGTGGTCATGTTCTGGCGGTATAATCAGGTCCTTATGTAGTAGAGTTATTAGTAATTGTTGGTTTTGGTTATAGTGGGTTTGTTTGGTAGCGTATGATATTGGGTATGTTATGGTGAGGTATTTACCCCTTTTATTATCTAACAGCTTTGCCTGGTAAATTTTCGTGGTCAGGGAGGTGGAAACGGTGTGGGGGGGGGGGGGGGGTAAGGGCCCCAATCCAAAAGTTTGCTTTGGGGCCCTGGCTTCTCTAGTTATGCCCCTGGTGCTGGCTATATACTGGTATGGTGGGGAGAGTGCTGGCTATATACTTAGTTGGTGGGGAGAGTGCTGGCTATATACTTATATGGTGGGGAGAGTGCTGGCTATATACTGGCATGGTGGGGAGAGTGCTGGCTATATACTGGTATGGTGGGGAGAGTGCTGGCTATATTCTGGTATGGTGGGAAGAGTGCTGGCTATATACTGGTGTGGTGGGGAGAGTGCTGGCTATATACTGGCATGGTGGGGAGAGTGCTGGCTATATACTGGCATGGTGGGGAGAGTGCTGGCTATATACTGGCATGGTGGGGAGAGTGCTGGCTATATAGTGGCATGGTGGGGAGAGTGCTGGCTATATACTGGCATGGTGGGGAGAGTGCTGGCTATATACAGGCTGTGGGGAGAGTGCTGGCTATATACTGGTATGGTGGGGAGAATGCTGGCTATATACTGGCATCTTGGGGAGAGTGCTGGTTATATACTGGCATGGTGGGGAGAGTGCTGGCTATATACTGGCATGGTAGGGAGAGTGCTGGCATTAATAAAGGAGGGGATTTTTTTGGGTGGTAATCTGGCATTCCCCATTTGGGAATTTTTTGGTT